>WAAB01005063.1:15383-31853 GCA_013389865.1 Piaya cayana
TCTCCCCTCCTCTGTCCCCTCCTTCTCCTCATCTTTCCCCTCCTCTTTCCCCTCCTTCTCTTTTTCTCCTCCTTCTCCTTCCCCACTTTCTCCTCCCCCCGACCTCTTCACCTCTTTCTTTTCCTCTTCTCCTCTCCTTCTTTTCCCCTTCTCCCCCGTTTCTCCCCTGTCGCTCCCCCTCTCTCCCCGCTGGATCCCGGCCGCGGTCCGATGCCTGCGGGGGTTTCCCCGTGGCGGGCAGCGGCCACGCTGCTGCTGGCTGCGCGGCGGCCGGCGGGGCCGCGGGGCCGGGGGGACTACGAGCTGCTGCTGGTGCGGCGCAGCCCCGGCAGCGGCTTCATGCCGGGCGCCCACGTCTTCCCGGGGGGGCTGGCGGACCCCGGCGACTTCTCGGCGGAGTGGCTGGAGCTGCTGCCGGCCCCGCCGCGCTGCGGGCTCCCCGCCGTCAAGCCGCCGCCGCCGGGCCGCGCCCGGGCCCCGCTGTTCGCCGCCGAGAGCGGCTCGGGGCTGCCCGCGGACGTGGCCCTGCGGCTCTGCGCCCTGCGGGAGACGTTCGAGGAGGCGGGGGTCCTGCTGACGGTGCCGGAGGGCGCGGCGGAGGCGCTGCCCGAGCCCGAGCTGCGCGAGTGGCGGCGCCGGGTGCAGGAGGAGCCGGGCGGGTTCCTGCGGCTCTGCCGCCTCCTGCGCTGCGTCCCCGACATCTGGGGGCTGCGCGAGTGGAGCAACTGGCTCACCCCGGTGCTGGGAGCCGGCCGCCGCCGCTACGACACCGCCTTCTACGTCTGCTGCCGAGAGCAGCGCCCGCCCCGAGCCCAGCACGACGGCGCCGAGGTCACGGCCTGCCTGGTGAGAGACCGGCCTCCACACCCTGCCTGGGGATCCCCTCGCCCTCCTCCTCCTCTCTGAGGGATTCCCTCTCCTCCCTCCTCCCCTGAGGGATCCCTCGGGTTTCCTTCCCCCTCCCGCTGAGGGACCCCTTCCTCCCCCCCCAGGGAATCCCTTGCCTTGCCCTCTGGGGATTCCCTTGCCTTCCTCCTCCTTGAGGGATTCCCTCGCCTCGCCTTCCTCCTCCTCCTCCTATTGTGGACCCCTTTGCCTTCCTCCTCCCTGAGGGACCCCCTCGCCTTCCTCCCCCCCGAGGGAATCCCTTGCCTTTCCCTCTGGGGATTCCCTTGCCTTCCTCCTCCTGGAGGGATTCCCTCGACTTCCCAAAGGGAAATTCCTTCGAGTTCCCAGAGGGATTCCCTCACCTTCCCCACGTTTCCCCCTGTTCTGTCCTAGAACCGCAGAATGGTTTGGGTCAGAAGGGACCTCAGAGCCCATCCAGTCCCACCCCTGCCACGGGCAGGGACACCTCCCACTGGATCAGGGGCTCCAAGTCCCATCCAGAACACCTGAATTTAAGTGTGTGAATCAATGATCTGGATTAAAGTATTGAGTGCACCATCAGTGCACCCTCACCCTCAGCAGATGACACCAAGCTGGGTGGGAGTGTTGATCTTGAAGATAGAGGGACTCTAGAAAGGGATCTGGACAGGCTGGATCCATGGGCTGAGGCTCTTTTTTTATAGGAAAAAAAGAGAATATTTTTTATAGATTGCTTTTATTATGTTTTTCGACTTTTTAAACATTTTGTTATTATTTTGCACAGTTTACATGCAGGTTTTATTGTGTTCAGCAAATTTGGACTGTTGCAAGGTCCTTCTGTAAAGACTTCCTTGCTGATGGCTTTAAGGTTACTGATACCTTCCATCTGCTGATGAAACCCTTAATTCCGAACCTTGTTTTCATCTTACAGTGGTCTTCACCTTCAGAGGCCATTGAACGCTTTAAATCTCAAGAAATGCAGTTTCCTCCACCTCAGCTCTATGAGTTGTGTAGACTGTGCAACTTCTCTTCGCTCCAGGAGTTGAACAAGTTCAGCTCTGAGCGAGCTCTGGAGGGGTGCGAACGCTGGATGCCTGTGATGTTAACGGCTGCTGACGGCAGGCTGCATCTATTGCCAGGTGAGATAACAGGTTATTTTAAGTACAAAAAAAGCTTGGGAATTCAAACACGCTCCTGCCACGTGACACAAACCTGTCTGTAACTGTGAGGAAAATATTCTTTCAAGTGACGTTACTGCACGCTCTTTCTACTGCTGGGCTCTTGTCTTTGATGCAGTTGACAGTGGCTGCTATCAGAGACAAGCCACTGAATCAGACGGCATCGTTATTTCTGTATGCGCTTATAGTCACTTTGTCTCATACAGTTGCCGTTAATACATTTATTTATGAAGAATTTCTACTATTTTAACTCTTTTTTTTAATCTGAAGGATGTATTAGAACTCCTGTTTCCTCCTGCACTTTTTCATATTTAGGTCTTGTTCTCAATTCATAATCATGTAAATTTTTGCCTTATTGGGAAAAAAACATTTACTATTTATTATAGCCTGCTTCTTTAACTCGTTTTTCATGATGCTTTCTCTTGTCTTTTTTTTTTTTGTCAAAACTGACCTCTACAATTCCTGTATTTGTGGTGTATCAGCTCTCATGCACGAGTAACGTGCATTTATATGGCAAGACACTTTTCTTCAACAGAACTGAATCAAAATGAGATTTCTATTGTTATTCCTACCGTAGTTTATACGCTTGGAAGAATGTGTGTTTTCTTCTCCACCTGTTAAATAAAGTCATATCTGACCAGGCTGTGATTATACAATATCAGTATTACCAGGAACATTGCAACATCCAAACCTCAGATGTGTGTTGCAGTGTCACTAGCAGATACTAAGCAAATTTATGGCTCTTATCTTTAAATCTGAAGCAGCTTAGAGGCAATTTACTTTTGTATTGTGAAATACATTCCCACTGAGTTCAGTGTCCTGACCCATCTTAAACAAATGGCTGCTGTCACTCACGCAAAAGGCTGAAAAATAAAGTAGGCAACATATAACTAAAACTATTGCTTCTGCCTCCAGGAGATGAGTTATATCCAGAAGATCCAGATTATACGGGAGAAAAGAACGTGGTCCTGTCAACAGACAAGAAGGTTGATGATCTCATGAAAGAGGGTAGCGTATTTCACAGGATGGTAATAAAGGACACCAACAACGTTGCTCTCTATGTTAATATTCAAGCACAATATAAGCATGTAAATCCAGTGATGATCAATGCTTTTTCAGATTACAGTAGCAAATTATAGTATTTGTTTGGTTTAAAGCTGGAATATTTTTCATTACATGCACATTCACTGTGGGTTTGGTCCTTTCTAACCATTTATGTTCCTTTGTCCTGCCAAAGCGTTTTGGGTGGGTGGGTGAGTGCTTTGAGGTTTACCTGTACCTCATTCTTTGAGTCTTTGAAACAGCACAGTTGTATCCATTCTGAGGTTTAGATGCTACTGAAAATTCAACAGAGCCATCAACTTAATTATTGAAATGTGGTTTGATGGTAATTCTCCTGAGCCATTACCACCTTATCCTACTTGCTTATTCATTGCAGAATATGCTGCAGCTCTGGTCTGTTGGGTCACGCAGGTCCTTTTCTCACTGAAAATTTCAGTATACGTTCTGTTCAGAACAAATGTGTTTCAAATTGAACAATTTTTTTAAAATGCTTCCAAAAGTTACCCATTAAATAACTGCAGTGTGTACCTAGGAATGAATGAAATCTCCCATTCCCTGTCTGCTGATGCCTTCCAAGCTCTTCTCCCTTTCATTTTGGGGAAAAACAGTGTATATATGTATATAGAGATTTAATATCTAAAATGTACTTTAAAAAATTATTTTAAAGTTAGTATTTATATCTGTTATACCAAAATTCTTTCTACTAATGGTAATCTTTTCAATACTTTACAATTTTTAAAGGCAAAGATACATTAGGCAAATTCTCCGTATTCTTTTATTTCATTGCACTTTTATCTTCACACTGTTAGCAATTAATGAACAGAAAAAATGAAATTGTTAGCTCCGTAAAGGTACTGACAACTGCAGTGAATGATGTCCTACCTTGGCAACACCTGCTTCCGTATGTCAACATCCCACATTTTGCTTCTCAGCTGCTTTACTAAATGTGTCTGAGATTTAAGCATTTCAGAGGCAAGATTCCTGCTTTTATTTGGGGTTTTTGATTGGTTTTGTTTGGGTTTTGTGTGTGTGTGTGTGTGCAATAAGTGGAGTAAATGGAGCAGTGATGAAATGTCTTTATCTGGAAGAATAATGAATGACGACTTGAGATTACCTACTACAATTGTTTAGAAAGCCTTCTTTCAGCTTTTTGTTCTGAATTTCAATTAAAATATTCTGGAATATTTTCATAGAATTGAGTTGGTGTGTAACATTCATTTGGGTGGGGGAAAAAGTGTGCCTGTCTCTTTTCTCGGAACGTGCCCGGACTGTTTTCCAGACTTTGTTGAGAGGTGTATACCTCTGCTGAGCATGGACCCTGTGAAGCAGCCTATTATGGATACTGTATATATGCAGCATCTCCTTCAGAATAGCCTGGCTAACTCTCCTGAACGTGAAGACAACAGGAGAATTCAAATGGAGAGTAGAGGATGCAATCATAGTGCCCTGTTCTGCTGTCTGACCCAATATTCAGCTTTCTGAGAACACTGGCCCCTCTAGTACTGGGAAGACAAGGAAGGAAGGTTTATGTTCATATTTGTAGTGTCTTTAATTAATGCCTTTAAGTTGTAATGTAAGTTTTGCCGTGTGTCAAAAACACTAACTCCATATCCTAAGAGGACAGTTTGCTTCTCTCACCTTTGATTGTCTCCTGATTTTTTCCCCGCTTACAGAGGCAAAATGGTCCGGTAGAGGGAGCCTGTAGGCCAAAGGACAAAATTAGACTATTTTACATAGAAAGTGATGTAAATTATTAAATGTAAGCATAAAGGGTTTAGAATATACACACAGTAAATCACAGAATCACGGAATGCTAAGATCATCCAATTCCTATCCCTTGTCCCGTGGGCAGTGACACCTCCCACTGGATCAGGTTGCTCAAAGCCTCATCCACCTTGTCTTCTGCTGTGGACATTTAAGCAGCACTGCTGGACTCTAACAGGGAGGTTCCAGGTGTTATTTCTCTCCATTACCTGAAACAAATAAAAAAAGAAATTCCTGAAACTAAGTATTTTGTTTAGAGATGAGACGTTGCTTTTAGTCTGTGCAGGGTGCTAGATGAAGATCTTCCACAAAACTAGCGTATTTGCTGAAGACCCCGAATACCTACTGATACAAAATCAATGCTCAAAACCTCACCTAGCAAATACAATTGTTACACCTAATACAGATATTCATTAGGTAACACAATTCTACTTTAACACAAAACTTCTTATTTCCTTTCGACATCCTTAGGATGAGGATGTCTTTCAGGTAATCCTTAAACATGAATTCTACCTATCTGATAACACTTCTTTCCTCACACGTTTTCAACCTTGGGTTAATTAATTACTGAGTTCATAATTTTATTAAGTGTCTGCATCCCTGAGCAGAAGCTGGGATGTTTGTAGATGTTGAGTGTCTGCATCTCTGGGTGGATCTTGGGGTGTTTGTGGGAGATATTTGAATCATAGAATCACCAGGTTGGAAGAGACCCACCAGATCATCTAGTCCAACCATTCCCACCAATCTCTCAACGATGTCCCTCAGCACCTCATCCACCTGCACCTTAAACACTTCCAGGGAAGGTGAGTTGACCACCTCCCTGGGCAGCCTATTCCAATGCCCAATGACCCTTTCTGTGAAGAATTTTTTCCTTATGTCCAGCCTAAACCTCCCCTGGTGGAGCTTGAGGCCATTCCCTCTCATCCTGTACTCTGTCCCTTGGGAGAAGAGCCGAGCTCCCCCCTCTCCACAACCTCCTCTCAGGTAGTTGCAGAGAGCAATGAGGTCTCCCCTCAGCCTCCTCTTCTCCAGGATAAACACCCCCAGCTCTCTCAGCTGCTCCTCTTGTTCTCCAGCCCCTTCCCCAGCTTCGTTGCTCTTCTCTGGACTCTCTCCAGAGCCTCCACATCCTTCTTGTGGTGAGGGGCCCAGAACTGACCCCAGGATTCGATTTAGTGCATCTCTGTGTGGCTACTGGGGTGTCTGTGGGGGATTTTGAGTGCACCTCTGGGCAGATATTTGTGTGTTTGTGGGAGATGAGTGCATCTCTGGGCAGATCTTGGGGTGTTCGTGGGAGATCTCGGGTGCATCCGTGGGCAGCTCCTGGGGTGTTTGTGGGGTACACTGGGTGCCCCTGTGGGCAGCCCTCACGCTGGGGGTGGGAGCCGTTCCCGCCCCGCCCCTCACTCCCGCCCCTGGCGGGCGGCCTCACTGGCCTTCTGGAAGCTCTTGGGGGTAGAGCTGGGCTGGCAAGGAGGTTCTAAGTTTGTGGTTTCTGCGTGTCGGTGACCGGTGAGGTGGGGGATTTCTGAGCTGTGCCTGCAGGGGTTGAGTAGGGTGAGGCGGGCTGGAGGGAGGCTGAGGGTCGGGCAGGGTTAGGTTGGACATGGAGAAGGTTCTTCACCCGGGGGGCGGTGGGGAACTGGAATGGCTCCGGGGGAAGCTGTTACGCCTCACAGTATTCAAGAATTGTTTAGGCAGTGCGCTCAGGCACATCTCAGACTGAGCGAGCCCAGAGAAGAGCAACCAAGCTGGGGAAGGGGCTGGAGAAGAAGAGGAGCGTGTGAGAGAGCTGGGGGTGTTTAGCCTGGAGAAGAGGAGGCTGAGAGGAGACCTCATTGCTCTCTACAACTCACTGAGAGGAGGTTGTGGAGAGGAGGGAGCTGGGCTCTTCTCTCAAGGGACAGGGGACAGGACGAGAGGAAATGGCCTCAAGCTCCACCAGGGAGATTTAGGCTGGACGTAATGAAAAAATTCTTCACAGAAAGGGTGATTGGGCAGTGTCAGAGGCTGCCCAGGGAGGTGGTTGATTCACGTTCCCTGGAGGGGTTTAAGGGATGGGTGGACAAGATGCTAAGGGACATGGTTTAGTGCTTGATAGGAATGGTTGGACTGGATGATCCAGTGGGTCTCTTCCAACCTGGTGATTCTGTGATTCTATGCTGTAAATGTTGGGGTTGTCCTAAAAGCTGGGCTCCATCCTTGTGGGTCCCACCCAGCTCAGGACATTCTGTGCTTCTAGAGGAGCGCTTGTGTTGGTGGAGAGGCACCCATTCGCCTCCTCTGTGAGGCTTTTGGGGTGAGGGGTTTTAATGAGCTTTTGTAACTTTCAAAAGCAAATGTCCTTGGTGTGGAGTGTGAGACCTTCTCATTTGCTTCTTGTGTTGTTAATTACAAAGCAGGGGGGGCTGTTAGGGATGTGTTAGGGGCCTTTCACATGGATGTGCTTTGTCATTCACACTTTGATAGATCATGTGCTGTTTTTACTCTTTGTAAACTTGGTTATTGAGAGAGGTTATTTATGCCTCTCACAGGTTATTCCTGAAATAAGTTTCTATGATTCTATAGTGCCTTAAGGCAGTGCTCTGTCTGTCCTGTTACAGTGGATTATAGGGCAGTGTTAGACCTACACTTACTCTGCATGTTATGCTGTGTTATACAATATTGGGTAAAACTAAATCATAGAATGATGGAATGAGCTTGGAAGGGACCTTTACAGGCCTTGTTTTCAGTCAGCCTGTTTCTGTTGGCCTTTGAATGTAGGATAAACAGCTCTTTTAGTAGGTAGAGGATAACGGGTGTGCTTTAATGTACTAAAAATTGAAACGGTTGTATGCATATAAGTGTGGATGGTAAATCGTAATTAGGCTTTTAACTGCCTCATTCAGAAAGCTGGTTTGAACCCTTTGATAGATATAAGTAGTCTGCCTAGACTGGTAGTGCAGAGACGAGAACCAGAAATCTTTAGACTTGCTTTAGATACACTTTAAAACAAATTATAGCTTTAAAAATGGTTCATCAGCTGTTTATTGTTCTTTTACAGTTGTGCTGAGGAAAACTACCTGAAAAGCATGGAAGTCTTTCTGTTAGAGGTATGTTGGTGTTTTTCTAGATAACACTACTGCTTTTAGACTACACATGCCATTAATTTCAGGGCTGTGGAAACCTGTAGGCTGAGAAGTCATTTAAGGAACTAATAGTCTGGAGCTGAAAGATGTTTTACTTGACAGTCATCTATACGATAAGTATCAGCTGATGTAATTTTTGTGTGCCTCACTGAGGATTTTAAGTTTTGTTTTTATATTTGCTGCTTAGATATTCCTGAAAACACCCTGTTGTTTTAGCAGAGGCTAACTGTTTGTTATTGTTGTCTTTCCCTGGCCCCAGGTTGAGAATCCAGGCTGCTTTTGGGTTACTATGAAAGGATCCGCACCTTACATAGCCGATGACACAGAATATGAAAGCCTGAATGCTAAAATGAGTCAGTTCTATGACAAATCAGAAAAAGATGTGGATGAACTGAAACTACTAATGGCTGGAGCAAGCCAGGTAAAATCTTTGGTGTGTTGTGCAGATAGAGAGAAATAATCTGTTATTCGCGTTGGTTTGGGGGTGAAGTACCCAAGATATGCATTAGTCTGGTTTTTAATGTTGCTGTGTGGAGAGGTAGATAACAGCATCTATGCAGGTTATGTTTTCTTATCTGTAAACTTCATAAGTGCATAATTTTCAATACTTGATTTTGAAAAGAAATTTAAAAAATACTATGTTCTTGCCTCTCAAAAAAACCTGGGTGTAATTCACTCTGCTCGCATGAACCTGCTGTCTTGTTCTTTTTTTTTCAGGTTTATGTGGTTTTCAGTGAGGAGCTCAAGTGCTGGTGTCGCGCAGTTATTAAGTCAATGATGTACTGTACAGATCACTACCAAATACAGTGTTTTCTGGTGGATTATGCCAAATATATTTTTGTGGATTCAAAGGAGTAAGTGTTTGGGGGTTTTAATGCTGTCATTGAAGTGTTCTTGTTAGTTAGTGCACACAGATTGATACTTGTTGAGATTGATAGTGATAAGGCTTTTGCACAATTGAGGTGTGGCTTGGGTGCACAAGAAACTACCAGCTATACGACAGGCCCTTTCAAATGAGGATGCAAACCCATCTTTTTTAATTTTTAATGGTGCTTTATGTTGTAAGTTTTGCTTTCTTAAAAGTTTTAAGTAGCAGTAATGCTAGATTGTTATGACTGAATTGTATGATTGCTGGTTAATCTTATTTAGGTACATTTTCCTTGCTCAGTAAGTGATGATGTAATAATAAAGTGTTATAACCAATGAAGATCATTCACGAAATGTATATGGAAGCAGAGTTTCACTTTGGACTGAACCAGCTTGTGACATCTTGACCCTATTATGGATTACGAGTTTCCCTCTGTAATTGACTGGTTCATTTACTTTGCCAAGAGCTGACAGTCTGTGTGGGCACGGTGCTAAAAAAAAGAATTTTCCCAGGTTCTGACTTTTTAATAAAACCATGATGAAACCTGCTGTTTCTAAAATCTTGAAGAATGTGTTGTAAGAAAGCCACTGTTCCAGCTCTTTGCTAGATTTCATGTTCATCCTCTTGTAAAATATGCAACCTTAAGCGCAATAAGCTTTACCAAATCTGTTTTTAGTGTTCGAGTTGCACTGGAAGCGTTTACACAGATCCCGTATAGAGCGAAGAAGTGCAGGCTGTATCTCACGAGGCCAGTGACATTACGTATCGACTTCTATGAAGATACTGTAAAAATAGTGTAAGTAGAGTTGAATGAACGTGTTCTCGCCATGGATTTTTTTTACGTGTGAAGTTCTATCACAGCATTTTCTCAAGAAGAACATACGAAATCAGGTTGGGAAACTTTCTATTTGAGGAGCAGTTCTTAAATAGAACTGCTTCTGCTTAATAGCTTCCTTAATGGTTTTTTTCATTAATGGAGTGGTGGTTTTTTCACCTGTTTGAATTTTTTTATATTTATTTAAAAGCCTTTTGGAAGCTTAGACACATTTCTGGCAGTTCTTGAAGGACTTGAAGCTTTTCCCTGAGGTCTAGGATAAAGAAAAATGCTTTTGTGTCCCTGAGTTTCATGATGTTCTTGTCAAAGATCCTGCCACCTTGAGAGGGATGTGACTAGATTGCTGAGGAATATGAACTCCACAGCAAGAAAGCTGCCTTGGTTTCTGTTGTTAAAGAATATTCAGAACTGTATATGATCAAACCGTTTGATTTTTTTTTTATATACTCTTGTTGGGAAGGATGAATTGGTATTTGACTCAGTATTCCGACAGAACAAATAGTATGGTTGGATAGGAATACTGTATATCTGGAGTGAGTCATTGTGAATTATCAAAGCACTAGTAGATTGTTATGTTTTGTTAGTTTGCTTTTCATTTGATTCATTATTTTATACTTAAAATTGCAGAAGGTGATAAAGGATGAACTTCAGTTTTGCTACAGACTTTTGTTCTTTACCTCATTGTTTAGGTGCTTGCTCAAAACTGCTCACTTTCCATTTAATTGATACATTCTGCAAGTGGATTCTTACTTTATTTTTTGTTTTTCTGCTTCATTTATAACCATATTTTATTTTGAATGTGAGCACTCATACATTCAAAAGCAGCATCCAGTAATTTGCAATCAGTCCCGTTTTACTGATGAGCTGGAACAGTATTATCAAGGCTGAAATTAATTTCTAAGCAGTAAGATTCCGCTAATGTCTGATGCATTTCTTCACCTGTCATTACTTGAAATCATTTCTTCACATGCATCCAAAGTTTTTTCCCGAAATTGCCATTTTATTTTTTGATGTGGGGTAACCGGATTGTGCTTATTTTCTTAGACCGGCTAAGAAATGGGATACTGCTGCTACTCGTTATTTTCAAAACCTTCTCAAAGGTAAGTGAAACGTCCTGCCAAAATCTGAATTGTCATTTGTGTTTCGGGAAGAATAAACTATTAAAGGAATGTGGTACTTGTGTTATATTTGCTAATATTTAAGAATGTTGTATATTAAAAGATAAGGAAGTTACATAGGGGGTTTTCTGTATATATTGTAAAAGACAAAGATTGTGGAGCTGCATCTTGAGTCCTGGGGGTTTCCATGCTGCATAAACTTTGATGACTGACTAGAGAGCGCCTGGCTCTTGGGGAAGCCAGATACAGTAGCCCTTGCGTAACGTTTGTTTTGAATAGGGGAACCTTCCTTTGTCTTTAGCTTAAATCTTTGAATTGGCGTTACAGCTTTATTTTTGTGATTTTGTGGAGGTGGCAAGATTCAGCTTAAGAGCCTGCCCTTCCAGTTGTGTTTTGGCAAGGCTGTAAGCACCTGCTCCACAGAGGAGTATCTTTGTTCTAGTTGTGAACTCCTTGGAGCTCCATCTGTTTGTTCTTTAGTAAGCCGGAACTGCTTTTTTTTTCCAGTCTGGTATTGTCCTTTCCCACATGTGGTGTGTCAGCAGGTCATCCAGTCTTTTTCATGTCAAGCCTTCTGTTTTGGCATGAGACGGCGTTTGCTCTTACTAGAGAAGCAGCTCTTTATGACATTCTCTGGTCTTGTGTGCTTCTACCTGAAAATATACCTACCTGCTTATTCACAAGTATTACAAGCTCCACACGAAAGTTATCTGAGGAGGTGAGGATGAGCATATGAAAGCAATGGAGGATCTTTAAGTTTATAATTTCACACTCCTGGTACTTGTCATGATATAGAATCATAGAATAGAATCATAGAATCACCAGGCTGGAAGAGACCCATCAGATCATCAAGTCCAACCGTTCCTATCAAACACTAAACCATGTCCCTCAGGTCCCTCATTTACTTCCCTCCCCAGGTGTCACAGTGCACAGTAAAGGTTAGTAGGGAGCAATAATACCAAATGCTATTTCACAGCTGTTTCCAGACTGCACCATACTTTTTTTTTTTTAATGGCTTGCATTTCGTTTTGTCTGTCTCTGAAAGTACAAGTGAAAAATACTGACAATTTGATAAACGTTTTGTCTTCTCTTTGTCCTTGTGTTTATCACTGTATTTAGCAGCGACTCAAATGGAAGCCAGATTATGTGCTCTAGAAGATAATACGTTTGATGTGTTCCTTTATGTGACAATAAAAGATGTAAAGGTAAAAGACTTCTCTACCTATAAACCTGTTCACACGCTTTGCTCTGAGTTATGACTTTACAATTAGTTTAAGAGTGAAAAGCATTACTTGCAATTACTTGGGTTTTATAATTCCTTGTCGCACCGTAGAAGCGAGATCGTTGATTTACTTGAGGTTTTGGTTTGTATTTCCATTGCTTGTAAACTTCTGGAAGAATTCCAAGAGGCAGACATTTTATTTTTTTATTTATGCAAATCTCTCTTTTTGGAAGGTATCGATAAGCAAATAAAGTCGCACCTTTTTGTGGTATCATACTCAAAGATGCTTCAATAAGGCAATTGCATCGTATTATAAAAAGAAATAGAAATTCACACTTGCTTTTGCATCAGACCAAGTCCTTGATCCATTGAGAGTTTGCACATTGAATCAAAAAGAAATAAACCAGCGTAACTTACAAACAATTTTTTTAAGTTTTAAGGCTTATAGAATTTACTTTGAACACAGGACTTTTTGGCAAAAGCATGAACCAGGCAGCTAATTAACGGCTGCCTGGAGAACATACAGGAAGATAGGACTGACTTTCCTCTTTTGCAGTGAATGCTCTTCAGAAAGCTTTCCCTGGTACCACCTCTGTGCTACTGCTGTTGTTTAAAGCCTCGTTTAAATTCTAAACAAATTTGTGGTGGGGTAGCTTATTGTGTGTTGATACTGGCCAATAAACATCTCTGGTTTTTAGGTATGTGTTAATGACGAACTTGTCTTAAAGAAATTTGCTCGTTTTGAGGAAGCTGAAGAGAATACAGCGAGTTCTCCAGATCATCAGGAGAACCAAATGTCACTAAATACTAAGTCTCATTCAGTGACAGTTCCTAATCCTGCGCTTGCTTCCAGGCCAGGGCTGTTGCAGGGGAAGGAATCGACACGTCTTGAAACAGGTGGGAACCGTGCTGCTTAGAAACATTCACGCATGCAATGTCGTGTGTCTTTAACTGGGTATATTGAACATGAACCTCCCGTCTTAGTCTGAATCCATCATTTGGATCAAATAGTGTCCTAACAAACAATGCTTACGTGTCAGACTTTGCAAAGACCATTGAAAGCATCGGGTACAGCAATATCGTAAAGCTTTTTGTGTTGTGTAAGACAAAAGAAAGCTGAGGGTGAGTTGCGTGGGCATTTGTTGATGGGCTTGATAGCTTTAAATTACATGTTGATTGGTGATGCGTTTAAATGGATTTGTTGAACAGAGGTACTTCTAAAACAAATGTTTACCATGAGTTACCTCATTTGTAGTGATTCAAATGGTTTTAGAATTATGCAACTTTCAGTCCTCCATCCTTGTTAATTCAGTTCATCTGCATAGCTGTCTCCATGCATAGATAACTGCTTTTTTAGTGGTTGTTCTTGCAGTTAGGAAATGACACAAGCACCTAAAGTCAGTAAATAAAAGAATGAGAAGATAAAATAATCAGAAATTTATTTCTCTTTTTTTTCTTTTTGCTTGTTTTTCTAGGTCTTACTGTTTGCAGTTCCTTTCCCAAAGAGACTAACCGAAGGTCAAGCACGGATCTGAAGGAAAAGGTTGTGCCTGCAAGTATCATATTTTGTATTAAATTGTCAAAGGTGAAGTGGATTAAACACGCGTAGGGTAGGTTAATATTACTCTAGTCATCTGGTTTGTTCTGTCGTGGTACATAGATCTAGGGACTCTGCTAACTTTTGATATACTTAAAAACATTTTGCTTCAATTTCTTTTTAATTTCTTGGTAGATTGTGAACATGGCTCTGGGTTCACCCGTCAGGAAAGACGCAGCAGTTCGCGTGGACAGGTATGGTGCAGCGTGTTAAATATTTTAAATGGTTATGAAATCAGAAAACAAGGTGCTGTGGCGTGTTTCCAGTTGCTATTCTTAGGCAGTTAGAAGGGTAGAAGGTAAGAAAATATTCAAACTGTGCCTTTAGGGGGGAAAAAGGGAATTTCAAGCTGCTGATACTCACTCAGACCACAGTAAAATAGTATAAAAATACTTCCCCATCACGTCCTTGCTGTCGAGCAATAGCTCGACAGCAAGGACGCGATGGGGAAGTATTTTTTCCGCGCATTAAGCGTGTTGAGTTGCTTTTGACTGCAGCCCAGTCTGATTTTTTTTTTTCTGCTTAAATTGAGGAATCCGCCGTGTCGTATTTTTAAATAGCGTTTAGTGTTTGGGAATGGTTGGACTCGATGATCCGATGGGTCTCTTCCAACCTGGTGATTCTATGATTCTGTGATTCTAAATACCATTTTAGTTTTGTATTTATGTTGGATTTAGTGTTTGTATGTTTTTCAGGCCTCAGCAGTTCTTCAGTTCTGATCCTCTGAAGACACACGTACTTGAAGATGAGCGACAGGTATTAGCTTCCATTTAATTTGGAATGAGGGAGTGAGTAAGTGGTTGCATGGGTGCCTGGCAGTGAACCAAGGCCAACCCGGCACAGCGAATTTATTAGTCGTCTTTAATTGAGTAGTAGGTAAACTAAAACTCTTTTATTAAATGTTGCATTTTTGATGTTTGTCACGGTTTCAGAATTTTCAGAATCTTAGTGAAGAAAGAAACGTTGTTTTTCTTACCAACAAAATTGAGCCATCCTCGAGTCTGGAAACAGCACCGCTTTATGACTGTTTGAAAAAGGTAATGCTAATATGACACATCACACTAAGTATCTTCTTAAGGCTGGTATCGTGCTCCCATTTTAGATACTAAATATTACAGTAATGCCTCATTTTGGTTGAGGAACATCTAGGAGGTTGTTCGTGTGGCTGAGGAAATGAAGCTTCAGAGAGAGGCTGTAAGAATTGCATGTGTTTCTTCTGGTCTATCATCAAGCATCGTAAGTTGTGGGATTTATATTTGAATAGTAATTTAACCGTCAGCCCAGAACTTTTTTTTTGTATTGTGTGTTATTATGTAATGGGTCAAAAACTTTACAGTCACTGAGCATCGCGTTTTGTCTTCTTTTGGTAGTGCTTAAGTGCACAATTTTCATGTGAATTCTTAATTTCTCTCCGTAGGAACTTACTCGGAAAATGTTTCTAGGCCCAAGCTTCACACAGTCGTACTGTTGGCCACCGATAGCTCAAGGATGTGACGTAGTCACCGTATCGCATCAGGGAAATGATCCTCTCTTATATATTCCACCAATTCTTACGGTTTTGCAGTTGGGAAGTCGCTACGAAGCCTTGCCAAAAAGGAATGGAGTATGTATACGTTAGAACAGGAAACCTGCTGCTCCAAAGTGCAGATGTAAAATAATGATCCAAAAGATAATGAATGTTTAGAATGAGTCCGTCTGATGTGATCTTGCTGTACCCTCATAATACTTGCAAGTTTATGTCAACCCTCCGCTCGGAGGTGTACAGAGGTGGACTGTGTGAATGTGAGAGTCTAGACCTTATTGATCAGTTAATATCTAATGGGTGCTTAATGGGCTGCGCTTTGATATTTGATGGAGCTTTTTTTTTAAAGGTCTGTAGTCAGCAAATTTAATTTTGTATTAGCAATTTTAAATTTGTAATTCATACTCGGATCACAGAAATGCAGAATTACTGAAATTGTAAGGGGCCTCTGGAAACTGCTGAGTACGACCCCCAGTAAGACAAGTTGCTCTTGCTTCTTGTTTGGGCTCTACTTGCATATCTGGACTTCTTGCTTTACTTTTCTGCGTGCTTTTTTTTTTTGTGTTCAGGCAGCTTGCAGTTAGCTTCCTTAGGTCAGCAGCGTTTACATTTAGCAGGTGATATGGTTGTAAAAGCTTCGGTTTTTAAGTCCTTAGAGCCTGTGTTGTAGGTTTTGGTTTTGCTCTAAATGCTGAAGTAGTACAGTTCTCAAGATTCTGAACAATTTTGTAACGCTGTGGTGTAAAATTCTGTGTATGTAGCCACTTGTTCTCATCATATGTCCTGGGTGGAAGAAGGCACAACTTGTTTTTGAGCTGCTGAAAACATTTGGGAGATGCTCCAGGCAGCTTCATCCGATGTTGATCATACTCGGCCAGGACAAAGGAGCAGGTTCAAGAATGAAAATCCAAGGATGTAAGAATGCTTTCTGTCTTCCTGCTTTGAAAACTTGTTAACATACAGACTTTTCGCTCTTTCAAAAACTTGGTTTTACCCACTGAGATATTGAAGACATGAATGGGTAGAAAAACACAGGTGAACTAAAAACTACTGTTAACCAGAAGGCAGAAGATCTAGTTCGCTGTTCTCTATTTTAAAATTACAAAACAGGTAACTGCCCGCTCAAAAACTGTACCTAAAACCAGCCTAAACCAGTCTTTTCTTTTTGCTTGTAGGTGAAATGATCGTGACTACACCATACAGCTTCTTGAGACTGTTTGAATATCACGGTACATTATTTTGTAGACTTTGCCATCTGGTTCTTGATGAGGTTGAGACGCTGCTCTCTGAGGCTACTGAACAGGTAAAC
>WAAB01005065.1:11887-33051 GCA_013389865.1 Piaya cayana
CAGGGAGGTGTTTGATTCACCTTCCCTGGAGGTGTTTAAGGCACAGATGGATGAGGTGCTGAGGGACATGGTTTAGTGTTTGATAGGAATGGTTGGACTCGATGATCTGGTGGGTCTCTTCCAACCTGGTTGTTCTATGATTCTATATTCTTTATAATCTTTGTAAGTTCTCATGTATGAGCTGAGTTCACCAGCGTAGTTCATCTTGTTAGTGAACAGTTGAAGCCAAACACAATTACTCAGGTGTTCAAGATGGCATAGGACATTCTGTCAGGTGCTGGTTTAGTAGGGATGTTTGATGCAGTATCTGGAAGATTTCTCAGACACCTTAGGGCATTCCAGCATCACTAGATGGTTACAGTATGGGAAAACTGAATAGAGACGCTAAATTGCATTGTCTTTATATGGAAGCTGACTCTCAGCCTTATATTTACAGGCCTGCATTTGGATCTGAATCCTCCCTATGTCCTGCAAACACCTAAATTAATGTAAAATGATCTCAACAGAACCAGTTTGGCAGTGAGTTCTACCTATAACCCAGGGTATGTCCCAGTCTCTTCCAGGGGGGTGTCCCTGCCCACGGCAGAGGGGTTGGACCTAGATGATCTTTAAGGTCCCTTCCAACCCAAACTCTTCTATGATTTTATGATTCTATGGTCCCATGATTCTATAAGTGCTTTATAGTAGCTGGACCTAAAACACACACCTTCAATTCAACGTAAGCATGTGTCACCGAGAGGCAAATAAATCTAAACACCATTGCTGATAGATAAAGTGTTGGATTGTAATTTTTTTTTTTCAAACAGCTCCCTCAGTGATGATTCCTTCCTGATTTAATACACTGCTCAGTGTCAGGTACAGATGACAAAAGTCAGATTTTGTCAATGAATCCCTATCTTGACTGGTTGCTTAAATGCATGCAAGTTTTAACGAGAATATTTCCATGTCAGGTCTAAATACAACCTCCTAAACTCATTTCACTCTTTCTGTTTACTGGACTTGACAAAATAATGTAGGTTTGAAGAAGCTATTTTCCCACATTTTTAAAAGCGACCTGAAAGAAGTCCTGCTTTCTCTTTTTTACTGTTTATTCAGACTCAGCCACTGGCTGTGGCTAATACTACTTTAAAAGCCTATTATTAGAGCAAAAATTGGGGTAGTACTATGCTATTTTGTGCTATCTATGCCATATTATTCAGCCATACAATACGGATTTTTTTTCCCCTTTATTGCATTAACAGAATTTTGTGTCTTTTATTTTGTTTTTTGATTTGCATTAGCTGGTAAACAATTGCTATCTTCAACTTAGTAATTTAAAGTGCTTTTACCAGAAATCTTTAAACCTGTTCATCTCAGCAATTAACATGCACTACAGATGGTTGAAAAAAAAAGATATATTTTCTTTTGTCAAGTGCTTTATAAAAATATCTTTTTAATTGTTCAGGCAGATAATACTGAAATATTGTAAAATGACAGATTATAGAAGGCTAAATACTCAAGTCCCCTCACAGACCCTACAAAGATTTCTTCATGGATATTTAATCAGAAAACAGTGAAGATGCTCTTTGTGACCGAACATTCCTAGTGTTCTCCAAGACCTTTGTCTCCATGCTGTCTTTCTGAAGTAGGGCTACTTTTCGACTACTGTGTTTGATTTTGTGAAATAGATGATACAGTGAGATCATCTGAAAGTACAAAACCTCTGGTGTTTCCCTTGCATGAGTCTCTAATGCTTCAATGCCCTGAGGAACAGAAACAAACTATTGTTCTGTACTGAGAAAATCTGCTCCCGCGCTAAACACAAAGTAGATGTACTCAGAGGATGGGAGTCTTCTCACACAGCTTTAAATATCTACTGGGTGGCACAACACTTCCAGGGAGTGATCCATCTGTTTTAGCCTGACCTCAATTACACCATGCACTCTAATTATATTGATTCAATTGGTCTTGATTTTGCAAACAGCCTGGGCCGACTTGTTTAGATACACACTCAAAAGTGAAGTCTTACCCACAGAGGAAACCATATTCAGTCTAGAAAGAAGAGAGAAATACACGCAGTTAGTGTTTTATTAGAGCAATTACATCAAAAAAATTCAAGCCAGAGGGATCCTGATACTAGAGTACAAAGAAGACAAATGGTAACTGTCATATCTAGCTGGAGGTAATCCCTGTGTTGTTCCTTTCATTGGGGTTCAGGCTTATGTTTTTACACCTTTGAAAGAGAATATACGTGCAGCAGTGTGTATGCCTGTATAGAGATAATAAACCAAGTTGCAACCAAACATTATGATCTTTTCTGTAAGAATTATTACTTTAAAAAGTCTTAAATCATATTATGCAGAATGTACATTTTGTATTTATATACTGACTGTATAAATATTTTTTTGTGAACTGTTTTCATTCTTTTAAGTCATCATTTTCTTGGAAGGTTTGCAACCTGCTCTAATCAAATGCTCATCACTAGAACAACTTCCTAGAACAAATTGAAAGATTTCTGAGCCCTGCTCGGGTTCGAAGATGAACTCCAGTTACCATTTGAAATGTGATGATAGCTATTTAAAATTTGAATCTACAGTCACATCTAGTTGATAAGGTTCCTCTCTCAGTCAATGGAGAGAGAAGTGTATTTCTAGATACCTCTAGAAGGCATTTTTCTTCAGATATCTTGAAGATAACTGAAGATAACTATTTTAAGATGGGAAGAATCACTCTGTAAGTATCTCCTCACAGATGCTTGAGGGTACCTATGAGCGTAGTTTAGACTTGTCTTATGGACAGCTAAAGGCAGCAAGATTCTTCCTGAAATAATTGTATATTATTTCTCTTCCTTTTCTGTTTTCACCAGGTCCTATTAGATCTTCTGTAACAACCTTGCCTAAAATTCCACCAGACTTCTACAATTCTTCCATCGCCATTTCACTGCAAACTGCATTCAACTAACCCCCAATGCAGATCTTCTGAACGTTCCATCGTAAAGTATAGTCCTCACTTAGGAGTTCATGATTCTTCTGAATCGTTAGTGTAATGGAGTAGCGATGACTGCTTCGTGAGCACTTTTTAAAATTTTCCTATTGATCTTGCACATATCGAGGACACAACTATCCAGTGTGCACAGGTGTGTATAGGTATCCATCTAATAAGAATTCTTATTATTTCCTTATTTCCCACTGAACTGTTTACCCTAGTAGGAAACTTTGTTCTTCAAACAAAACACACCATCATTATTAAAGTATTCCATGAGTAATACAGACGCCTCTAAAACTTTCCAGACAGGTATTACAAGTGTGGTAAATGAATGAATAGGATGTGATTCAATTTAACTGGTTTTACTATCTATATATGATTAATTTTATATAATGTAGGTCTTTTTTTTTCTCCAGTAGAAGTTGGTTTTGGCCAAGGAGTCGAGATCTAGTTTCTAACTATTGATCCAAACTCAAAGGAGATGCACAAAACATCTTATACGAATCACATCCTGAAAGTATTATTTTCATTAGCTGTCTAAGTAACAGGTAGCCTGAACCCTACCCTTTGTAATCAAGGACAAGACTACATAGTCAAAGGGCAAAGTTGAATGCAGTCATGGTTTAGCCTGGAGAAAATAGAACTGTAGCAAAATTTGATAATAGTCTTCATCTACATGAAACTTTGGGAACTAGATGCAAGTACTCCTGGGATTCTTTCTTCACACAGTGACCACACAGCAGGACTCTTGCTGGCCCTTTTAGCATACCAGCTAGTCTCTCTTTCATATATCTCAAACCCAAGTCATGTTAACCCTGACACTTCATAGAACACCAGCCACTCCGAGTAATTAGAAGAAGGGGTAATCAAATAAATCCTTCCACAGTTAGCAGAACACCCCAGATGTAGAAGAGGACTGGGTAGCTCCAAGTTAATATTCATTTAACAATTCTCTCCAGTTTTTCCACCTAGAGAAGGGGACATTGCCTTAAAGCACGTCCTGCTCTCATTCTTTACTTCCCTTCACTGTAAACTGATTGCAAAACTGTGTTCTGTTATGCTTCATAAGAGTGGGGAAAAGAATGATATTTATAATGACCTTTTAGCATGTTGCCTCTGACAGATTCATTTGCGTTTATTACCGCCTTGTTTCCTGTCGGATGTGAGTCATTCCAGCAGGTCATTGAGCAAATGATTCCAAATTCCTATCTGAGCATCGACTAAAAGTTGTCTTGCCATCAGAGTCTACTCCAAAGAACATCCACAAAGGAACAAAACTCTTTTACAGACACCATAACTCCACTAAGTCTCTTGCACTTTACTTCCACAGGAGTTGTATGTTCATTAAAGTATAAAGTGCTCCGAGGCAATCATGGCATTGCGCATCCAAACCTTATCAGGGGTATTCTTTAAATCTAGTGTCAGTATGACATTGGTAGCTTCTTGAGACCGAACACGTTCATGGCAGATTGTTGCTATTTGTGGGACAAATATACCCTTCGATAGAATCTCGAGCTTTCAGAACAGCAGAAAAACTGCAGCTGTAGCACTGTAGATGTGACACTGAATTGGTGCAGTTGTCAAAGATGTTGGTATTTATGAGTGACAGGTAAATGTCAGGTTGTTTGCAAGGCTCCTTTGGACAAATGCATCATCTGTTCATATCACCTGAATTTTTGAAGTTTGCACTGCTGTTGTCTTGGATGTTTGGAGAGCTGCACTTTTCCACATAAGCAAAGATATTTTTCTCAATGTTTCTTCACTTTTCCTGTTGTTTAACACAGCCTCTTATGATGAGTCTTCTCCTAGCTAAGTCTAAGTTTAGAGGCTGGTTCAGAGACTTCTGCAGTGACTTATGACATTCAAGCAATCCTTAACTTGCTACAACTCCTACACTTACTAAGCTCGGTCTCCCTAGCCAATCAGTGCCTTGGGTAGTGATGCAGAGGGCATAATTCCTCTTCCCACTGAGATCTGTCTCACAAATCTTCATATCACCTTGTTTTCTCTGGAGTGGATATTTAGCACAGTGATTTTGGGTTCTTCAGCTTCACAGTGTAGTCAACAAAAACCGATAGGCTCTCTGGAACTTGACTCAAAGCAGGAGCTTATTTCAGCTTATCCAGTTTTCTTGGGGTGGCGTGTAGGGGTAGTAATATACTCCTTTCTCTCTTGACTGTAGATGATACTCGGGGAGATTCTCGGTCTGAAGCAAAGTTTGCCCTTGAGGATCTCCTCCTCTTTCTTCTTATGCTGTCCAATAAGCTCCTCCAGAAGTATGATGCTATAACCCTTCTAGTGGTCTTCCTAAAACTTCTCTTTTGTCCTTCTAACCCTCGAGGCTGGAGAAATGAGGAAACTACATCCAATCAACGGCTAGCGCTGGTCTTAAAGTAATTAGGCATCATTTGAAGTAATGATCCAATCTCAAAACTGCTGTGGAAAGCCTCACTTTCCTGAACTTCTGCCACCTCTTTTCTTTCTGATTACATGACTTGGATTTTATTATAGGATTTAGTTTTGCCACTGGTTCAGATGCAGTAATTTGGTTAACATTTCTAAGATCTTGCCAGAGAATGTTCCCTGAGCATTGAGAAGGGGTGAGCGAGAAGTCCCTCATACCCTTGTTAGTGGCCACGGCTGATGCATGTTTTATTATCTGTCTAGTGCCTTTTATTGTGGGTACAAGCCATGTTTGGGGGTGTGTGTGTATCGTGGATGAAAGAAAGATATAGTGATTCTTAAGCTGGAGGAAAACAAGATAGAACCAGATCTGTACACAGGATAACTCTGCCAGAACAGCAAAGTACCCAAGCTAATTAGCTCCACAGAGAAACAGGGTTAATTAGCCCAGACACAACATCATATGAATTAAGTTTTACAGTTTGGGTAGCTGAATTAATAACTCCAAATATCAACGTGAAAAGACACTCGGTATGGATAACACCTTCTGCTGCACTTTATTAATACGGTACATATGCANTGAAAAGGCACTCGGTATGGATAACACCTTCTGCTGCACTTTATTAATACGGTACATATGCAGAAGGCCATCCCCTTACTTAAGAAATCGATGGATAATTTGTGTAGCTGATTTTAGAGCAGACTAAACAGTCTAGCTAGTCAGGATGACAAATAAAACAGAGTGGGCTGGTAATATTAATTTCTGCATGTTCTGAATCAATAGAAATATTTTCATAGCTAATCATGGAGTAAAATGAGAGTGAAAAGAACCAGTAATCTCCACCGTGATACTTTATACAAGAATATGTTAAAACACTGAAGGGAAAGAAATTAAGTGATGAACCGTGTTTACCTCTTTAAGTCAATCTCTAAATACCTATAGAAGACGCAATTTCTGATTCTGAAGTCTTTACAAATTGGGAATAATAAAATAAAAGACACTAAGAGGACAAGAGGAATGGCCTCAAGATCTGCCAGGGGGAATTTAGGCTGGACATTAGGAAAAAAAAATTCCCAGAAAGGGTCATTGGGCACTGGTAGAGGCTGCCCAGGGAGGTGGTTGATTCGCCTTCCCTGGAGGGGTTCAAGGGACAGGTGGACGAGGTGCTGAGGGACATGGTTTAGTGTTTGATAGGAATGGCTGGACTCGATGATCCAATGGGTCCCTTCAAACCTGGTTGAGAGAATCGTAGAATCACCAGGTTATTCTATGATTCTAAGAGACAATTAGAGCAAGACAAAGCAAAACAGAAATGATAACTGGTCACAAAGCAGGGTGAAAAGCATCATTAGTAAAATCTTGATTGTGAGTTTCCTTGAATCAAGAAGAGTTTGATGTATATTACTGGATGGGAAAAGTGAGTTGCTGGATGGCTCTTTGTGCCTAGAGAAAACAGTTGAGTTTTGCACTGAATTAACATACTAAGAGTTTTTCCCTCCTGAGTTCACAATAATTTTTACTTTCAGTTTGGTAAGGCTGTGCACCTGAGCCAGGCAAGGAAAATTTGACCTACGATGTACCAGCTGAAGGTTCAAATGAATGACCCAATTAAAATATTACATCGTCACTTGAGCAATGGTTACTGATCAGATGCACTCTGAGTGCCACATGGTACGTGTAACGAACTGTCACATAAACTAAGCTCACTGAAATAATCTTGAGCTAAGTTCCTTTACTTACCACTTATGAAAAGGCCAAATAGCCATGTAAAAATTTCAGTTATCATGCATTAATGTTTCCTATGAGCTTATGTTGTGTGAAGGAGCCATTAACAACAATTTTGTTGGCTTTCCAACTTGTGATAATTAGAACTTGAAAGAGAATCCTTACAAGAAAACAATTCCTTTGCTCTTTAACAGTTTCTCTTATCATAGAATCACTAGGTTGGAAAAGACCCACAGGATCATTGATTCTGACAATTGCTATCAATCACTAACCCATGTCCTTCAGTACCTCACCACCCGTCCTTTAAACACCTCCAGGGAAGGTGATTCAACCACCTCCCTGGGCAGCCTGTTCCAGTGCCCAATGACCCTTTCTGTGAAAAANGAGGCTTCTGCGTGGAATATTATTCACTGATTTATAGCTGGACTGAGCAATACAAAGGAGTTTTGCCTCTCCTTATATTGTTTGAGTGCATAACCGAATAACTGGCATGCACTCAGTTACGTATCTTTCCCTGAAATGCCACGCTCTGCTTTGCACCTCTGTCTGCTCCAAGTATGCTCCTTCCTTTAATCACGTGAAAAATGAAATGAAACACTGCAAAAAGGAAATGAGTTCACCATTTAGTCCATCATAAGGATAATTTACTTTGATGTACGTCTAGTTCTACGAAGGCTGGACACTGTGCCAGTCCTAATGTGGCATTTAATGTAATATGGAATAGGGGGAAAATAAAAAGAATAATGCCTTTGATTTCAGTTCATAGCAGCTGAGTATCTAGCGCTTTTCACAAGGCTAATTTTAATGATTAATAAAATGCTAGATTGGTATTTGTTGTCGTTTGAAGTGATCGGTGCCTGTTATCCCCACATTATTATTTCATTCCAGTATCAACAAGATTATCACTTAATTTGGACGAGTGTTTGTGCATAAGAATGATGCCTCGCAGAGCCTATTTACGATAATCCTATCAGCTAGCAGCCAAGAATTGACTGTGCTATTTGTCACCCTCTATGAAGCTGGAATTATTGAGGAACTGAAATCTCTCTCACTTTCTCTGCCTGCCTTCATGGGGACACGCTGTATTGTTCAGCCAGCTCTTTTGTCCTCCTCTGGAACTAAACAACCTCTCAGAGCAGATAATTAACTGTACACAATGAACAGGGTTAGAGAAGGATGAAGGAAGGTTTGTAGCAAAGGACAGACAATATGTCATCTTCCCTGTCAAATGCACAGAATAAACAATGAGATGCTCTTTCAACTCGCTTTCACTTCTTAAAGCAGAAAAGCTTGTTAGGACAGCAGAGCATGGAAAAAGATCTGGTTATATGAAATCTTAGGAGGTGTTGCTGCATTTTTCACCAAATTGGCTTTATCTGAAGGAGTATTCTCAGGATTTGTTGTGTCCTCCTGCTCCCCATCCTTACCCCTTTTGCGAGAGACAAAACCAAAAAAATGCCTGTCTGCATGTGGAGTAAGAGATGTGAATACTGGTCTGCATTGGTTTTGGCTCTTAAACTTGAAACTCAATATTATCCAACAAACAGATATAAAATAGGAACAGTCACTGCTTCTGAGGAGCGTGAAGTGTCTTAAGGCTCAGCAGGCTGTTTCACATTGCTTCCTTCAATCTCACTTCTTTTATATCACCTTCCAAGGCAGAACTCTATACAATACCGTGCTCTGGTTAACCCCAACAAAGTTTGGGGACCAGCCTAAAACTGACTCCCACAACTTTCTCTTCCAAAGCAAAAGTAGAATTTCTCTTCTTCTCGTAAATAAGGGCAGTAGTAGTGTCAGAAACACATTCCACAGGGGTGAATGATGGAGCAATAAATGCTGCAGAGTGGGTCACATAAGTCTTTCTACAAGTGCCTTGCGGATTGAAAGTAGTGCATATGAAATATTTAAGCATACAGAATGTGGAGAGGTGTAACCAGGAGGAAAGGTGCTATTTCTGTCAACTCCTGTTCTCTCTGCTCTGCATCCTGCTTATTCCCCAGGTTTCACAAGGACAGTCAAGCCAGGCAAAGAAATCCACATAAAATGTTGCCTCTAATCACTGCTGAGCAGATCTGCAGTCATCTCTAGTGACACCTATGGATAAGAAAAAAAGTGGAGGAAAATCCCCAATAATATTTTCTACATTTGTCACTCCATTGTATAATATTTCTGAATCCTAAAGATTCATAGAATCACCAGGTTGGAAGAGACCCACCGGATCATCAAGTCCAACCATTCCTATCAAAGACTAAAACATGTCCCTCAGCACCTCATCCACCCGTGCCTTAAACACCTCCAGGAAAGGTGAATCAACCCCCTCCCTGAGCAGCCTGTTCCAATGCCCAATGACCCTTTATAGAATCATAGAAAGATAAAGCATCTTCCTGAAAAGTACTCCAAGATTAGTATTATATTTTTTACCTACCCTATCTTTCTTGCAATAAGAAGTTTAGAATATATAATGATTTTTAACAGTATGCTTAAAGCTTAAGGGCTGCGTAGAGTGAAGAGCAGTGCAAAGGGCAGGGATCTGCAGTCATCACATGAACAAGAAGGAGAGAAAATAGAATTTGCACTCCTGTGGATTTTCAGCACCTAGGAAAGAGAGATGAAAGCCAGGGTAACCCATCAGGAGCCACAGAAAATGCTGAATTTAGGGATTTCTAATGGGATTTGGATGAGAGAATGTAGCCAGAAGTGAACCGTATATAAGCTGCACGCAGTTCAAAGTGAATTCTGCACAATTCATTCCTTTCCAGGCAGCCTTCATATCCGTTGAAAACCAGAGGAACTGAAATTTTGTCCCACAAAGACACGCAGATTTCTTTGGAGAGCAAAACTACTGCTCACTTAAAGAGTAATAATTTACAGAATGATTTTCATAGTAGGCAGAGATGGGTGAAATTTGGAGTTGACAGCCAATTTTCTGACTCTCACGTGTGCTTGATCAGTATGTTCATCCCAATCACCCCACACAAACTTTCAAGGAGAGTAAATAATCCTAGTGAACAGAAACATTACACACACCTGTACCTGCATGTAAAAGGTAGAAATTTTGCATCAAAATGTTAAATAATTTCTCCTCCTCCAAAAATATAAATTTACAGTATAACCACATGATTACATGTCTCATATAAAGTGAGATGTCTGCATTGTTGATGAATATAGCTCAGCTGTAGCAGAGCTGTAACTGGAACTCATGCTGTAGGCAATAGAGAGAAACAGACTATTCAGTATATGATACCTATGGCTTATTTAAAATGTTTAATTTGTCATGCGATCAATCATACCCAATGAATCCTTACTTTTCTCCAGGGACTAGGAAAGAGTTAAGAGAAACAACCAAGGTGCAGACATCTGCACTGTACTTCTGTTCAGATAAATCTTATCCTTTCAGACAATTTTTAGCTACCTTCAGATAATTCTTAGTTCTCTAAGATATGTTCATAATGACATTTACTATAATAATGATTATTATTGTTAAAAATTTAAATAAATGAATAGTATAACACCTAATAAATCTCCATAAAACCATTTAGGGCTTACAAGACCCATAGTTTTTACTAAACTCAAAGATAATATGTGTATTATTGTCATGGTTTATTGGAATCATCTTTCTTGAGGTGCTGGGTACTATCATTTGATCCTTGTTTCAAAGACGTTTTATGTACGTGTCAATTTTTGGACGAGGTATTATAACACGGGGTTGAGAAGGCTTTGTGATGCTCACCCTTATATAACTAGAAGCAGAATTCGGTCCACAGCAGGTGAGCTGTTTAAGACTTCAGATGGTGAATTGAATTGAAAGAACGCAGTTTTAAACACATATTTTAAACTCTGTGTCTTCTGTGATTGGAAAGAAGTCGATATAAACAAGACTATCTGAAGACTGCAGAGACTGGTGTATGCAGGCTGCTTGACAGCACATTCTTACACTGATTGTGAACTTCCCATAAAAGCACCACTTTTGGACAAATAACAGGCCTCCATGCTTGGCACCTGAGTGATTCTTTGTTTCTAGCAGAGAAACTGTAGGTTTATGGTCTGAGAACGACAATAGGAATGTGTTTATTGCTAGGGACACAGCTGGAGATGATTATTACTTTTTCTTCTTCGTCAAAAGGAAGTGCTATCGGCAGCTGAATGTGCTTTCAGGAGGATTTAAGGGAATATTCCTAGGAAAAGGGTCCTGTCTCTCTCTCCATCTGTTTTCCTTTTACAGATCTAGGTTCACTTTACAACCAGAAGGCTGGAAGTCCACAATATGTTTATTCAGATAGGAAACCAAGAATAATTTACATGATTCAGCTGGGGTTGTTTAGGCTGGAGAAGAGGAGGCTGAGAGGAGACCTCATTGCTTTCTATAAGTACCTGAAAGGAGGTTGTGGAGAGGAGGGTGTTAGGCTCTTCTTCCAAGTGACAGGGGACAGGACAAGAGGGGATGGCCTCAAGCTCCACCAGAGGGGATTTAGGCTGGATATTAGGAATAATTTTTTCACAGAAAGGGTCATTGGGCACTGGAACAGGTTGACCAGGGAGGAGGTTGATTTGTCTTGCCTGCAGGTGTTTAAGGGACAGATGGACGAGGTGCTGAGGGACATGGTTTAGTGTTTGATAGGAACGGTTGGACTCGATGATCCAGTGGGTTTCTTCCAACCTGGTTGTTCTATGATTCTATGATTTGCTTTACGGAGGAGCCTGGGAAAAAAAATCAGTGATAAAGATTCTCAGGATTAGGGATTCTTATTCCTCTACCAAGCTACCACAGTGCCCACGTATAGCAAAGAGCAGTCAGAGCGTCTGTCTGTGCTGCATGTCACAGCTTCTCTCTCAGTAGGCTTCAAAATACAGAAAATTCTGGAAAGGTCTGCGAGCACTGAGCTCCAGTGCTAACTCATGCAAAGCCAGCTTGGCATAGTTTAGAAAAGCTCTAAACACACAGTCCAAACCTGACTATAGTGAAAAAGTAGGAGGTGCTCTGAAGAAGAGGTTCCAGTATTCAAAAACTATGGCAATGGTTCTTCGTAAACCAAGTCCAAGGAGAACATATTAAACCATCGAAAGATATATCTTGCCTTCCAGCCTCAGTAGTCACCTCAGTCAATGGTAACCTCAGCAAAGAGTATTCAGCAGCTTTGGTATAGACAAGAATGCATGTCTAAACATAATTTTTTTGTAATTAATGTGATCCATTCCTCCATTCTCCTATTGACTTTAGTAGCGAAGATGTAATCTGATTTAATTTCTGTAACGTAATCATGTTTGTTTTTATAGTACTTCCCCCTGCTAATATTAAAATCCTATTCATTTTGTTGTATGCACTGTTAGATAGATGTGCATCTGCAGCAGGACTGTAAACATCGAAGAATAGATATATGAATATGATATATTCTGCGGCCTTAACTTATTTAGGGCTGGAAAAATACCCAGAAAGCTGAGTGTGTAATAAGCTTTTTCCTTTAAGAAATATAGGTACTATATACATAACACAAAGGGTGTAGTCATTCTCCAGAAGCACATGTTATTTGGCTCTACACCTTTGCAAAATGAAAAAGTATCTTTAAGAATTTTCCTTGCCTGAGTACAAATTCTTTATTCTAATTTCAGAGTAGTTATTTTAGGAATGGGGAAGTCTCATATTCCAGACTAAATCAGTCGGTGAACATTGTAAATATAGACAGATGCTTCACCAAGTATAGATATCCACAATCCTTCAGTTGAGATTCTTGTAAGTATCTGAAGAGAGAAATTAGATTTTTTTTCGGAAGCAGATCATCTTACCAGAAAATAGACATTTCAAATACATCAGAGTAACCACACTTAAAAGGGACTTTTACTTTCCCATTGTGAGGTGAATTGCTCATGGATCTCTGCACCGTAGGTACTGAAAGCTGCTGAAATCAATTGCACCCAGGGGACATCCCAAGGATGGTAGCGTGGATTACGATGTCCAGGAGGACTTCAAATGATGTCAGTCATCTGGAGCTTCACCACCACCAGGACAGAGAGAAGCAGTTATGCCTCACCGCTGATCACACAGGGAAGTGTAGTCTGCAAGCCTTAGACGTCATGGTAGAGCAAATCCACCAAGCGTCCTAGAAATCCAGTTGCAACCTTAATTTCCTACAACAGTGAACTTGTTTGGGAATTAATGGATCCTAGGTACTTATACAGGAAGAACATATCTAAATACCTGTGAGAACAAGATGGTTTAGGGGGAAAAAAACTATTATGATATAAAAACACCAAACTATCATTGCATATGAGTTTTTGTAACAGCGAAAGGTAACTCTTGTCTTAGCACTAAAATATCTGCAATGAGACGACAAGGGAAAGAATGTCAGAGAAGAAGAGAGTATCCTCACATTATGAAGCAGGATGACACAAAGCAGCACAGGCATCAGATTTCTGGAGCTGTCCTCCTCCGTGAGGTCACATTACATTCTTCTTCTGCATATCCTCTCAGTAAACAAAGGCCAGCTATGGATAATGAACTCCATTAGTCTAATTAAAACCAGAGCCTGCTCCCACTGCCTGCCTCTTGAGGAAATGCCTGGACTTCACTCCCATGACATTGTTGGAACGCATTAAAATAATGTGCTATATATGCTATTAAGGTCCTGATTAATCAGAGGACAGAGGTGGAGACCGAGATATACACAGTTCTGAGCAGAACCACAGATTTGAGTCATGGCACATCTCCTGTTTACAGCGTTAAAACTTTAAATATGGTTTTATACGTGGGTTGCCTCAGGTTTTGAAACATGCTGATCCTTCTAAAGTCAACAAGATGGGACAATTGAGAGTTAGAGCTGTATGCAATGTAAACACAGCTACAGAAATGAACTGATGCTTAGTCCATATACAGAGTCTTTGCTCTTGCCTTCTCAGGGCTAGGCAGATTAACAAGAAGAGGGTTTTTTGGGGGGGAGTTTTGTTTTTCTTTTTAATCAAAGACTGGCTAAAAAGATTGGTAACTAACTACTTGCTTTTCCTCCTTACAAGCATGCTTTGACTGAAAGCACCCACTCTGGGTTAATCAGTTGTCTCTGGGTTATTATAACCTAGGAGGAAACAAAAATAAAGAAGAGCAACCCACTGATTAGAATCATAGAATCACCAGGTTGGAAGAGACCCATCGGATCATTGAGTCCAACCATTCCTATCAATCACTAAACCAAGAGAAGGTGGCGTTAACTGCGTGATTAACTGCATACAGGAGTGATGCTGCCTATGCTGTTTGATGAGCAATGAGTATTTTGTCTTAGATGGGATTCTCAAAGCTAAAATAGTCAATAAAAGCTTTTTTTTTTCCTGAACTAAAAACTCAGCTGTTTTTTGCACTACCACACTGAGCAGTAAGCATTAGCGCAGCTGTTAAATCCGTTGCGTGTCAACCTGGAAGCCCTAAGTACAGCTAGTTCTGCTTGTCTTGCAATTAATGTCAAGTAAACGTAGGTGACAGTAATTGGTGTTGTTGGGAAATGAATACTCCTGAGAAGAGAGCAGCTCTGCGAATGTAAAGCAATGCAGTGTAATGTGGATTGATTGCTGACTCTGTCAAGGCGAAATTCCAAATTCGGGACTGGGGAGTGAAATTATGCAGCTAATGAAATATACATCTGAGGAACCCCTTTAAAATATTCAGCTGGAGACATCCCTGGCTTACATCTGGGAAGACAAAGGATTGTGGCTGGTAGTAAGCCAATTATGTCTATGGGCAACACTTCACAGTTTTTGATTATATGATTTTACCTAGAACTAAGATTCAGTTAAAATAATACCATCATTTAAAATAGTCCAGAGAAATGATTTGTGCTTAACTGATTGACATAATCTTAAAGTTCTGAGTCCTATTTGTTACCTCTTGCCTATGGCTCTCTGAATTAAGGTCAATTTGCACAGTAAGATGTCAATACGGGGACATCCACATGCAGACATGTAAGCAAGCCAGACTACTGTGTTTTTATTAGAGCCTAGAGGGAACCACTCCTTGGCCTCTGTGGAATTGAGGGATTGATTTTGCTCATCATATATAGAATCATAGAATAACCAGGCTGGAAGAGACCCACCAGATCATCGAGTCCAACCGTTCCTATCAAACNTCTTGTGCTGAGGGGCCCAGAACTGCACACAGGATTCGAGGAGCGGTCTCACCAGTGCTGAGTCCAGAGGGAGAAGAACCTCCCTGGCCCTGCTGGTCACACCGTTTCTGATACAGGCCAGGATGCCATTGACCTTCTTAGCTGTATGAAACTCAGCACGGGACCTTCTCACAAGGAATTTGGTTCAGTTGTGCTCAGATGCTCTTCTAGCGCCATTCAAGATGCTCAGAGATATCCAGATATTCATGTAGAGCTAATGGATGACACAAGGTTTAAGAACGATCTGTGCACTTCTGGAAAGAAGAAGACCAGATAATAGTTTCAAGCTGCATTAGAGAAGTATATACTGCATACTACAGGTGTAGTGTATACGGTTATACAGATAGTATATACAATATCATATTACATACTGCATATATAGCATATCTATTCAATATACTGTAAAATAATGAATCTCTAGTAGCCAACTAATGTGTTTGCCACTTTCACGCAAAGATGTCTGAGATGGTCTAGAACACTGTGCTGAGTCTGCCAGACCATGATGCTGTCTCTGATCCTGCAAAGAATCTCCATTGGCAGCGCATGCCGATGGTCAGGAGGTGGGAAAGTATGACAGGAGGATGAGGAAAAAAAAAAAGAATATGTCCCTGGGACCTTGTTTAGGTTCCAGCTGGGGAATGGGAGCATGTAATGCAACAAATAGGAGGGTTGAATGAAGCTATGGGTCATGACCTGGGAAAAGAAAACATCTGATCTGCTTTTTCAGAATACTTAAGGTCTGTGATTCAGATTTTTTGTGGTATGTGTGGCCTGCCCTTCTTCTCTGAGAAATAAAAGATTAATTATGTATAAAATAAGTCATAATAGGTGAGCTGGAATAATTCTATGGTTCTAGTCCATTTCCTTTGCCTTTTTCAAGGCTGAATATTTGTCATGTAGCAGCAGCTGTACAGTTGGGCAACATTTTAAGGGCCCCAAAAAACACAGAAGAGGATCATTCACTGCATGTAGTGCTTGTAAAATCCAGAATAGGTGAGAGTGAATTTTAGCTTTGTTCTGAGAGTTGAATAACTATCTGAGGTTAATGGGTCTTGTAGATGAAGATTTATGAGAATCGTCTACCATCATTCCCAGATGATGAAATCATCATTTCATGATGATGAAATAAGGGCAGAGCTGCACAATAGTTCTTCTCAGGTAATAAAAATCACAATGGGACCCTCAAATTGGTGCTACAGCTCACCATTGGATAAGAGGTGTTCAGGAGCAAGAACAGCACAAATCTGAAGAAGAGATCATGGGACTTTGCTATAAATATGTGAGATGGCAGAGAGGCTGGGCAGACCTCTGGGTTATATTTCATAGAATCATAGAACAACCAGGTTGGAAGAGACTCACCAGATGATTGAGTCCAACAGTTCCTATCCTATCTAAAATCATTTTGTACTTGTAAAAGATTCCAGGGTAATTACGTTTATAACAAATTCCCAGAGAGATACTGACGTTAAATAGAAATGAACTGATAATTTGTGGAAGAAGGCGACACAGATGTGTTCTGAAATATATTCAGATACATACATACATTAGAGGTCCCGGGTTTAAAGGGTAGTGTTTGAAGAATGCTTCTTTAGAAAGCTTTTTTTTTTTTGAAAAGACAACTTTGATATCTGCTTGTCAAATTTCCTGTCAGGCCAAGGAAGGTATATAAAAAAGGATAATGAATTTCTATTTTTTTTAAGTTTCTTTCTAAAATTCTGTCACAACGACTCTAATTTCTGATAGTTGGAGGCAGAAGCATCAACATATGTGAACTGCGACTTCTTTAATTTAAAACTAATTATAAAGTGAATGGATTTTATGACTGAATGAATCATACAATCATGGAATCATAGAATGGGTTGGGTTGGAAGGGACCTTAAAAATAATTCAGTTCCAAAACCCGTGCTGTGTGTGGAAACAATTTCTACTGGATGGGGTTGCTCAAAGACTCATCCAGCCTTGCATTGTGCACCTCCAGAGATGGAAAATTCATGACTCCTCTGGTCAGCTTGTTCTGGTGCCTCAACATTCTCAGAGGAAAAGAATTCACCCTAATATCTAATCTAAATGCCCGCTCTGTCAGTTTGAAACCATTCCTCCTCATCCTATCACTGTACTTGTTGATAAGAGACCCTCAGCTTTCCTGTAGATCCCCTTCTAAGCACTGAAAGGCTGCGGTAAAGGCTCCATGGAACTTTCTCTTCTGTAGGCTAAACGAGCTCAACTCCCTCAGCCAGTCCTCATAGGGGAGGTGAAGGAAGTCAGGTATTATTTGAGCTTTAATACACACTTACCAGAAAATATCATTTCTATCCAACATATTAGTGATCAAGATGGGTTTTAAAATAGGGTGCAAGCATATACAGATGGTGTATCAAGCAATTCTAGGCTCATCAATCAACTCCTTCAAGTATATGTCATACACAAGAAAACACATTTTTTTGCTAAGAAAGTCTTGCTTTGTATTACCAGTTATGCACTAAAGTGCTGGATTCCCAGTACTGCTCCTTGTTTGCAAAGACTAAATCAATCAGGCAGTGCTGTTTCCTGTGTGATTTAGAATTGTTGTGAAATTCTCCATCTGGCCCAGACAGAGGAAAAAGTCCAACAGGAAAAAAAATGACATGTCCTTGCTTCCCCAAGAGCTCCCTTTATATCCTGGAGCGGAATAGAAAAACAAAATTAAAATACCTACGTAGGTAGTAAGGAAGAAGAAATGCAAGGAGAGGATGGACATTAATAGTGAAGGTCCAAAGTCCATCTATATTCATTCATAAATTCAACATATTTTCAGGCAAGGTAGTAGTCAGTTAATGCTAGTAGTAGTCATACATATAAGCATAGCACTAATAATACTTTTCCCATCATCTACCTTATATTTGAAGATAGGGAGTACATTCTGGAAGAAGGAACTCCATGCAAAATGTATTATTGGGGTTCTGCCGGAGCTATCTTGAAGAATTTCCAGGGCAGATGATAATACAAAGACAACTGGAGAGGGATGTAGGTATAAATGATGCACCCCTATGAGATAACAAGCAAAAAGCAACAAACGAGCTGTTTTTACAGACACAGATATTCAGAGTTTACTCTGACTGTTGTATTTGGGACAAACGCTGCATCCCTGAGGAGATAACGGCCAGCTCAGCCTTACTATGTAAATGAATTATGTTCTTCCCAGAGAGATGCACACTACATATTAGTAATTCAGGAAGAGCTGCTGCTTCTAACATCTCCAACACTACACCTGAACTGGATGTAATATCCTGAAGGGATTCTCCATCAGAGCAGGCAAGCCTGTACCTCAGAAGCACTAACTTGACCTTTATTTCATACCGCTGCTTACTCACAAGAACTTTTGCTGGGGAACTACACAGACAGATCCTCAGTGCCAGAGCAAAAAGGTTAAAGGGGAAGAATTGACCTAAAAGCTGGCTGGGGAAATAAAATTAACATCTGAAAAGGAAATAGATGTATTTAAACATTGAGGCAAAGACAAGAAAAACGTGCTAGGCTGCAGAGAGATACAGGGTAGAACTAGACTGTGAAATACAGCGTAGAGAAAGTCTTCACTAAAATATATTTTCAGAAGCAGAAATAATATGACCTTGCCAGCATAATAGGTGAATTGTGGAGCAGTTTGGAGTATATATGTTAATTTTTGCTTGAGGTTTACCCACAGCTGTTGATCTCTGAATTCAGATTTTGTTTGTCACCTTGAAAATTATTTACCCAGTGAGTCTACTCTAAAGTGCTTAGGAGGCATATGAACTTTGCTAAAGGCTTGCTTTAGATCTGGCAAGCTTTTTGGTCTCTTTTCCATTTCCCAAATGAAACCTAACTGAGAACCAAATCTCTCTCTTTCTGTTTTTTTTCCAGATTTTTAGTCCCAAGGTTTTTGGTTTATATCACTTATTTTATGTATTAGAAGGCGTCGGATTTTTTTTCTTCTGAAACACCACTTTAGGCTTAGAGAACCTCCTGGGGCTTGGTATTATGAAACCCTTGAAAAAATAATAAGACTCCTGAAAGAATAAAATAATAAGAACAACAATGTGACTTTACTCCCTTGTGCCAGCAAGGGGGAAAAGTGGAAGATGATAAAGCAAAATGTTGCAGGGGATTTCATTCATGGAAGGACAAATATATGAGAACTTCACATAAGAATGCTTGGTGCATCGAAAAACTATTCAGACTTCAGCCAACATTTCAGCAAACTATTCTGAGGTCTTTTTTTCGTGCGACTCACAAGTGATGTGGCTTTCTGTATTGGACTACAGAAATTTCTCCCAATTATTCTAGGAATATTTTGTTTGGACAAGATATTATCATTCAAGATCATCATATAAAAAAAAAAACACCTTAGCAATTTTCTCATTTTGTCTAGGAAATAAGACAAATGGTGGCCTTCTTGAGGACAAGACTGAATCAAATGTATATACGAAAATGTTAAGGAAGTTATTAAAATCTACCCCAGATCAGTTCCACAAAATGCCCCTGTAGGCGATGTTCTATCTGACAGTCGGGTATGAAAAGGCAAAGTTGCAAAGTCTAATACTTTGAAGAGTTAACCACTGAAAATTGTTCTCCTGGATTTCTAGATGTCAAGAGAGACAAATAGCTGTGCCGTTGTAGTCAAGCTGCCACCAAAAAGCATTTTCCACCTACTCTGATAAACAGATCAGAGAGTTCTGCCTCTGCTTTCACACATTCTGTGTGTTGTACGGAGCTTATTTTCCTCTCAATTTTCATGTTAATGGTTTCCTCACAATTTATTCTGCTGCCTGACAGCATTTCATTTTTATTTTTTTTATGAGTTGTAGGGTAGAAGAAATAAGTTCTCTATTTCTTTCTTTAAGCCAGTTCATTTCTTGCATTTTCCTTCTCCCATGCTCGAGTCTGCTATGGATTTTCCTTTTCTAGTTTCGGCATCTAAAAAAATAGCAATTTACAGATAAGAAGTGCTTTATTGTGTGGGTTTTTACACCCCCACTAAGAGCTTTAGGCAGACGGTCTTTATTTCTGGAAGACAAACAGATACATTACTGCAAAAGTGTACTAGGCTTTCATCTTTGGAAAGCCTATTGAGAATATTCACTGAGATTCAATGGCACTTTAGCTGACAGGGAGAAAAATGAACGTAGAGGTATATAGGAGAAAGCTTCTGTTGCCAAGTTTTGTGAGGAATCAAAAAAATCTGAGCTCAAATGTCACAGTGTCTTTATGTGACACACTGATTTTTGAGCTAGAGAGTTCTGAAAGCAGAAGCAGCCTGGACATGTCAACTTGGGGTTCAGAAAACTAGCCTTGCCTATAAACCTGAGAGGGATAATCTGATGAGCTGGGGGTGTTTAGGCTGGAGAAGAGGAGGCTGAGAGGAGACCTCATTGTTCTCTATAACTACCTGAAAGTTTGTAGAGAGGAGGTTGCTGGCCTCTTCTCCCAAGTGACAGGGGACAGGACAAGAGGGAATGGCCTCAAGCTCCACCAGGGGAGGTTTAGGTTGGACATTAGGAAAATAATTTTCATGGAAAGGGTGATTGGGCACTGGCAGAGGCTGCCCAGGGAGGTGTTTGATTCACCTTCCCTGGAGTTGTTTAAGGGACGGGTGTACAAGGTGCTGAGGGANGTGAGCACATTCACGTTAGAAAAGATCAGATTCTATTCACTGCTTAATTAATGTGTTGTACTGGACTTTTCTGATTGTTGTCAATGTTATTAAGTTTTTAGACTCAGTGGGAAGTGAACTGACTTATTGATAATTACTAAAACCCCTTTCCTCTTGATCTAAATTTTATTTTGTTGTTTTATTCTGGTTTGTAGTTCTTGGAAGATGATCAAGATTCCCTCCTTGCTTTTAAATATTAATTCTTCTAATGAGTCATAGAATCTTAGAACTGCTTAGTTGGAAAAGCCCTTTGAGA
>WAAB01005066.1:0-12813 GCA_013389865.1 Piaya cayana
AGAGGGAATGACCTCAAGTTGCATTTGGGCAGGTTCAGATTAGACATCTGGAAAAATTTCTTCACTGAATGGGTTTTGAGCCACTGGAAGAGGCTGCCCAGGGAAGTGGTTGAGTCCCCGCCCCTGAAGGTATTTAACAGCTAGATGAGGTGCTCAGGGGTGTGGTTTCATGGTGGGTAGGTGTGGTTGGACTTGATGATCTCAAAGGTCTTGTCCAGCCAAACGTTTCTGTGATTCTGTACATGTATTTAGCTAAGCCTTTGTATGTATCGGATCATATTTTCTATGAAATATCTTTAAGTCATAAACCATGTTCAACATTAGCACCAAAATCAGTAATTCTTTTATTTGATATATGAAAATATGTTTGGAATTAGATTTTGTTAAGAATTTTTTTCTCTTTATTTTTGACAGGCATTGTAAAGCTTAATTGGAATGCAAGAAACGTATAAGATATTTGTATATCCTGGATAACAGGAGTGCCGACATTTCCACTCTCTGTTTCTTTTTCTTTGTCCTCAGATGCAGATGTACTGGCTGATGCACGCAGGATTGTGAATGATGAGACCTATGTCCCTGAGGATCCTCGAGAATTTTGCAAGCGTGTCTTTACCACTTGCTACATGGCTAGTGAGAACTCCTCCCAGGATACTTGCAACAGGGCTAAGCTTCTAGCTGAGCAAATTGGCAGGTACAACTTGAGAAGTGCTGGAAAAAATCATGTTGTGGCAAAGACTTTCATATTTAGCTTTCAAACTCTAAAATAGGAGAGGAATAGTAAGTGTGTTAAGGAGGAGTATTACAGACACTGTTATTTAAGTATGTAAATGTGAGGCAAACGTCAGATCTTTTGGTGAAAGACATGGAAATTTGGTAGTAAACTCTAGAAAGTGTTATTCTTCATGCTGTATCTAAGATGGTATCAGCCTTTAAAACATTGCTGTATGGGTTGGGCGGGCTTTTTGCTTTTGTAATGCTTTTTTATATAGTTAGATTGCGCTAGTTGAGTCACTTCTGCTTGAATTCTTCTCAGCTATCACATCAATCTGAACATCGATGCGGCTGTGAAAGCGATTGTGGGAATTTTCAGCATGGTGACAGGTCGAACTCCTTGTTTTTCTGTCTACGGAGGGAGCAGCAGAGAAAACCTGGCACTCCAGAATGTGCAGGTGTGTTTCATGTAGGCTGAATCAGATCAGACCCTTTTTCTTTTAAGGAGTACAAAATGGTAAAATAGCAAGGGGCTTGTTATGCATTTTTATTGTGTCAGATCAGATTGGTGCTGTGCCTAGGTAGTGCTGGTATACACATTGTACAGAATGACAGAAAACACATTTCCCTGGTGGCTTCTAGTCCCTGGCTCCTGTTGTACCTGTTGCTGTCCTGATAGCGTTCTTTTTGACTGATTCTTAAAAGCTTCCAACCTAACCAGCAAGTCTGCTCAATTTTGTCTAAATGCTGATGATTGTGTTTGAGAGTTTCTGTTAGCCAAGGACTTGATCTTTCTTCCCTTGCTGTTACTGGAGAACTCCAACTGTTTCCCCTGGAACCAAACATTAAATCCTTTATCAGCTTGAGTCACAGAGGGGTCTGGTGATTTGCCCAACATCAGATACAATTGTGGCTAAAGCTGGAAGTTGAACTTCAGGTCTGTTGGGTGTTTTTACCATCCTTAGAAAAAGTCGAGTTTCAGAATAGAGGCAGAGGCAGAGAGAGCTTTCTACAAAGTTTATGTAAGTAAATCCTTTCAGTCTAATACTCCATGAAAGGGGGTGTTGGACAGATGTTTTATCTGCATACTTCATCCCTCATGCATCCTTATTAGTACTTCTATGAGGTAGGAAAATGGCAATTACTCCCCATTCTGCAATTCAGAGTAGAATAAATTTTCCCAGTCATGTAAGTCTACGGCTGCACCAGATAGTGATCCTGGCTTTCCTACGTTTATATGGCATCTTCTCCACAAGACCATCCTTCTTGCATTAACGTTTAATCCTCTTGCATTTTGTTCTTTATGTGTTTGCTTGGGGAACTGATTAATAAAAATTACTGGGGAGAAATTCTTCTCTATAGAATTGCTTTACTTTTCATTCTGCTTCGTAGGCTAGAATACGAATGGTCCTTGCCTACCTGTTTGCTCAGCTGACGCTTTGGACTCGTGGGATGCCAGGGGGACTTCTGGTGCTGGGATCAGCCAATGTGGATGAAAGGTTGGTGAAAGTGAGAAATCTAAAACCAGGTGAACTGGGAAGAGATCGCTACATTTCCTTGCTACTCTACCAAATCCCAGTGTAGGTTATTACTCAAAAGAGGTAAAAGGCTAAGAATACATTGATAACAGTGCAGGTATGAGGAACAGCTGAGAGACNTTTGGACTCGTGGGATGCCAGGGGGACTTCTGGTGCTGGGATCAGCCAATGTGGATGAAAGGTTGGTGAAAGTGAGAAATCTAAAACCAGGTGAACTGGGAAGAGATCGCTACATTTCCTTGCTACTCTACCAAATCCCAGTGTAGGTTATTACTCAAAAGAGGTAAAAGGCTAAGAATACATTGATAACAGTGCAGGTATGAGGAACAGCTGAGAGACCTGGGGTTGTTTAGCCTGGAGAAGAGGAGGCCGAGGGGAGACCTCATTGCTCTCCTGAGGGGAGGTTGTAGAGAGGAGGGAGCTGGGCTCTTCTCCCAAGTGACAGGGGACAGGACAAGAGCGAATGGCCTCAAGCTCCGCCAGGGGAGGGTCAGGCTAGACATCAGGAGGAAGTTTTTCACGGAAAGGGTCATTGGGCACTGGAACAGGCTGCCAAGGGAGGGGGTTGATTCACCTTCCCTGGAGGTGTTTAAGGGACGGGTAGACGAGGTCCTGAGGGACATGGTTTAGTGTTTGATAGGAATCGTTGGACTTGATGATCCGGTGGGTCTTTTCCAACCTGGTGATTCTATGATTCTGTGGTTCTAAGTAACAAAAATAGCTGAATTGGCCTGAGTGGAAATTTGTGTATTTTTCAAAAGTTTAGTCTAAGCTTTGTCAAAGTTTTCCAATAAACTGCTGTTCCTTCCTTAGCCATTTTCAGTAGATCTTACCAGTGCCCACTACTCATTGCATTTTCTATTACTGTAATAGGAATTAAGTTGTGAACTGTGAGCTGAAAAAGAGATTTTAAAAATCTACAGCGCTGTTCCTAAGCACTGTTATATTTGAAACAGCCTAAAGCAATCCCTGTAAGACAGTAGGATTGATAACCTCAAAATCTGGGAGAGTAGTGTCATCTGATTCTGTGGTTGTTTGGGGATTTATTTTTTTAATTGCTTAGCACAGAATTGCTTTGCATCAAGTCTATTACTTTAGAATGGGCAGTTTTGCATGTTTCATAATTGTTTAAAATATTGTCCTCCTCCTGTTAAACTCATGGCTTTAGGATAGCCTTGTTTCAGCTGAAGTTGTTTGTTCTTTAGGTATATATATATTAACAGCTTAGTCACCTGCAGTCACCTCCCTGTCTTTGTATGACATAGATATTCTATATGGTGTGAAATATTGTATAGTATACATATGTTACATTATTCTTTACTGTTACTATATAAAATTCCTTCTCTTGCTCAGTCTCCGAGGCTACTTGACAAAGTACGATTGCTCAAGTGCTGATATCAATCCTATCGGTGGAATAAGCAAGGCTGATTTGAAGAACTTCATACAATATTGCATTGAAAATTTTCAACTCACAGCCCTCAGAAGGTGAGCAGTGAGGCTGTGATGTTTGGTGACTTAATTTTTTTGCAATGTATTATGGGATACACAGCTTGCTTTTCTCTACTGACAGAGATTAAGTTGCAGTAATGCAGCAAATGCTAATCAAGAAAAGTACTCATGAGGCTGGGTAGAATTCGTGTTTTCATTTTCATCTGTTTCTTACAGTATCATGTCAGCTCCACCCACAGCAGAGTTAGAGCCCCTGGTGGATGGACAAGTGGCTCAAACTGATGAGGTAATGGGCAGTGCCTTTAAAATGCTCTGGTAAGCCTGATCCCAAGGTTTGTTTATTTTTTGTCCAATAACTGTTGTCTGCTCTAGTATGTATCTGTACTTATTGACAAGTATCTTGTGAATAATCTTAAAGCCACTGACCAGGTATTAGTATCCCACTCTGGGCTTATCTATGTTGATGATAGTTTCCAAAACAGCAAATTTAACTTTTTTTTGAATGATTTTATATTTTAGGCAATTAGAAGGATGGACGTTCTGAAATTCAGTTTGTGTTGAAGCTCCTTAACATCAAAATAGAGTTAGGGCCTTACTGCTGTCAAAATGGCTGGTGGCCCTTCTTCTTCTCCCCCTGCCCTTCTCTTTGCTGTCCATGTGGATGAGAGGGGCTGTTAAGCCCAACCACCACCTCTGGGAGCTGTCAGATATTGAATTACAGGCTATTGTAAAACTCTTTATGGTAAATCAAAGGGTNAAGGGAGGGGGTTGATTCACCTTCCCTGGAGGTGTTTAAGGGACGGGTAGACGAGGTCCTGAGGGACATGGTTTAGTGTTTGATAGGAATCGTTGGACTTGATGATCCGGTGGGTCTTTTCCAACCTGGTGATTCTATGATTCTGTGGTTCTAAGTAACAAAAATAGCTGAATTGGCCTGAGTGGAAATTTGTGTATTTTTCAAAAGTTTAGTCTAAGCTTTGTCAAAGTTTTCCAATAAACTGCTGTTCCTTCCTTAGCCATTTTCAGTAGATCTTACCAGTGCCCACTACTCATTGCATTTTCTATTACTGTAATAGGAATTAAGTTGTGAACTGTGAGCTGAAAAAGAGATTTTAAAAATCTACAGCGCTGTTCCTAAGCACTGTTATATTTGAAACAGCCTAAAGCAATCCCTGTAAGACAGTAGGATTGATAACCTCAAAACCTGGGAGAGTGGTGTCATCTGATTCTGTGGGTGTTTGGGGATTTATTTTTTTAATTGCTTAGCACAGAATTGCTTTGCATCAAGTCTATTACTTTAGAATGGGCAGTTTTGCATGTTTCATAATTGTTTAAAATATTGTCCTCCTCCTGTTAAACTCATGGCTTTAGGATAGCCTTGTTTCAGCTGAAGTTGTTTGTTCTTTAGGTATATATATATTAACAGCTTAGTCACCTGCAGTCACCTCCCTGTCTTTGTATGACATAGATATTCTATATGGTGTGAAATATTGTATAGTATACATATGTTACATTATTCTTTACTGTTACTATATAAAATTCCCTCTCTTGCACAGTCTCCGAGGCTACTTGACAAAGTACGATTGCTCAAGTGCTGATATCAATCCTATTGGTGGAATCAGCAAGGCTGATTTGAAGAACTTCATACAATATTGCATTGAAAATTTTCAACTCACAGCCCTCAGAAGGTGAGCAGTGAGGCTGTGATGTTTGGTGACTTAATTTTTTTGCAATGTATTATGGGATACACAGCTTGCTTTTCTCTACTGACAGAGATTAAGTTGCAGTAATGCAGCAAATGCTAATCAAGAAGAGTACTCATGAGGCTGGGTAGAATTCATGTTTTCATTTTCGTCTGTTTCTTACAGTATCATGTCAGCTCCACCCACAGCAGAGTTAGAGCCCCTGGTGGATGGACAAGTGGCTCAAACTGATGAGGTAATGGGCAGTGCCTTTAAAATGCTCTGGTAAGCCTGATCCCAAGGTTTGTTTATTTTTTGTCCAATAACTGTTGTTTGCTCTAGTATGTATCCATACTTATTGACAAGTATCTTGTGAATAATCTTAAAGCCACTGACCAGGTATTAGTATCCCACTCTGGGCTTATCTATGTTGATGATAGTTTCCAAAACAGCAAATTTAACTTTTTTTTGAATGATTTTATATTTTAGGCAATTAGAAGGATGGACGTTCTGAAATTCAGTTTGTGTTGAAGCTCCTTAACATCAAAATAGAGTTAGGGCCTTACTGCTGTCAAAATGGCTGGTGGCCCTTCTTCTTCTCCCCCTGCCCTTCTCTTTGCTGTCCATGTGGATGAGAGGGGCTGTTAAGCCCAACCACCACCTCTGGGAGCTGTCAGATATTGAATTACAGGCTATTGTAAAACTCTTTATGGTAAATCAAAGGGTTGCTGAACTAGAATTAGGGGCTTCATTTTGCCTTACCTCACTGATGTACAGTACATGTAAGCTATCTAGAAGGGAATATGAACCCACATTCCACAGGAAAGAAATGTTTCCCCTGGCCAAATCAAATATATTCATGAAGAATTTCAAATCTCTCATTTCAGACAGATTCCAATTTTTTTTTCCTTCTTCTTTGTCTTGGCAATTTCTCTGTAGTGTTTCTTTGATTAAACTAGGTTGTCGTAATTGCTCCATAAAATTATTAGCTATAATTTGCATAGTTAAGATTTTCAGTGATTTTCTATGCATGTGATTTCAGGCAGATATGGGGATGACTTATGCAGAGCTCTCTATCTATGGCAAATTGAGAAAAATTGCAAAGGCTGGACCATACAGTATGTTCTGTAAGCTGGTTAATATGTGGAAGGAAATCTGTACTCCAAGAGAGGTAATATTAAAAAAAAAAATCATGTTAAATTCTTTGCTAAAATTGAGTATGTTTTGAGAAAGGCTGCATAGAGTTTGTTTTAACTGGAAGGGATAGTTTAATTATTCTGTTTAGAGATTATTCTGCAGCTGTAGGAAAAGGTACCGGAAAAACTGATATGCATCTCTTAAATTAATGGAGCTTGTTGTTTGTGTTGCAAATTGTTATAATAGTAATGGGGTAACTTGAAAACAATTACTTCAGAACTGTACCTTCCAGGGGAAATACCAACTGTATCCTGGGCTGCATCAAAAGAAGTGTTGCCAGCAGGTTCTCCCCCTCTACTCCTCTCTTCTGGGACCCCAGCTGGAGTACTATGTCCAGTTCTGGAATCCTCAACAGAGGAAGGAGATGGAACTGTTGGAAGGGGTTCAGAGAAGCGCTACAAAGATGATCAGAAGGGTGGAGCACCTCTGCTATTAGGAGAGACTGAGAGAGTTTGGGTTATATTGGAGAAGAGAAGGCTCTGAAGAGACCTTATAGTGACCTTCCATTTCTGAAAGGGGCTACAAGAAAGCCGGGGAAGGACTTTTTATAGGGGCATGGAATGATAAGATGAGGGAAATGACTTTAAATTGGAAGGGGGAGATTTAGATGAGGCATTAGGAAGAACTTCTTCACTATGAGGGTGGTGAGGCACTGGAACAGGTTGTCCAGAGAAGTGGTGGCTGCCCCATCCCTGGAGATGTTCAAGGCCAGGTTGGATGAGGCTGTGGGCCGGCTGGTCTGGTGGGAGGTGTCCCTGCCCACAGCAAAGGGCTTGGAAGTGGATGATTTTTTAAGATCCCTTCCAAACCGAATCATCCTATGATTCTATGTTTCTGTGACATTATTCTCCAAAATATACATGGCTCTTGAAGCCTTTGGTTATACATTCTGAAACAAAAAATGGCTCTTGCTTTGAAAAACTGCCTGAATTGAAGAAGTGCCTGCTTTGCTGTTAGGCATTTCTTCTTTTCTTGTGCCTAGTCACCTGAATTGCCGCTATTAGTGCTTACGGTTGGATTTCTTACAAGGCTTATCCTTATTGGTCAATGTTAGGTGCAGAGACCAAGGTGGTGCCTGAATGTGATCTTAAACTCCTCTTATAGGCAGGGTCATCCATGGAGATTTGTACTAACAGTGGCAGATAATTTATGTAAATGTTAATGGAAGAAAATCTAGAACACAGTCTCCAAAATAGTATTCTCATATTTTTTAAATACTAAGAAATTTTCTCTGATTAACAGCTATATTCTTTGTACACCAGGTGGCATCAAAGGTTAAGCATTTCTTCAGGATGTATTCCATTAACAGACATAAAATGACCACCCTCACTCCTTCCTACCATGCTGAAAACTACAGCCCCGATGATAACCGCTTTGACTTGAGGCCTTTCCTGTATAACACCACATGGTCCTGGCAGTTCAGGTGTATTGATAAACAGGTAAATGCCCTCTGCTTATTGTATGCTTTTATATTTAAAGCTCTCACAATGGGACAAGCCCAGTTTCAGTGAATGTCTAGGAAAAGACAACTAGCATTTTTGATAAACATTTAATACAGAAATAACTGTGGTTGTTCTTTTCACATAACTGCGAGGCTAAGAATTCTCTGTTTTCAATGAAGGCTGGTTTTTTTTTTTTATTAAGTAAAGCTTCCCGTATTGCTAGGAAAGCAAGAAGATGGGAAAAAAAAGAGAATATATGTGCTCAGGCCAGAAACTAATAGGTGTACCCATGTTCATGAAGTGTAGCGCTAATGCGAAGAACAAGCTTACGCGCTTCGGTTTCAGTTCAGGACCTGTTTGAAGGGATCTGTTTAATTGCAGGATTAAGACTTGACCTACATCTGTGTGGGAAAGGCCAGTAAGAGGCAGCAATTTGTTGTGCACGCTGCTCCCACCTGCTTCTACAACAATACCTTTTTTGATCCTCCAGTCGGTTGACTCACCAGTATGTGTTTGCTCAAATACAGCAACAGTAAAAGTGCTTAATTTGAGCAGTGTAGAGTGTGGAGGGGCTCAGGCAACTCTCAGAACAGTGCTTAGCTTTTGGTAGTTCTTAGTCACACCTTTGACATTATTGTAATGCATTTTTTTTATGGCAAAAGTGCTGGGCTGAAAAATTTTAGCACCTTGAAGTGTTTTTATGCTAGAGATTTTACACCTCAGTTGCTTTCAAGAATATGTTTATATATGTAATAAAATATTAATTCCCTCATCTGTGAAATGCCAGACATGCTGTAATAGTGCTTTATTACCTTGAAACCTGGGATAAAAGCTACCATGTGCAGCACTTTTTTGTAGATCTGTGTGGTGAGGTATTTTTCCATCGTTTTGGACTTTTTCCCACTGGAATCCAGGACAAAAGTTCTTTTGGCCTCGGTGGAAGCTGGGTAAAATATTTTTGTAGGGTCTGGACCAAAATGTAATTATTTTATGCTTACAGTAAATGTGATTAAGAACTTTTAATGATACAGGATATTGTTACACTCTTTAAGTAGATTTGTATGTAATAGTAGTTGTGCTGTGCAAGGTTACCAGCCATTGCAACTTATTCCTAAAAACTAGGAATCAGCTTTGGGGAAGAATCTGCGATTTAGGCAACAGTAGCATGAGCTGATAAAGTTCAGCAGTAACCCGAACTGATAACTTATTATTATGGGTAGCTTTATGCAAGATTGGAAAATAATGACTTGAAATCATATGAGTCACACCTGCCCTTTTCAGGAAAGTGAATACTGTAAGAGTTTTCACTTACAGTGCATATTCAATGCAACTATAATTCTGAAGAGAATCCCTCTTTAGGACAATGCATCACTGATAATTATGCTCCTGGATCTTAATATGCCCTTAAGGTTTTCCTGGTGTAATAACAGGATAGTGTAAATAAGACACAAACTATGAATAGCCAAAACTCCACCTTTACCTAGGTAATACCAAGTCTTCCTGTAGAAGAGTTGTGTTACAGCTTGAGCTCGTCTGTGAAGGGAAATGGTTTGGAGTGCTAATAACAGACAAATCTGTTGGATTTGTGGAAGAGTACTTTATTACTTTGAATATTTGTATAAACCCTCTCTGCATTTGCTGCAGAAGGAACAGAACTAAGAGGGGGCTGAGGTTGCTGGGAATTGCCAGATTTGCCCTTGGAGTCTTAATGTCATTCAGCTTTACTAAGCTGGAAGGTTCCACCCGATGAAATTTCTAGTGGTTAAGAGCAACACTAGGAACTCCAGTAGCACTGTCTGTTGCTTCTGCTGTTGAGTCATGTCTACGGTAAAGGATGTGTGGTCAGAACACACACATGAACTATTTCCAGGTGCCAAAATGTTAACTAGGATTTTAATAGCTGGCATAATTTGAAGGAACTGTGACATAGCTCAGAAGAAAGCTGGCTCACCTACCCATAAGGATTAGGTATATGCAGTCTCTTCTGCTTTTGCCAGTGCTTACTGGCCATGCCACAAGATTAGCTGCATTTGGTCAAGCCAAAAGATGTATTGACCTGACTATCTATGTGTATATCTTTCATGACCAGTAGCAGATGTTGAAGGTAGAACGTAAGAACACAGAATTTATAGTAAAGTCCCTCCCTATATATCCCAATAGATTTAGGGAATGTAAAACTGAATTTTCCAGAGCCAGAGATAAGATAATTTGCAGCAAATTGTGTTTAGTTCATGCTTCTTGTCTATCCTCCGTGAGTTTGTAGAATCTGATCTGAAACTATTTATATTGTTAGTTTTAACAACAGCTTAGCTTGATATAAAGCGATTCCTTTTCTTAAGTTTTAAGAACAGTGAGAGTCAGTTTTATAAAACTCTGCGTGTGCATGAGAAGCATTTCCTGTGTTCATTTTAATTATTCTAAGCTCGCTTTTACAGGCAGGGTTCTGGGCTGTGGCCTGATCTGATCTGATCTGATCTGACAGCTGTCACTGAAAGGAGCAATCTTGCCTTCCTTCCAGTCCCTGCTGGCTTCTGAGATGGCTTTGGTGCTTGTCTCACTCCTTGGTCAGCCAAATGAAGTTGCTAAACTGACAAAAAACTAGGAACTGATGGGAGCATGCAGCCTGGAGGAGGTTGGAGAAAAAGTTTGACCTTCTCTTTTGACTGCAACTAACAGCCTGTTCAGCTCATTTGTCCCCTAAAGCATATCCCGCTGTCAGTTCCTGATAAATCTGGGTTCTACACTGTTTTTTGATGGAAGTCTGAAAAGACAGGAGATGTTAAATGCAAACTGATTTTTACTGTTGAATTGGTGTCCTTTTCACTTGCAGGTATCCAAGCTAGAAAAAAAGGAAGGAATTTCTCTAGCTGAAGATGCGGACTGATTTTCTGTCCTGTTTAACTGTGGTAATTAATTTGTTAAGCAGAATGTTTGAAACTGGAATACACTGTGATGATGAGCAGAGATGAGCCAAACAGTTGTTGAGATGACCATTTTAAATGATATTTGTAATTACATCTTTTTTTTGAATGACTACCTGTTTTGTTCCCAACGTACTTAAGCTGTAGTTTGGCTAAGGAATCATCTTTAAGGATTTTCTTCAACTACTTGAGTTTAATTGCCTTTATTTTAAAATATTTGGATAAGTCCATTAATCATAAATAAATACAGGGTAGTCTTTGTGAAAATGAATTCACAAACAGATCTTAAGTTTGGTTCTAGTAATGTGATTTTTGAGTAATATTCAACTGAAAGTATAAAATTTTAACAGTTCTGGCATGTGCTGTTGAGGGGAAAATCTCATCTTACTTTGCAATAAACTGGTAATTTTATAATGCTAATTGACTGAGTTCTTATTTTACACGTTTTTTTAATTTATCTAGCATTGGCTATGTAGACTGGCCCAGTGTTCTGAATAGCCACACAAGGTCTAATTCAGCAAGGTATTGAACTTAAAGCAGATGAGTAATCTCTTTGTTAGTGGGATCCAAATTAGAGCTCTTGTTTTGCATCTGTTTGTTGTGTAACTTGACAGTTAACTGGAAATCACAGAATCGTAGAATCACCATGGAATACTCGTGGAACGAGTATTAAAGAATGAAGTATAAAGCCAACTTCATTTGAGCTTAATAAGTGCATTACCCACCTTCCACCTACTGTTTGAAAAAACTTATCTTAACTTCTTGACTTCGCCATTCTTTTAAACGTGTCCAGTGCTGTGGAACAATAAAAAAGGTACAAGGACAGGCTTGTTCCTTCATTTGAGTCCCTTTTCGGCTTATAATTCAATGTTTGGCCATTTCCATTGCTTTTTAAAATTGGACTTGAAAGGTGTGTTTTAATAAGGGAAACTAGAAATAACTTTCTGAGGTTCTGGGCAAACAACACTATAACTGCAACAGCAGGGGAGCTGAGACCAAGTAAGACTTTTCTTAAAGTGTTTGTACATGGTGCTAATGGAAAATGTCTGTTAAAGGACACATTCTCCACATCTGCTTTCTTCAATCCCGAAAGAGTTGATTCACTTGGAGTTAAAGATGCTGCATTGTTCCTGGTGGGTTCATAGTGGATGTTGCTGGTACTAAGGATGTTTATGTTCATCTGACAGAAACCCCCAGCTGAGTGCCTACCATCAGTTGGGCACTTCCCATTCCAGCCAGAGGGAGTGGATGAATTTTGAACAGAATTTCAGGAGAAAAAGAAGTTTTCTTGTTTCTTTTTTTATTCCTGAGGTTATTGATTCTCTTTCCTGACAGGCACAGCACAGGAAAGAAGGAAACATTTACTCTCTTTCTAATAAAAAAAAAAATAGGAAAACTAATTCAGTGTTTACATTCACTCCCTGTTACTGTGGTTGCTCTGAATATTTCTGACACTTTGTGAAAGGACACTCACGTTTCTTAGCAATGGCACTTGGACCATGTGTGCCATTTACATTTTATTTCTTACCTGGTAGTGCTCAATACAGAGTGCACCAGCCCAACTCTACTTTCCTTTACTATCCTGAAATGTTAATTGTACCTGTTCCATATGATGCCTCTGGTACGACTGTTATCAACAGTAACTAATTTAATCAGTGCTTTGCTGTCTACTGAGAATGGGAAATAGCTCTAACACATGGCTGCTGATGTTCACTTTTTACTGGTGATGACTGTTTTGGTAAAAGTAATGTCATGAGGTTTTCCTTTTTATCTTAAGCTCTCAAAAAAACCTGGATCTTACTTTGACTTGTTTAGAAATCAGTGTAAAACTGATGTTTCACCCATCAATTGTGCAGCTGAAGGAAAAAAAAAA
>WAAB01005069.1:0-16287 GCA_013389865.1 Piaya cayana
TCTATGATTCTATGAAAATGTGGTAATTCTGTATTTTGAAATAAAGTACAGATCACAGAATAGAAAGCTACATAGGAAAAGGAAAACAAAGAGAGACATCTCATTTGGGTAGCAAGAAGGGAATCAAATCTACAGGGCACACGTTCCTACTTAAATACCAGAAGACTAAGAGTGAATTGCTGGAGAGTCTCATTTATTTTCATTTATTTTTTTGCCTTAATTGATTTCAGTATCCTAAGCATGCTGGAAATTTGAAAAAGAAAGACTTCTTAATTCCAGGCTACAAAATTCACAAGAAAGCAACCAGAGTTTGCAAGACTTAGGTGGCTGGAATGAAGCCATATGCTAAAGCAACCTTTGATTCAGCTAATGTTACCTACACAAGCAAATGTACTGCCAAGGTGTTTACACTTAATGAAATATGCTGTGTAAGGAATTACACAGAAAATGAGAGATGGAAATGCAGGAAGAACAGAAATTTTAATGACCCACCTTCAGAGAGGAAAAAGAACTTTTCTAGGCACAACATGAGTGATGAACAACTAACAGAGATCAAATGGTTGGCGAAATAAAAAGAGAATAATCCATTAGTTGTGCAGGACCACATCCTGAAGTGTTCCTCTGAAGGAACTGTACGATATTTGGTCTCAGTAAATTGTTTCATTAGTCAGGTGAAGTTTCTGCTGACTGGAAAAAGGGAAACCACATCCACTTTTAAAATAAGTGAAAAGGGGACAGGAAAAGAGGTAACGGTTTTAAACAAGAAGATGGTAGATTCAAACTAGATGGAAGAATTTCTTTACCATTGGGGTGGTGAAGCACTGGAAGCGGTTGTCTGGAAAGGTTGTAGATGTCCCATCCTTGGAAACCTTTAAGGTTAGGCTGTCCAGGGCTCTAAGCAACCTGTTCTAGTTAACTGTGTTCCTGTTCACCAAAGGAGGGTTGGCCTGGATGAACTTTAAAGGACCCAAATCATTCTATGATTCTATGATTCATTACAGTAACATACTCTCAGGAGAGTAAAAAAAGTGCAAGAAATCTGCAGGAGTTACACTCAGCTTCCAAAACAGGAGCTACAGAGAGAAAGTCCTTAAAAAGTAGTTCAGGTTGTGTAAAAGAATGAAAACCTTGTAAGTGATACGAGACAGAGACAGTACATATTGGATCTGAAGATGGGGTTGTGAAGGACAAAAGAAAACTAACCTGGCCTAGAAACAAAGCCGAAAGTTTGTTGAACATGAGAAGGCATCTGTCAAAAGCCATAGTATCCAAAGGAAGAACCAAGATTAACAGAAAGAGCCCCAATGTGGATAAATAATTGCATAAAAGTCAAACACAGCAGGTAGGAGTAAGTAGTCTGTTCTTACAATAGGTGGGTCTCAAACAAAGTTGTAAAGGGTCTGGTTTAGACTATTTACTTATTAGTACAGAACACAGAAAACAAGTAAGTAATCATGTGTCAAAGTTTGCTAATGAGAGTTATTTAATATACTAAGGTTAGGGGCAGCTACATAGAATTCATAGAATCATAGAATAATTTGGGATGGAAAAAAACTTAAAGATCACCCAATTTCAACTACCCTTCCAGAAGGTCTTTATATGACAAAGTAACTCAGCAGTAGAACAGCAGGTGAAACTGAATGAAGATAAATGTGAATCCATGTTCAAGGAGCAAAACCAGACCAGGTTTTTAAAAAAATAACCTAGATATCCTTGCAAGTATCAGCAGAGTGCTTAGCAGAACTTGGTTTAAACCAAGTCAAATGAAGGGAGGAGAGTGGGCATGGTGGGGGATGTTCTCTGTTTCACATAAGCCTGGAAACTTTCCTCACCTTGGGAGGGATATAACAGAACTGTAAGCAGCTCACAAAAGGATAAGATGTATGATCAGAGATCTGAAGTGGTTTTCAATCGAAGAATTAACATTTGTAAAGAATAAGCTAAGATTCTTCAATGATATAAAACTCAAGGGGCAAATAAATGTATTCATGGTTGGAAGAATTTTACGACTTATCACAAACTATTCTTGCCTTTCCATAGGTTTCTCCTTAGGTCCACTGTCAGGGGTTGCCTGAACTGTATTCTGAAGTAATGAGCAAATTAATTGCAAATTAAGCCTACCACCTCATATTCTGTTGCCAATGACTGATATCAGCAGACTACTAGTTTCTCATTATTTGATATTTACTACTAAAAGCAGAAAAGAAGACTGAGACAAGAGTTTTGGAAAGGATACTATGGGCTAAAAATAAATAGTAAACATGAGGTTGAACTTCAGTAGCAGCAGATCTTATATAACACGTGCTGCTATTCAAAGCACAAAAACAGGCAAATAGCAGTTTTTGTAGGTTGAATTATAAACACAACATTGTCTAAGCAGCTCTGCTTTGAAAAACATCAAGTTTTGTGTTCTCTGTCCCTCAGCCATACTGTACAATTTTATTTTGTGAGACCTAAAACATTGGAATTCACAAAGCAATACAACACCAGCAGCTTGTAGAAATGGCTCTGGGGTCTAAAACACACTTAGAGTTGCACTAAAACTCATCTTACTAATTCTTGACTGATATTTTGACCTTTTCTTTTAAGGAACCACAGTGAATTTGCTTGTTATTAACATAAAAATACAAGCCAGCCTCTCTGCATTCACTGGTGATGTTTCATTGTTAAACAGAAGAGGGCAAGTTTTCCATGTAGGCCTTTAAAAAGACAGACTGAATGTTGTATCTGTAGGACAATGACACATCTGACCTTGAAAAGGGTGCAAATTCATTTCAAAATTGCCAGGCATTGACCTGTCTCCCACTGGAGGAAATATTATGGCCTAAGATCCATGCTACCAAAACAGTAAGCATGGGATTAAAAAAAACCCACAAAATTTCACTTCTTATTGAGGATCAGCTTAGCCCATGATGACATCATGATGAGAACACGTGCCAAAAAATATGGGGTCCATACCTGACTGCATCTTCCACCTCGCTATCCATCCCCACTATCTGAGGGTTTTCATGGTGTTTTAACTTACCACAGAATTTCTCCAGGCTTTGAAGATTTCACACATCATACAAGCACCTCTAGTACACATGCAGTTCTTCTTCAAGGACAGTGCTGTTTTTCTGCACTGTTGGTACAGGATGAGAACAATAAACACTATTTCCATTTCTACTGATTTGCTGTAAAACTTCTTCCTTCCTTCCAAAACACTTTTCTCTTTGTAGTTCTCTCCTCTTTTAAACCCCTTCAATATATGTGCCACTAAAGCAAAACAGTACCAGGAAGGGTTTGAATACATTAGAAGACCTTTTTACTCTTAAAATGTTCTCTGGTGATGACACTGTGATTTTTATTAATGCATTAGAGTGCTGGCTGTACTGACCTTCTAGTCATAAAAGTGTCCAGGGTGTGGAAAGAAGATACCTAGAAAAAGATACAGATCAACAGTTAGCCTGATGCATGACAAAAAGGAGACTCTAGAACTGAATAAACACAAAACATGCGTAACAGATTACTTTCCAATGTGAAAATCATATATAGATTAATAAGCAGAGGTCTTTCACTTGGCTTCAAATTTCCTTCAGTGCCTAGGAATAAATCAACTACACCAAACAGGTAGGCTGTCACCTAAGCAAAATGTACATATGGATGAAGGAAGGAAAAGTTCCAGTTCCTTCCTTTAAAACGTGCATTTGCAGCCTGTGTGAACAAGGGGGAACCTTGTGAATGGTCTAGGCTGAGCTCAAGGCAGCCAAGATATCCCAGGGGAAAGATTTTTCAGTCAGTCTATATCATTAATAACTATTTCAAGTCAGCAGACTGGTCACAAGAAATTAATTGCAATTCTGTCTCTTGTATAATTACTAATAGCTTTGTTTGCAGACTTCTTGGGCAGTCTTAGTATTTATCTTTAGTATTGCCTTAGATAAGTTTGCACCTCCTTACCTTTAGTCAGGCTGTGTAAAATCCAAGCCTGTAAATCATCTTGTGAACAACATGTGAAACAAAGGTGTCACAAATCTTTCTGCCTGTTGTCCTTTAGTGAGCATCTTCATGTCTTTGTCCAGTCTTCATAAACAATGGGAAACAGCAGAGCCACTGCTGGGCTTATTGAAGGGCAGGACTTTAAGTGAGCAGAGGAAACCATGTTTAAATCCTCTAAATCATAAATCCCTCTGCTGCTCTCCAGACATTGGATGGGGCATGTGAGACCAGATGCTTTAGTAAGTGCAAGAGAAGTGATGGTAGCTGTTTCTTTATCATGTTAAGGAAGAGAAACTCAATAGAATCATATAAAAACTGTGGTATATGGTGTTGCCCAGGACATGAGACTTCTAAACCAGCTGTTACTAGCTCAGTGTAGCAGTTTCAGAATGACCACAGCTTTTGCTGGTGTTTAACCATTGGACCCTTACCCAAACTGCAGAGAAAAATTAAAGTCAAGGAGAACAGCACAGGAAAAAAACAAAATACTGAACTCCAACCTCAAGAAACTCTATTCTGACACTGGTGGTACAGAAAGGTTTGGTGTGGTAATTCTGCTGCTCCTGTATGTTTTATTTATGCTACCACATTAAGGGATATACAGAACAAACAAAAATGTCTTAAGGCTTTCGGGTGTTAATGAATAGCGTTTATTTTGTGTTTGCATAAACACTTATTTCCAATGTCAGATCAAAAGAAGGAAGTGCTAAGAAAAAAAAAATTTCTCTAAACAATCCATCCTATTTGGCTCAGGAACAGTCTCAGAAGAACTAAGGAATGAAAGAGTTGCTTTAATATAGAAGTTGCACATTGAATAAGTAACTAATGTACTCTAAAAGCAGACCCCCTCGTTATGTACTTTTATTTATTTCCCCTGTATGGCTGAAAATCATCAAAGTATCCTCAGAAGTTACTAAAAAAATATTTTTATATATAATATGTTCATTTTATAATTCAAATAATTATCAAAATGATCACTTTGTATTAAGGTCTATAATGATCATGGAATCTACACAAGACGGCTAAAGGAATTGGGCTTTTTTGACCTGATACTTTTTAGGGCTAAAGTGTTAGTACTGGCAACCAAGAAGTTTTTATTATAGTCTGTTTATTCAGTGAAAAATTAAGATTATAGAGTACAGATTAAGATTATAGAGTAGAGCCCCAAAGAATCCCCTTTGCAGTCAAAACTAATATGGGGAAAAAGAAGTTTGTCCTCAATAATACCATCACAAAAAGATTGCCAGCAGTTTTAATGAAAACCTAAGAGTCACTAGCAAGCCACCACAATTATACTAAAAGAGAATGAACCAATTCATCTGCCCTTAAATCAACACAGTCTCCCCCAAATTAAACATTTTCTTTACAACTTTTCAAATATGTATTAATTTAAGGTGAACAGCAAAATGCATGATATAGAAGTGTTATAAAATACTTTGATTACATGTGAACAGCATCGATGTGTATTAATAGATGCATACAGCAAGGTAATCGTTATTCAAAGCAAAAATTATGGCTGATGAAAACCAATAGTGAAATTCTTACTTTTCAGAAAAAAGCCAGTCCTAAGTAGCCTTCAAATATCACTGTCTTTCAAGACAATGGCCCAACACGAAAATCTACTTTTCCTTAATTTATATCACAGTAAAATAAATTGTGAGGACAGCCTAGTTAGCACCTTGGAGACTTCTGAAAGATTTCTCAGCAACAAGTAAAGCCAACTAAAATGATCAAAACACACGGGAAAGGTCCCTTTTGTTGTCTGATCTTGTGCAAGTCACAACCTTGCTCATTACTGCAGAAACAATATTTCACTCAAAAGAATGTTAGTCATATAGCAAGCAAGATAGAAAGCAAGAACAGGGAAGAAATGAGCAAGTATTTTCCCTGAAAAACTAGCAGACATATAGTAAACAGATTTGTGACACTGATTTGACCTTTTACGAGAATAACAAGACTCGGTATCTGGTAATTCATTCGTGGCAAATTATTGAGCCACTCTTGAATGTAATCTTAATATTGCTGACCCATTCTCTCCTCTAATGGCAGATTAATAAATTTAGTCAAGAACAATGTGGTACCACAAAATCTTCAAGGAAGAGCACATAACCAGTATACATGGATTTTTGCCATAAGCCATCATCTGCATATTAAGTTACTATATCTCTGAGAGATCTATTCATCAAACTTAAATTTGTACTTCTCTTGTTGACAAAACAGCCTGTATTGTTCAGTGCAAAAATCCCCATTTTCTGACATGAGATAAGTAAACCTCAAAAAAAAAAAGGTTATCTTTTCCTCAGTGTGCTTCTTTTATGCAAGGAGTAAAGAAATATTTTCTATGCTTGGAAAGGACAGTTTGATCTAATACTTCTGTGCCTGAACACCACCAGGTCTGGCAGAAGCTAATCACCATGAAAACCAATCTTTTTAAAACTTGAGATGAGCTCAAAATGTTACCTTAAGCGAAAACTGAATGGTACTGTTAGGCTAGAAATTGAAACTCCATGATATTTATATTTTCCATCAATATCTTCTCTATGATAATCAAGCTTCTAGGTAAAACAAAACTGCCAATGGCCATCATGCTTGTTAAACAGTTGGTAAAACTAACATAAATCAATCAAAACGCTACTTCAAGCTGTGGAGGTTAGTAGAGAAAGTAGCATTTTCTCATTTTAAATGTCAGAGTGGGGCCATTCTGTACAGGTATTTGTGGCAGTTGTTCCTCTAGGTTCTGCAAACTGAGTATCTTACCTAAGTGCCTTTTACTCCATCATAGAACTCAGTTAGACCAGGTGACATTGTCAGTGTGTTGACACCCTTTCATGCTGGAATTTATTGTAAAAAACATAGCAGATGGTCACTTGTTCACCCCCACTCACAAGAGAAGAATCAGAGACTATCAAGAGGTACCTCCTCAAACTAAACACTGAAAGTTGCAAAGACTCCTTCCCATCAACAGTTATGGATGTTGTCATCGCTGTGTTTGTTCAAGGGAAGACCAACCATGTTTACAGAAAACAAATACACTGAACATTCCATGTCCAGCCTAGGAAGGTTATGAGCTGCAAATGCATATGAAGATACAGCGATGTATTATATTAGCGTTCTCTGTATATTATACTTTTCTATAATTATGTGCTGTTTTGCACTATCAGGGCCTAAAGATTTTGTTCTTGAAATACACGTGCACAATATTATTACAATCAAAATCAGTTTTCTGTTTAACCTTTATAAATTTTCCTTTGTCTGTTTTACACAGGCATTATCTTGTTAAGCATAATACCTGACTTATTACCTGCATGGTCCATATGCTGGGACCAGTCATTTCCAATTGCATGGACTGAACAGCCTTCTCCACTGCCAGTACTTCTTGATCTTTTTAGAACACATTTAAAAAGTATTTCCGACACAAGACTACCAAGTAAACAAGAGCAGATCAGAAAAACTCTCTTGACCAACCTTTGCGAAATGAAAGCAATCGATCCGATTCACTTTCTTCAAATACCATTTGTCTCATGTCTTTTCTTCACAACTGAAATCAATATCGCTTCAGGTTTCTGGATTGTTTTATAGAGGTATAAAGTCCTCCATTTATGTTAGAAAAGTTTTACTTTGCAATATGTTGTGTCACAGCTATACTTTATATGTTGCTCTTTGGAAAGAATGATTATTTATAGAAATAAAGTTTTCTTCTTTGTCACATTAATTGCAAGTGGCCTTACTAAAAAAAAAATGGAAATTTTGCTGCCTAAAGATGTTGGGTTTTTTCAATTTTGGACCGCTCTTTATCAGGAAAAATTCCCACTTATCTAGGAGATTATATCATTTTCCTGAAATAATTTTTCAAGAAGTATTAGGTTTTGGGATATACTTCTATGGAATATTTGCGTTAACCTGTATTAATCTCCTCAGGACAACACATCAATTTAGAAAGACTCTCTCAGGCATAGAATCAGCAATGTCATTGCACCATAGCAACCAGTAGAGCAAGAACGACTCATGCCCCAACTGCAAGGAAATGGTTATTTTCTTTCACCTACAGAGCAAGCTTGTGTGCTTCCTCCATACTTTGCTCCATCAAGTTTAGCACTTTCCAAGCTCATCACTTTCTTGCTCCTGTCTTAATATACGCTGTCTTCTGCACCAGTTCACTGTTTCTATGAGTATTAACTTCTCTGATGCTAATGAAGATGCTGTTAATTGTTCTAGTACAGCTTTTGTGTGTGTCTGCATTACATTATCTTAGACTGTTTGCATATAGTTATCTTGTGTACTTAGACTTTTGCAATGTTTTCCTTTTAAAAATATGAAATACTTTACAAGTCATTAAAGTGCACTTACAACAATTTTTTAGTTGCTAAACCTAACAAAAGGAGTTAAGTGATTTGTCCAAGATAAGTCAGTAAGTGCAGCAACAGACAAACCCTAGAGACTTAACACTTTTTTTCCTCTCTAACTACAAGATGTAAACTCTATTATCTCACTAGCCTGTCCTTACACTTTCAAGTGAAATTTATGCCACCAGTTGGTGATCTCTGAGTCCTATTTCTGTGATAATACAGTTTTTCATTAGCTTTGGACAAAGTTCTTAATACTATAGTTTATTTTATCCCACTCCAGGCAAAATAACTGGGAATCAATCAGAACTGGATACTAAAAACTGTGAATGGTTAACATCAATTTATTCTAGAACAATATAAAAAACCCTAATATTTAGACCGAGATTTTTTTCAAAGATCTCTAAAACTTCCAGAAAGTAAAATGTCATCTAAGCCAAGAACCTAACTTTTGGAGGATCCTTTTCTGTAGAAAGAACTATTATTTCCATAATCATCATCTTTCCTGAACCCCCATCTTATGGAAATGACTTCAGATATGAACTGCTATAAACAGAAAGAATAAATCCTATCCCTTTCAATCTAGATGAAGAGCAGTGTTTGGGTTTTTTAGCAGCACAGCAGGATAAGTTTCTATTTCCTTACCCCCATAGCATATTGCACTTCACACATCACTTCTTCACTTACAATCACATTTTGCACCTTGTTTAGAAGATTGCCTGTAAAAATGAGCTATGTCTGTTGTCAAGATGAATGTTTCCAATATTAAAATATCAAACGGCTTTTAACTCGCAGATAAGACAATTAGTATTGACTCAAAATGAGGACTTCTGCACAGAATTTTACCCCTCATCACTTTGTGGTTTAATGTCAAATCTTTGAAACAGTCAGTTCCACTTTGTTTCTGCCAGATGAAGAACAACATCTGACTACCAGCTGCGTAGAAATTAAACCCTTGTTTTCATGTAACATTTTTATTGGTTTTGTGCTCTGCTGTGTTAATATGACAAACGTATTATAGGTGAAGTATTATAATGAACAGTGTGAGTTTGTATTAGGTTTCAAAGAATTTTTTACCAAGTTTGTGCTCACATCATTTGCAAGTCAATGCAAAAAGGAACATACCAAGAAAACTAATGTGATGGGCATTATATTAGTCTCTCATCAGTGTCAGAAATTAATTGCTGCCTGCACAAAAAACTCAGGACAATTCTACATTAGCCCTTCGGTTTATGAATTAAAAAAAAACCTCAACAGAAGGCCTCTAGAGGGGTCTGCCTCATGAAGGAAGTTTTTAGCCATAGATGAGAGAAATTCCTATATAAAAAACTGCAATTCTGTTCACAAACCCTTACGAGCAACCTCTGCAGGAAGTTTGTGCTGAAAAAGAGCTTAAGTGGGAAACCAGCTCTGAGAAACACAACTAATGAAGCCTTTTTCCTAAACGTTATAGTTCAATGACTGGACTCTCAAAAGTACCACAAAGTGAACTCTCCATCCAAAGCCTCTCAGGAAGAACTACTGTTTCTGTGATATGGCTTCTCCGGTGACAAAAGAGTAGAATCATTAGAATCATCGAATCACCAGGTTGGAAGAGACCCACTGGATCATCGAGTCCAACCATTAGTATTGTATTATACCCTTTCTTTCAGTGGAGGTGTTAATAGACACTCATTCCTCTTACCCAGGCATCCATTTTTCTAAAAGTTTCAGCTTCTGTGTCTTAGAAATTGCTACTATTAAATCGAATTTGTTTTCAGTTGGCTAAAAAGTTCAAAAAATCCTAAGTGGTTCAGGTGGGCAAACTTGCAGCCATGTGGGAGTAACAAGCTCATCAAAGTTTATTTCCTTTAAGACCAACTGGGAAAATGCTATCTTTTAATTGCTTCTTCTGGTTTTCTGTGGAAGTGTGATATGTATTCTCCTGTAACAGCCTGAAAAGATCGATACACCACTTCCTCATGAAAGACTGCAAGCAGAGCTTGCTTTTCCTTGTCATTGATGATTTCAGAGCACGTCCCTCACTATTTGAAAGACTAAGCATTTTCATTCCTCTTCTCCAACCTAGAAGCTGCTTGCCCACATACTTGCAACTTTCCTTTTACTTAGGAGCGGTACTTCCCACTAACTGCCTGAATCCACAGAGCTGAAGAACCAGGTGGGCAGTTCAAACTGCAAGTGATGGTTGCCAAGGCAGCTCAAGCAGGGGGGCTTTAGAGTGGCACATCAGTGAGCAGCACAGGTTCCATAAAACAACCGTGTTTCCAAAGTTTTCCAAGCCTACAGCACTTCAGAATCTCTAGAAGGACACATAAAAGTGACATAAGACTAAATAGGTCTCATACAATTAAAAAATAATAATTCCAGCGTACTGCAGTGTTAATTCTGGGTGTTTTCGTTTTTATAACACAACAGAAATAAGTAAGATATCCCAGCTGCTTATTATCATTTTCTCAGAAAACATTTTCAAACTGAATTGAATTGTTTCAGGGCACACAAACAGGAATGTAGAGTACCCTCGTAATATGTCTCATATTTCAGAGTATTTAACAGTTTCTGATAAGATTTTCATTCTTACAAACCAGGCTAGAGCTAATTACATCTTTTAAACTGCCTGGCTCTTACACTGACTTTTCTACAAAATGGGAAGAAATGCTGAAAAAGCTGGAGCTGTAAATTATAATTACCAAAGGGAAGCATCTGCACTTCAGAGCTAATACTTATTCAGAGCATGACTGTGTTAAAGTTACTAGGGAATTCTCGATATCTTCCTAAGTTTCTGCAACTTCTTCGGCCTGACCCTACTGACTTAGATTCTTCAAGATGCTTCGCTACAGTAATTTCTGTGCCTGTGATTTGATTATAATTTCAGATGCAACAAACAACTGTCCAAACACATGGAATGCCTTAAAAAAATATTCAGATACGGTATGATTCACTTTGATTCACTCCCTCTACTTCCCTTCCTTAAGACATCAGCTCTCTAAACAGAAGTTCAGAAACAACTGCAGAGAGATTAGACTTTTCACCTGTTTTTGAATAAGTGGGATTATTTAAACTACGTCGGCAGCAAATTTAATAGCAGAAAAACTTTAATTTTGTTCTGTGCCCTGCATGAAGAGGTATGATGTGGGATACTTATCATTGCTGTGCAAAGTCATTTTACAGGTCATTGATCCTGCAAGATCACAAGGGATTGCATGTGGTTGGTTGAACACTGCTTACATCTACAAGACAACTGGCTATAGAGCAGGTCAATTGCTTAACTTTCAGGTAACTATCACTTCAGCAATGTTTTGATTTTGGATTTGCAAGCTAGAGTTTAAGTTTATATCTGCAGCACAATTTTCTATCAGTCTTACCCTCCAAACACTGTGCTTGTTGTGAGATTTCTTATAGGTAGCTGTTCCTTCATGCTCTGATTAGCAGCTTTGAACCAGCATGCGTGTGTTTGTCTGTTGCTAGAGCCAGCAGTCCTTTAGGGGACTTTTAAGTTGCCTTCTATAAGTGGCAATGATGGATAAAAAAAAATCAGCATTTAAATGAAATGACAAGTGGCCTAATGTGATGCGAAAGTAGAAGGTATACAGGTGGAGTCATTTGCTGACAGTGAACATCATTGCTGTTTCTGCTGTCAACACCATTAGTTTTGATCACAGGGGAAAGAACAATCTGCTTGATCATTTTGTTATGTTCATTTAGAAGATTTGCTACAGATGGCAATGTGGCATATGCAATGTTCCATTCATATAATCATAGAATCATATAATCATAGAATCACCAAGTTGGATCATTGAGTCCAACCATTCCTATCTGCCACTAAACCATGACCCTGAGCACTTCATGTACCCATCTTTTAAACACCTCCAGGGATGATGACTCAACTACTTCACTGGGCAGCCTGTGCTAGTGCCTAACAGGCCTCATAAGGGCTGTTCTCCAGCCCCTTCACCAGCTTTGTTGCTCTTCTCTGCCCTCACCTTCTTGTGGTGAGGGGCCTAGAACTGAACACAGGATTCAAGGAGCAGCCTCACCAGTGCCGAGTACAGAGGGAGAATAACCTCCCTGGACCTGCTGGTCACGCTGTTTCTGATANAAGTGTCATTAGGCACTGGCAGAGGCTGCCCAGGGAGGTGGTTGATTCACCTTCCCTGGAGGTGTTTAAGGTGCAGGTGGATGAGGTGCTGAGGGGCATGGTTTAGAGATTGGTGGGAACGGCTGGACTCAACGATCCTGTGGGTCTCTTCCAACCTGGTGATTCTATGATTCTATTCTGTTCTCTGCAGTAATTTCTTCCACGTGAGTTCTCAAACATTCTGCTTTCAAGAAGTTGTTTTTTCAAACAACTATGTTCATGCCATCTCTGCCAAAGTTGGTCTACTAACAAGAGCAAGTGCATCTATTTTTCAAAAGTTTATTTCTAAATCCCAGCATGTTTACTGTATATTGGACTGGGACTCATTGCTGTCTATATTACTCATCTCTACATTGTTAAAGAGCTGCCTGACAGAAACAAATGGCTTTGAAGCCTTGAAACACTCTGGTGGAAATAGATCACCACCACTGAACAAAACACAAGAATCTATGAAAGTACAGAAGGGGAAAATGTCTTTCAGACTCCTCAGGCTCTATCACTTTATGCTTTTTATTTTTGACACCAATCAATGGTTCCTTTATATTTACTCCAAAGGAAAGTGTGTTTTGTTCTATGTTTTTCTGCTGCTTATTTAGATAGAAGACATGGGAATTCTTGATTCAACTGTGAATAGAATAATACATCAATCAACAAGTTAAAAGTCGTGTAGACAAAGAAGAGCAAAAGCAGAGGGAAGAAGAGAGTAGATGATAGATGGTGCATAAACAGTGGAGGAAACAAATATAATACGAAAGATTATAAATAAACCTAGGGGAAAAGGTACCATATAAGAATACCGTGGTAGATCTTTAAGTACGTCCTTTGTCTTTTATGATGTTCATTATATCTGCGTTTCAAAAGCTTCCTGAAATACTTCAGAGAAATATTGTTCTTCAGTCAAGTGTCTGATTCAGTAAATGAAGCTATTTGGGACACAACTGTCCTGAATTTTTTGTTAAGAAGATAAAAAAAACCAAAAGCACCACAGAGAAAGAGAGGAAAAAAATTCCACATGTTGCTTAGGAAGAAGCAGAATAAGGTACGGAGCCAAGAAATTAGAAAAAGTCCAGAGAGAATATAAAGATAGTTATAGAGGAACAGATCTATGGTCCATCAAGGCAGCATTCTCTTCTCAAGATTGCCCATGGTGTATATCTACAAAAGAGTATATGAAAATGAAAACATGCAATTTCCTTCTAGAACTTTATTATCTTTATCAACCACTTTCAGCCTAGGGACTTCCTAACTAAGACATCATTTCTATGTATGTAATATTCCTCTGAGTTTCTTAATCACATATTTTTTTTCTGTTCTCTAGTGTGAGTAACGATGACAACCAGAGTCTTGGAAAGATTTTATGTAGCAGGAGACTCAGTAGTATATGAATGTCAGCATAGAATTCATCACCTAAGATAAGTTTTAGTTGAGTTCTGCAAATTATGGAAGAAATTGAGAACATGAATAAGGAATAATTACTCACTCTCATATCTCAAAACTATGGAATTTATCCTAAAAGTAAACAAAAATAATTACTTTCCCTGGTCTTATATTTCATTTTCAATGTATTCCCAATTCTGATAGTAGCCAACAATATGATAGGGTTAATGAAGAGATTATTGAAAAGAATGGAAGTTGTGTAACTATTAAATTCTACAGAAGTCCTAGTGCAAGTTCTTTAATGGTTCTTAAACAGCAGTTACCAATAAGTGAGAAGGTATTAAGAAGAAACCACATACCTCGTTTCTAGTATTAATTCACTCTACATCTAAAACTATATGTAACTAGACCCAAAAACTGTTTCTGATGTCTTTGGTGATAAACGCATCGTGTTAGGACTCGTACATAGAATAGAGTAGGAGAGAGAGGAAAAGCAAGTGAGAGAAGAAGGGACACTAGAACTAACATCTCTTTCTTAACAATGCTTACCAAGTCTCAATTAGTGTTAATATTGAAGTATCTATGAAATATTTGTATTGCATATGCAGACCTATGTTCAATTGTTGAAATACATGTACTGGTTGTAAAGTGTCGTGGATTATCGAACAACAAGGACATTCCAATGTCTTACGGAATCAGCCTCTCCAAAGACTGGATTTTGAAGAGTCAGAATTGCACCAATGCACATGTTAATTTAATGAGTATAGCTTGAAAACAAAGTGCCAGAGGCATGTTTTGTGGTTTCAGTTATGACTGATGGAACCCTCATTCCATGATGTATCTGAACATTGCATGACGACATTTCTATCAGAAGAACAGGTACACATGAAGACTATGTGACTTACTGGAGAATCATCTATCCAGACTTCGAAAGAAGAAATTATTTTGGAATTCAGTGTTGCAGTAGCATTTTAACCTCTGAACCTTTCTTCCTTCATAGACAGAGCCTTTGGAAAATTATAATCGAGCCCTTATCAGATGTCTCTCCAGCATGAAATTAATGTACAGCTGCAGACCAATTAGGCTGAAAAGCTCCCATATGTTAACCAGAAAGAAGTCATGTCAGTCACTAAACAAATCCAATGACTTAAAAACTCCCAGGATCTCAGCTTGAAAACATCTACATCTAGGGATCTCTTAAGCCACATTAAATCAGAGATCTTTAAACACGACATATCATTTCCAAATATCAGCCATTTTTCTCCAAGCTGTAAATATTTCAGCTGAAACTGAACAGCCCAAATTCACCGGCAGCTATTTCCAGTCAACCATAATGTAAATCAGGCTTAAATCTCACTTGACTGGGTAGTTATTCTATGTAGAAATCACCAAATCAGGTGGAGACAACTCACTAAATTTGTCCCAGATATTCTAAGTAGCTCAATGCCTCAGCACATTTTCATTATCTTTCATCATTAGCAGAGGCAAAATGAAAATGGTTGAATATACAAACTCACTTTTTTGGCCTGAAACTGAAGTTTCACATGCAATAAGACTGGTTGCTTGATGGTGTATTTGTTTCTATCTCACCTTCCAGTCTCTTGAGACCAAATGCGTGTAGTCACACTGGAATGAAAAAGAACACCCTCCCTGACCAACTCCTAACTGAGCACTGGAGGAAAGCAGAGGACCAGACTGCTCCCCGCTCACTGTGTACAGAAAGGCACATCAGAGGAGAAAGTGGCTTCCTGAAGCCCAATGCTCCCCAGAGACCAATGTGTGAATACATGTATCAGTAGCATCAATGTCACGATTTGGGACTCCCTCTCAAAGTTTTTAACAGTCCTGGTATCTCAGAGTGAAAAAAAATCATAGCATACAGCTGGCTTTTGGTATTTGTTTTGAGATCTCTCAAATAACTTTTTCTCTGAAAACCTACCCAGTTGTCAGCTGTCTTTAGAAAGTGCTGGCTGAGCACATGATTGCTTTTACAAAACAAAATTACATTCATGCAGCCTGAGATTAAGGGAAAATATTTTATATTTTAATCCACAGCTTTTTGCACCAAGGGAGGATGCAATTTATGTTACATTGGTGCTTATGTGCGGGAACAGTGGAGCCTCTTTACCTTTTATCACCCAAAACTGTTGGGAAAAACTGTTCTTGCTGAAAATTTGGAAAACGTCTACAGAGACAAAACATTTAGCAATTTCAATGGCTTAGCTTTTGCATAACCTTTCAAAATAAAAAGTGTTGGCTAAATTAAGCAGAATTTTTACTTCACTCCTTTTTTGCTAAAACATTTCTGACATAAAATAGGAAGACAGGGAAGAGAATGGTATGTAGATTGTGCTACTCTTTCACTTCATTCTTTAGTTCCTGCTTTTTTTTTTTGTGAGGAAGATGAGGAGAGTCAGAAAAGTCTGTGGTTTCTATACAGAATTAAGGGGGGGG
>WAAB01005070.1:327-21765 GCA_013389865.1 Piaya cayana
CTGCTCTGGGCAACCTGGGCCAGGGCCTCCCCACCCTCACAGCAAAACGTTTCTTCCCAAGATCTCATCTCAATCACCCCTCTTTCTGTTGAAAACCATTCCCCCTCACCCTCTCCCTGCACTCCCTGATCAAGAGTCCCTCCCCAGCTTTCTTGGAGCCCCTTTCAGTACTAGAAGCTGCTCTAAGGTCTCCTCAGAGCCTTCTCTTCTCCAGGCTGAACAACCCCAGCTCCCTCAGCCTGTCCTTGGATGGGGAGGTGCTCTAGCCCTTGGATCATCTTTGTGGCCTCCTCTAGACTTGCTCTGACAGATTCATCTCCTTCCTTTGCTGGGGACTCCAGATCTGGACGCAGGGTTCCAGGTGAGGTCTCAGACTGGAGCAGAGGGGCAGAATCCCCTCCCTCAACCTGCTGGCCCCACTGCTTTGGTGCATCAAACCAAGCCAGATGACTACAGTCAGTCGACACAGTGTACAGCAGAGGAGAGGAGCGAGAAAACCAAACACAGCCTACGGGACAAGAAAAATGCCCACACATTTCCTTGAGCGAGGGTAGCACAGCATCCCCGGCAGCCAGAGAGGAGGGAGCGAGCCAGATGCACACTTGGCAGATACCTGGCTTGGTGTGAAGTGGCTTATCAGAGCCCACGCCAGGGGAAGAAAAGGAAAGAACCCTCAAGCTGCAAGAAACAGGCTTCAACTACTAATAGCTGAGAGTCACAGGGCAGGGAACAGAGAAAAGGTAGAGGAACATAAAGCTGCTCTGCATCCTAGGAGAGGAAGAGGAGAGGGAGAAAGGAACACAGATGCATTTCAAGAGCAGCCAGTGTGCGTTAGACTCTCTCAGACCTTTAAATTGGATTTACCATACTAATTTGATGATTATATCCCCAATTAGCCCAGAACAAGAATAAGAAAAGGGATGTCCGTGTGCCTGCAGTCACTTTCCTAGCAAAGAATAGAACCAGCCAGCACTGCACGCAGATATGTGGGAGCACAGGGTCACGTCCCAAACCAGACACGGGGCTCACGTTTTTCCAGAGCACTGCAGAAGCTCTCACATGCCCCTAAAAATACTTACACCACCTCTCCCAGGCTTTGTGAGCAGACTATGAGAGTTAAAGCACTGGCATGTGGTAGTCACAGCAGCTGCTCTGCAGAAGGACAAAGATGCTGGTAAACTGGTGTTTGATTTTGTCATGGTAAGCACACAGCAGGTGCTGGGAGATGGGGTTAAAGGTGCTTTATGGGGTCTCACAGAGCTAACAGACAATCAAGCGAGTATATATGAACAAGAGGCGTAAGTCGGCTGACCTTCCAGAGCAGGAAGGCTGGACTTGGCGATCAAAGCACCAGCAAAGCCCAAGAGCTGGAAAAGGCAAAGCATGGCACTATTTCAGGACACGGAGACTTCATCCCCATTTCTGCTGCTTGGCTAAACTACCTTCTCTCTTAATGCATTAATTTTACCACCTGTACCTAGTGAGAATAATGTTGCAGACCTCTTCGGCGAAGGGCTTTGAGGTCTCGAGATGAAAAGTGCTCTGTAAAACTCATATATCATCATTAGCTCTCGCCAGGAATAACCCGGAGGCTGGAAACCTGGAGCAACACTTTTTCCAGCTGCATTTGGAATGCGTTTCCCTCCCTCTAACCCCAGTAAAACCCACACCCTGATGCTCTGCCTAGCTGGACTCGGTCATTTAACAGGCTGCCCAGGGAGGGGGTTGATTCACCTTCCCTGGAGGTGTTTAAGGGACGGGTGGATGAGGCACGGAGGATTAGTGGTTGTTGGGAAAGGTTGGACTCGATGATCCAGTGGGTCTTTTCCAACCTGGTGATTCTATGATTCTATTATTTATTTGAACAATGGCAGCACAGCAAATGAAATCCTCGAGGCTCCAGATAAAGTTCCTGTCCCCAAAATACTGTGCTCCTGTCATCATCCAAACTAAGATAAGCCCTGTGCTTTCTAGAAGACGCTGCCATTTACATTTCACACCTTAAGTTCTCACCCAGCGCTTACAGAAAAGACTAGCATTTAGTAAATGAGAATATAACGTCTTTTAACAACATCCTCATCTCCATTGAAAGTCACTCAAAGGCGCTCCAACAATTCCTTGTAAACATAAATCAAACGGGTTACGCGAGGCAACTTTCTTCTACAGAGACGCTCTCTCTTGCACCAAACAAAAGCAGCTGCCAGTGATTTACCAGTTGAAGCAATTCTAATCATTCTCCTGCTGACAGCTCAGGACAAGGCGACACAGCGCTGGTATCGTCAGGTCACTGTTCTGCCTCAGAGCCTTGTCCAGAACAGTGCTGGGATGAAGGTAATTAACAACGTGGTAACTAATCTGTTTAGTCATCTGCTGTGTCGACAATTCATTTCTGTCATGTGTAAATAGAGTATCAAAGCTTGGCGGTAACGGCTGTCAAGTAGCGTGCTCTCCTGCAGCAGATTTGCTGGGTTTAGAGAGGGATCCAAGTAGCCTCCTCCAAACAGCCACGTCCAAATAAACCCGATGCTCGCCACCAGCAAGAGCCACAAGGTGACAAGATGCAAGGATTCCTTCTCAGCCCAGCTTCACATGCTGCTGCTTCTCACAACCCCTTGGTAAAATTATCAATCCTCACTTTGCGGATGGGAAAATAAAAACCCAAAGAGAGAAAAAGTGTTTTGTTGACAGGGCATTGAACTGAGATCACTGCAGGACATCCCATCCTCCCAGTAAAACAAAGAAAACCACTAGAGACAAGATTTCTTTAAGAAAAGATCATCTTCATGGCCTCCTCTGGACTTGCTGTGAAGATGATCCAAGGGCTGGAGCACCTCCTATATGAGGAGAAGGTGGGAGAGCTAAGATTGTTCAGCCTGGAGAAGAGAAGGCTGCAGGGAGACCTTAGAGCAGCTTCCAGTGCTGAAAGGGGCTTCAGGAAAGCATCCACCAACCAACAAGGCAGATTTGGGCAAGTACAAAGAGGATCTAGTCTCACCCACGTGTTCTGGATGACCTCATCCAAGTTTATGTCCCAGATTTTGCATGCTCATAAGGATGAGGCACAAATTTCATGGTTTCATTCACATTTTTTGTCTCTGTATGGGGCAGGAAGGGGCAAAAATCACAGCTCGGCTGCTTGAGGGAAAATCCACTTCTCAGGAAATCCACCACCAGAAAAAACTGATGTTTCTCCAATGGTTCCCAGCTCCCAGAAGGGTGACCATTCTTCAACTACCAGCTAGGGAAATGTTGGCAACGCCTCTGAAATTGCCTCATGGAGTTTTCAGGGTTCACCCATCAGCAACGTCTGACACAGCAACTGAGATTAAAACTGTGTGGGTGGGTACATGTTTGTGCTTGCTAGTAAAGCCTGGAAAAGCTAACACACACAGCGTGATAGTTTAGGCTGTTGAATCGGGACTCCAGAAATCCATTTTTAGCTCTACAACTGCCCTATTCCCTATCCTTAAATAGCTCGCTGTCTCTTCTTCCCGCTGTTTACCCCTGTAGAAAATGGGAAGCGTTCCCTTCTGGGTCTTCTTTCATGGTACTGCATGGATCTAGCCAAACAAGCTTCAAAAACGCCTTTTCAGTTATGCCACACGCTTGCCTACGAGTCCCAACATGGATTCAAAGGTTGCACATAATGACTCCTTACCAGCTACCTAGAGAGAAGATGCCTTCAACAATTTCTCAGAGTACACAGCGACATATGCATATGCTGACAAGGTCACGCCTCCCTTTGTAAGGAGATTTGGAGCTGGAGCTGTGAAGAACCAACGCTGCTATTAAAAAAAAACAACAACTCAACAGAAATCAAGCTTCTCTTACATACACACGCACAGAACCCAGCTTCAAGGTGGAAAGCCTATTTGTTTGCAGAACATAAGCTTGTAGAAGCTTGATTCGACAAGAGGCAAGGCACGCTGGCCCTGCTCCAGCAAAATATTCAGGCATGCGCTCTGTCAGAGCTCGCTCTGTGCCCAGCTCGTAGGCTCGGACGACTCTTATTTAGAGAGGTGGGGAATCACAGGGCTTGGCAGCAAAATGCACCACAACCCCAGCAACGGATTGACTTCAGCCTGCTCAGACCTTTCCAGCACGCAGGCAGAAGACTTGAGAACAGCCAAATATGCCCCATGAAGTTACTGGTCTCCTGAGACCAAATTCAGATGCTCTCTTCTCCTCTGTCCACTTCCATTTTATTATGAACATTAGTGGTTTAATTTCCGCCTCCTCCTCCTCACCTTTTTTTCCTTCTCCAACCATGCTAAAACCTGGCAGGTTTTAAAACCTCTGCGTATCTTGATGAGAGAAGGGCTGGAACGACTCCTTTGGGGACAATGGATTAGATTCTCCTGCAGTGTGTCGACAAAGTCAAACCCAAATTCTTCCTTTTTTATAGGAATCCATTCAAAGCCTATTGATCTGAGCCTTCTTCCTGGTCTTAAGTGTCTCCAATTTTTTGGATGAAGGTTTCTAAAATGACATTCAGGTCTGCATCCTTATCTGCTCAGCCAGCCAGCCAAGCCAGCCAGCTTCGCTTCCTCCGTGCCCAGCTCCACGACAAAACCCAAATCACAGACCCACAGAATGGTTTGTGTCAGAAGAGACCTTAAAGTCCATCCGATTCCAACCCCCATGCCACGGGCAGGAACACCTTCCATTGGATCAGGTTGCTCCAAGCCTTCATTCCTCATCAAACCCACTGCATTCAGCTTTCCAAACAAGGACAAAACTGCTGATGACACAGGTTTGCTTCCTCACAGACAAGGTGGGTATGGCTAGGAGGATTATGGAGGCTGAAATCACTCCCTGGGAATCGTTACAAGCTATTACTAAGCTGAATCTAGGGACTCCTTATTGCCTGAGTTATCGTTCTGGAAGCAGCTCTTGCAGCCTGCTAAAGAGGTTCTACACGTTTATGGATTATGACAGTTTGGATTTATTCTGTGCTAGAGCATCAAAGCACAAAAGAGAAACTTTCAATGTGAATTGTTATAAGAGTACTTTTAACTATCATAAGTTACAATCATTTAAACATTACAGAATATATATAATTTGTGTATATAGTTACAACACTTACAGCTCCTACTTGAACTCTCACTTGAAGTGTTGATGCAGTCATCAGATCACCCCACCTGACCTCAAGATCATTGAGTAATGTCATCAGCAACCCTTAACGGCTTTTGAGATCTGGCAACCAGGGCAGCACAACACAGACACCTCCAGAGCAGAGAAGGATGGGGACCAACTGCGCCAGAGACAGAAGGTTGGGGAAATCTTTCACTGTGAGTAGCTGAGCAATTCAGGACCTTACATAGAATCATAGAATAACCATGTTGGAAGAGACCCACCGGATCATCAAGTCCAACCATTCCTATCAGTCACTAAACCACGTCCCTCAGCACCTCGTCCACTCGTCCCTTAAACCTCTCCAGGGAAGGTGACTCAACCCCCTCCCTGGGCAGCCTCTGACACTGCCCAATGACTCTTTCTGTCAAAAATTTTTTCCTGATGTCCAGTCCGAACCTCCCCTGGCGGAGCTTGAGGCCATTCCCTCTCGTCCTGTCCCCTGTCCCTTGGGAGAAGAGCCCAGCTCCCTCCTCTCCACAACCTCCTTTCAGGGAGTTGCAGAGAGCAATGAGGTCTCCCCTCAGCCTCCTCTTCTCCAGGATAAACACCCCCAGCTCTCTCAGCCGTTCCTCATAAGGCCTGTTCACATGTTAACAAAGCCTCCTTTAACATGTTTTTAATAGGAAATAATCATCAACTTCAAAGATACAGATGGCATCCAGGCCTTGGCAGCTCCTGCACCATCTCTTGGAGTTTCCTGCACCATCCCCTTTTCCCAGTCCACTGTAACCCAGCTTCAACCAGTGACCCCTCATCTGCGTTCCCAGATGCAGCAAATTTTGCTCAGGTCACATCAGGTGGCTGCCAAACCTGTGAAACTATAACTCTCTTCCTTGCGTAGCCCTCCAGAACCCTTCAAACCACCGATAAGCAAGGACACAGCCCCGTAACCCTCAAAAAATTGGGATCTGCGCACAAGAGGAGCGGCAGGCAGACAGACAGATATGCAACAGCAAGCACAAGGCAGCAGTGAGATCACCAAGATGACTGGGAGAAGCAATAGCCCCAGATTTATGGCCAAGTTCGAATGTCTGCTGGAGCAGAAGGTCAGGGGAACAACCCTGCCTGCCAGAGAAGAGCCGCAGTAAATCCTTCCTCCTACCACCGCTGGCCTGGAAATTACAGAAGAAGGATAAAATTGTTCTATTACATAATCCTGAAAGATGACATGGTTCGTCTTGGTACCATCACTCTAATTTTCAGCTCTTTTCTATGAGTGATACCGAAATCCACAGTTGTGCGGTTTGGGCTGTGTGGCTAATGGCAGATTAATTAATTAGACCCAAACAAGGAATCCTGTTAACACCCAGCCAAGCCACCACAGGTTAAGAGCACATACTCAGCCAGAGGTTACTGCTCCTAAAGCAGGGAGATGGAGCCAAGCAAAGCAGGTAGAATGTGTCATTGAGGAGCTCGGGGGCCTTAATTTGAGCCGACTATCGTTACAGACAAAACACAAAGACAAGCTGATTTCATGCAAATGCGCAGCCTAATAGCAGATAAAAAGGCTTAGAAGGGTAGCAAGAACAGGAAAAATATGTCAGGTTCTGAAGGCAAAAAAAGGCATTTTACGTCTTTCATGGAATAAAGCACGTTTCCATTCATCGCCATTCACAGTGAGGATAAATACTGAACTAGCAAAGCCATAATTACTACAGGCTGATTCCCCCTCCCTTTGGAAAAAACACATCGGAATTGGGGTTCTTTATCATGATGTGGTGGGAATCACAGTGCTAGGGAAGCTGCCTCCAGCCTGGAGGAACTTGACCATTCTCTCCAGGGCTTTCTACCCATTCTCAGACTTAAATTTTCATTCATCAAAAAATAACAAAAAGAAGGGTTCAAACACACAGAACAGATTGATGTATACACGTCCCCCACACCTCCACCTCCCCCCGCTGGTGCCTTCTCCTTTAACGACTTTGGCAAAGGAGAAAAATAAGTCAGTTGTGGCTAAGAACGGCATTTAGAAGTGTTTGTTGTTTTATAGCCACTGATTGTACTTAATTATAGATGTGTTACAGCTCACATGATCTCCTTCCCTTCCTGGAGTTACATAATCAGCCACCACCGCATGCTTCCACCTACAACAACAATATTACAGCAGAAGGGCCACAATGTGCTAAATAGTCATTTCCCAGAGCCTATTAGTCTGAGGGATGCAAACATGCAGATGCTCATCACCTTTCCTGGTCCTCAGGAAGTCCACAAACCACAGGAAGAGGTAAATACCATGACTGCTCATAGGGAATGGCCTCAAGCTCCACCAGGGGAGGTTTAGGATGGACATTAGGAAAAAAATTTCACAGAAAGGGTCATTGGGCACTGGAACAAGCTGCCCAGGGAGAGGGCTGAGTCACCTTCCCTGGAGGGGTTTAAGGGATGGGTGGATGAGGTGCTGAGGGACATGGTTTAGTGATTGATGGGAATGGTTGAACTCGATGATCCAGTGGGTCTCTTCCAACCTCATGATTCCAAGATTCTATGACAGGGGTTGGACTCACCCGCACTAGGTGTGAGGCTGTGCTCCCTGGGCTAGTCAGAAGGGCTAAGGGATTTCAGACACAGCTTCAGCTGCCAAGCGGCACTAAGGTTTTGCTCCATCATGAGGCTGTGGACCCACTAACTTATCCTGCATCGTCTGATACCCAGGCCCTTTAAGGCCAATGTACTATGCTCCTACCTGAAGGGCTTAAGAGACTTTCTCAAACTACAACTTCATTGACCTTGCAGGTTCATGAGAATTAGACATAAGGAAGAATTTCTTCACCATGAGATTGGGGAGGCACTGGAACAGGTTGACAGTGATTAAATCATAGAATGGGTTGGGTTGGAAGGGACCTCAAAGCCCATCCAGTCCCACCCCTGCCATGGGCAGGGACACCTCCCACTGGATCAGGGGCTCCAAGCTTCATCCAACCTGGCCTTGAGCCCCTCCAGGGATGGGGCAGCCACGACCTAGCATCTAAAGTAACATATGAATGCAAATATCTCTGGCATTGTTAATGTCTTTGTGGTTTCTGTGTTGTGTCTAAGGTTTGTTTCACAAACCGGAGGCTGGTTCAGGAAATGAAAGCAGATAAAAGACACAGGACTTCAAGAACCTGAACTTTCTGTTCAGATTACAAACCCATTCAACCATCTGCAACAAAACCCACAAAAGCTGGCAACTTTTGAACCCTTTTAGAACGCAAAGTTGCAGAGTGAGCAGGAAATCGCAGCTCATCCACAGCTCAGCTAAAACCTCTGCCAAGGCTGCAAGCGGTTTACAAGCCAGGTGCTCGGTGCCAGTGACACCGGTCAGTGCTGTTCCAAAGACAGGTTACTCCCCGGCTTTGATCAAAGAGTTTGCTCTGTTTAAAGCCCTGCTGGAAGCAAAGAAGTTCTGAAATGTGGCACAGACAAGGACAGCCAGACAGAGGGGCTGAGGCCACAACAGCACCCAAGTCTCAGCTGAATTCAGGGAAGAGCCACGGTTTGCAGGGTAGACACACAGGGAAGCATGAGCACTCCAAAAGTCATGAGGACTCCAAAAGTCACGGGTCACAGCAGCCCAGTTTCCATAGAAGTTGTTGTTCCAGTACCAACTGGGGACAGAGGAGGCTGAACTCAGTTTGCCACATGGATGCACCAAGTGCATCCAACTGCCTCACAGATCAATCAGAAGCTTCAGCCTCCCACCATGCCAGGGACTTCACGAGAGCAATTTATCACAATGATCTTAAGGGGGAAAAAAAAGCATTACATGCGTTGGAGAGAGCATCAAGGAGCAGAGGAGAGGGGGAAAAGCTTTCCCCAGGCTCTAACAGGTTAACTTTGATCGGCGTTTGCTCCGATGACAGATTATTTCCACCAATATCAAGAGATGGCTTCAAGAACCTGTCGCATCATTGGCCCTTCGCACCATCCTCTTAGCTGTTCTGTCTTCTCTGCCTTCCTCCCATCTCCATTCCCTTCGCGCAGTTTGTTTTGGCTATCCAGTCAAAAGGGGAAGGAAAAAAGGATTAAGACATAAAAATTTATTGATTGATTTAAAATTATGCTTTGAAACAAGACCCTCCGGATTGCAACGCTTGTATTTCAGCGCAGGAAGGGATGGTAGAACAGAAGAAACACACCACGAAACGAACAACCTCATCTCAGAGCACATATTTTGTCTTCATTATGCCCCTGAGAAGGTGTTAATATACAACGTACAACGTATTAATCACCCCTCTAACTTCCAAATGCGAAATGCATCATTAACATTCATGTTGTTTGCAATTAGTTTACTGTAAGGAAGAAGGAGAACAAAGACAGGTTCCCTCACTAAATTTTGTTTCGTTTGTAAAGCGTGGGGATCATAAAAAGCAACCTGGGCGAAACGCTTGCACTCCCAGCCACACGCTGCTGAGAGCAGGATGCAGACACGCTTTTAATTGACGTGGCTATTAGAGAAAGCTGATCCTACTGATGATGTTTTCAGGTAACCAGGTAATTTAGAAGCTGAAGTTCCATTTTCAGGGGAGATTCAAGTACTGGGAGACAGATTTACAAAAGATAATACCCATCAGAAGAGGCAGATAAGCACCTAGCGGGATTTTTAAGAGCCCCTTAAACTAATAAGGATCCTGACTCCTTACGATACTTTCATTTAAAAAGGAAGGCTTTGAAGCTTTTTTGATCCAAAATCTTAGAAGTTCTCCAGTACACATACAAGCTCTTTTCTGTAGAGAAAGCCCGTTTGTTTATCATTTGTGAACCTCATCTTTCACAGACTCTGTTGCCAATTGATCCAAGGTTCAAAGTCTCTCATAAGTGCACCAAGTCCTACAGGAAAGCTGGGGAGGGGCTCTTGATCAGAGAGGGCAGGGAGAGGAGGAGGGAGAAGGGTTTTGAGCTGAAAGAGAGGAGAGTGAGATGGGATCTTAGGAAGAAATGTTTTCCTGTGAGGNCTGTCCCTAGAGGCAGATGAGTGCCTGCCTATTAGGAGATGTTATCACTTCAACTTGAAAGGATTTAGTCTGAGTGCTGAGTATTTTGGAAAGATGTGCAACTCTTGATAACTGCAAGGGCAACAGCACCAACAGCTCAGCTGTAAGATTTTCCATCCAGTCAAACTTTTCCAAGACTCACTGCCCTTCTTTCAGGAACTTGGCTTCCGTGACAAACCTGGAGCAGTTCAAAGGAGGTTGTTGAAGAAAACCTGTGAAGCTCTTTTGCTAAACCAGCTCCCACTTACAGATCAGACAGAACCCCTGTAGTTGTCCAGGCCCCTTTCCAAAACAACCAGCCGTGGGCCTTCTTGAACTCGTTCCAATTCCAACTACAGCAAATCTTTCAGGAAAAGCATCCGATTGCAATGCAAAGTTGCAATTCATGGACAATTGACCACAAGCCTTAGGGGTGATATTACAGTTTCTAATCACCCTCACTGTTCAAAAACATCTGCTTCATTTTTTAGGCAGAGTTTCTTGAGCTCCAGTCCCTTGTAAATGGCTCTTACTGTACTTTCTTAGACAAAAGACTGGAGTCACCTTGCCACTAGGAAGAAAAAGTAGGATTTTGTAAAGAGAAAGTCTGAGCCCTGGAGGACGACTCACATGTGAGATATCACCTCCGGAGGGAGCACAGACCAATTCCTCTACATTGACTTAAGAAGAGATAAGATGCCACAGTGAAGGTAAGGGGGATGGACGCACGGCAAAGATTGAGAGTCAAGTTCTCCCCCAAAACATCCGACCCCCTAGCCAACACAGGCACCCCACAGAGCCCAGGTGGTAAAGCAGTCCCGTAGAAACTCCTTGGATTAACACAGGAATGTAAAAGGATGCTCCCAGTGTTCAAGAACTGAAATAGGATGGAGCCCGTGTTTCAATTATAAAGACGCAGCAGTGGCTCTGCCACATCCCAAGCTGCCACCCCTACCAGCAGAGTCCCTGGGTACAGAAGGCAGCGGGATTCAGCTGTTGTTTCCCAATGCGAGATGCAATAATCAAAAACCTCCCACACAGATCAAGGCGAAGACAAATACTGACTCTTTCCTAATTAACAGCAGTTACGTGCATTTTGCTTTCACTGGCAGCAAACTCCACTTAATCCTTCTCATTATATCATGTGAGCTGTTAAACACAACAGCATTTTGTTTAAAAATGACACTGCCGGTGACAAAGAGAGCTGCTTGACTGAGTTCAACACCCAGCACAAAACCACTTGATGCAGCCTAACATCCAGCACAAAAGCATCTCTCACCCATTCCCCGCTAACCGCTACTGCACAGCAGCCCGAGGGGGATAAGCCAAGTCAAAGAGTTCCCACGTTCTAGAGACCTGAAACCACCCAGCGGAATAGGTTGCTATGGTTGCCAAGATTTAATCCAAATTGATACAGGTGGGAGAAAAAAAAAAAAAAAGAAAAATGAAGTGATTAAAAATAAATAAATAGACAAATCTGGGCCCTGTGCCATGAAAAATGTGAAGTTGTCCTTGACTCCGGTAGCAAATGAGGCATGAAATGTATCAAAATGTGATATTGAATATAAGGATGTATTTAATATTTTACAACACTGGAAATCTTGTTACAAAAGAGTTAGATAATAAATCAAGCTGAAAGGGGCCAGTTCTCTCCCCTTTCTTTACCTCTAACTGTTCTTAGAAAAGTTTGAGCAGATGATTCATTTGCCAGAGAAAAGAAAGCTGAACATCACTCACAAGAAAACTGGAGGAGCTTCATTTGTCCATCAAGAGCAATAAATACTCATTAATCACCTATCCTGCTTGAAAGTCACTGTTAATTTTGGAAGATGTCTGTCCCGCACAGCTATTCCCTGCCAGCCTTCAGCACGGACATAAAGACTGGAGGCAAGCCTCGACATAAAAGAGATCACTGCCATCAGTTAATTTAACCAATAGTGCTAATTGCCTACCTGGGCCACCACTTATCAGCTTATCACTTGTTATTTGTACAGAATGATCAGCCACTCAGCTCTTCCATACTGATTTTCCCCCCCCTGATTTTTATTTCTTCTAAACAGCAAAGCTGGAGACCACGAGCACCATCCCATCAGCTTCGGAGCCAGGGGAATTCATCTGGCAACCAACAGGTCCCGCAGATGGAAACTCGTCTTTATGGCTCCTAGGCGAGAGATGAAATACATATTTCACTCCTCTTGCTCCCCGTTGCCCAGACACACAGACACTTTCCGCGACGGCTTTTGTTTAAGCGCACTCCTGGAAATAACTAACACGGAAAGGTAAAGTGATTTTAGAAAGACTCCATCTACAGCGGAGAAATAGATAATTTTTAATACACTGCATCCATTTAACTAACCCTCCGGTAACTGCGGATATGGTACTCACCAAACACAAGAGCCGATGCGTTTAAATCCCATCCCCTGGTCACAGTGAAGTGGCAGTTTTAATTTAAGCACCGCGCTTACCCACCCTGCACACCAAGTCGTGTTTGTCACCACGTTAATGGATGTGTTTATTCACACACTCCCAGAAGAAACCATCTCCCAAGTGGAAAAAAAAGCTCCTTCTTCAGCTTCGAGTCCAGGAATGATGTCACCGACTCCACCAGGGTCACATCAAAGGTAACTCTTCCCACTTTTTCTTTAACTGTCTGTATTTCTAACTTGCTCTCCTATGGAAACAAGCTCCCCCGAGCAGATCTCAGCCTCCCACAACCAAAAATGAACCCACTGACCACCTGCAGCCACGTTGGACAGAGCCAGCTCCCTCAAATCCTTTGAGATTCACAAAAACAGCTGACAGACAATAGCCGGTGCCTCGGCATCCTGATGGACAAGCAGGATACGATGCAATTCACTCCTTATTCAGAGAATTTACACAAAACACAGCTTTTCTGAAGCTTTTTCTGTGGCCGAGGTGATCAGTCAAAGCTCCCACTTATTTAGTTATCAAAGAATCCAACCGTGAGAGAGAAATCCATAAGAAATCAGGCTTCATTGCTTCCACAGCTGATGATACTGCCTCGAAGACCGTGAGGGAAAAAGAAAAACATTGGTACTTCAAATGATGGAGCTTCCAACACTTACCTGGAAATTTATTGCCCGGAGTAATTGAATTGCTGGATTGCAAACGATCACCTGCTCAAGGCTTAATAAAGCTCAGCAGAGACAGAGAGGGGCTTTACTCAAGCCGTGACCATCACGTGCCAGCAAACGACCAAGTGCCTTTTCCACCGGAGAGAAGTGCTCGAGGAGCCCCCCCCAGCCCACACCCTGCAGGCTGCTCACCAGCTACTGGGGCGACGACAAATTTGTTTGTTTCAGATTGAATAAAATGCTTTCTTCCAATCTCAATATTTATAACCTTAATAAAAAGATGAAACGCATCTCAAAACAAACTCATTTCTTAATAGAAAACAATCAAAGCTGGTTTTTTTTCTCCAAGATGACAAACTTGCATATTTACCCTTCTCTACCATTTTTAGCTTTGATGTTCCATTTTTCTAAGCATTTGTTTTGTGATGAATTTACTAAAATGTTCTGCCAAGAAGCTGTGCTATTCACCAGATATCAAACAGTACTCGTGGATTCCCTCTGTATCGGAATCACTAAGCCTGGACCTTTCAAGTGGTTTAGACAGTTAATTCCCACCACAAGCAATGACAATTGGATATGGAGGTATCTGAGATTCTTTCCATTTCTTTCCTTCCTTGGGAATGAACAAAGGTGAATGATCCCTGGAGATGTTTAAGGGACGGGTGGATGAGGTGCTGAGGAACATGGTTTAGTGATTGATGGGAATGGTTGGACTCGATGATCTGATGGGTCTTTTCCAACCTGGTGATTCTATGATCTGAGGTGAAGCAGTGAGCCCTCCGCATGCAGGTTGGTATTGGTGCCTTCGCCGTGACTCACCTTCCTCCCCTCCCACCTCAGCTGTTGTGCAGAACTGCCGCATCTTCAGTTCCCTGCCACCCACCACAGCCTGCAACAGGCTCTGTTCAACAGAGGTTTCAAACCTCCTTGCATTTTCATAGGATCATAGACTGTCTTGAGCTGGAAGGGACCCTCAAGGATCATTGAGCACAACTCCTGTCATCAACATACACACTGTGAGGTTCAGGGCATTGGCTAAATGCTTCTGGAACATCATCAGGCTTGGTCCTGGGGTGAAGAACCCTCTTGGGAAAGGATCTTCTCCTAATGTCCAGCCTAACCCTCCCCTGGCATCTTCCTGCCATTCCCTTGGGTCCTGTCATTAGTCACCAGAGAGAAGACCTCAGCATCATCTCCTCCTCCTCCTCCTCCTCTTGTGAGGAGGCTTGAACCCTTGATGAGATCTCACCTCAGTTTCTTCTTCTCCAGGCTGAACAGACCAAATGACACCAGATGCTCCCCATACAGCTTCCCCTCTAAACCCCTCAGCAACTTCATGGCCCTCCTCTATTTTGATTTTTTTCTTAATTTCTGTAACAGTTTGTAAACTTCATGCACATGTAGGTTCAACGTTATCTTGCTCTTTCATAAATCTCTGCCCAGCATCCCTCATTCTCCCCTGGCTGGATGCAGCTATTGCAACAACCACCACCCTTTTTTACTCAAATTACAGAGAAGCCACTGGCTAAGGAAGCTCATTCGCAGAGGGAGAGGGAGCTGCTTGCTGCCTGCCTTTACAGCAGAGCCATTCGGCTGTCTGCAATCTCTCAATGTGATCTTCCACCAGTACCAGTTCATTACAGATTTGTCCTCTCTAAGGAACATCATCCTCTCCCCAGAGAGCCAGAAGATCCCACGTAACAGCTCTATCACTGCTTCTAATCCAATATTCGTGCAGCTCTTGCTGGAATAAACACAATTCCCCTTTCCTCAAATTTAAGCGTCAGTAACCACATCCAACATCTTTATTTCTTTTTTTTCCCCTTCCTTCCCGTCTCCAGAAGACATTTCCACCCAACATTCTCTGCCTCAGGAACTCTAAGTAAAACATATGAAACCGTGTCTTTATTCACTTCTCCAAGAAGTAATTAGAAGCGAGAACAGGAGTCAAGAACATAGACGCTACCCTTCCTAAAAGCAAGCAGATTTCTAATTAGCGAAGGGAGCAGCTTCTGCGGGATTCTTTCTCCAAACAGCTGTTACTGAGGGTTCATCTGTCTTTCTTCTCTTCCCCTTTTGCAGTGAAAAGTTCATTTATTTTAACATATATAACTGTTGCAGCACCCAATTTAGGCAGGCGTAGCGAGACTAGAAATCAAGGCACACTGTAGCTGAATAAAGATGACTTGATGAATCCCAAATCACTGCAGGAATAAGGTGGGAAGCACTCTCATCCCTGCAAGCCGTCCCTGAAAGCCAAAGGGAAGCTTCTGCCTCTCCCCTCCACACAAAGTGGCTGCTGGTGCCCCTGCTGAGCCCTCCATCAGCTGAGATCTATACCTGGACCTTGTCCTCATGTGCACATAGAATCATAGAATCACCAGGTTGGAAGAGACCCACCGGATCATCAAATCCAACCATTCCTATCAAACACTAAACCATGTCCCTCAGTACCTTATCCACCCGCACCTTAAACCCCTCCAGGGAAGGTGACTCAACCCCCTCCCTGGGCAGCCTCTGACAGTGACCAATGACCCTTTCTGTGAAAATTATTTTCCTAATGTTCAGCCTGAACCTCCCCTGGTGGAGCTTGAGGCCCTCTGGCCAACCTTTGCCACGCCCTAAGGACTTCACCCCACTGTCACTTGCCAAAGGTGTTTTATGAAAGCATTCAAATAAATAAGACCCTTAAATATCAGATCTAGGAAGACAGCCAGAGAAGGGACACTGAAAAAATCATAGAATCATAGAATATTTTGGGTTGGAAGGGACCTTAAAGCTCATCCAGTCCCACCCCTGCCATGGGCAGGGACACCTCCCACTAGATCAGGGGCTCCAAGCCCCATCCAACCTGCCCTTGAACCCCTCCAGGGATGGGGCAGCCACCTCTGCTCTGGGCAACCTGTTCCAGGGCCTCCCCACCCTCGCAGCATAGAAACCAGCCAGACGACCTCTATCCAAAGCAGCAGACGTGCTTCTTTCTATCGGTATCACTTCCTTTCCTCATTTCTAGGACAAGACAAAGTTTTTAAACCATGCAACAATCAAAGCTGTGCTACGACTTCACACACACGCACGATTATCACATCAAAAAAGACATTTTCCATTAAAGAACATTTTTTTCACAAGACACCTCTTTCTTATTTCTTCACTTCCATTTGTTTTTTCTTCGTTATCATTTTAACCCAGGAAAGCCTGACAAGTTCTTTTGAAGAGGGGGCTCCGTGGAGTTGTAAATCATCCCCTGCAGTGGCAAGGGCACCTTTTTTACTTCATGCTGAAAGGGACTCTTAAGCAAAACCCAAGCCAAGAATGCTTGGAAACACGTGCTACTCCGATGCACGCATTCCTGCACAATTATAGACTGAGATTAGTTCAGTGGACAACTCCTCTATATGACTATTTATGTCCAAGGATAATAATGACACAAAAGCTAATGGGGCTAAGCAAATTCTGAATTGATTTCAGCTGCCATTCTGAAGGCGTTCCCATCCATTAGAGCAGCGAGGATCTATAACAGCCTTCCCAAAAACTAACAAAGGGAGGAAAAAAAAACCCCAAACCAATAGCAGCTTTGAGATGGTGCTTGCTAAGCTTTACCAAGCCAGGTACCTGTGCCTGCAGGGACTGCATGTCTTGTAAGGTCCCTGTCCGGGCTTACATCCAATATTCCTTCAACACATCACGCAGAGGGAACAGAGCAACACATACATATGTGCCACACACAGAGTTTTCAGCCAAGGCCTCCACTTTAGGGTGGAGGTGGCTGTGGCACACACAGACATATTGTGCACCTAAGATACCACATAAACAAACACACCTACAAAGGCTTTTCATTGCTGAACTGGTTTCTCTCCAATCTATATTGCACTGGTGAGAACACTCCTTAAGTCCTGTGTTCAGTTCTGGGCCCCTCAGCACAAGAAGGATGTTGAGGCTCTGGAGTGAGTCCAGAGAAGAGCAACGAAGCTGGGGAAGGGGCTGGAGAACAGGNGAGGGGGTTGAGTCACCTTCCCTGGAGGGGTTTAAGGGACAGGTGGACAATGCGCTGAGGGACATGGGTTAGTGTTTGATAGGAATGGTTGGACTTGATGATCCTGTGGGTCTTATCCAACCTGGTGATTCTATGATTCTATATGCCACAGCTTCCCAAAGAAGCCCTGCAGGACCAAGTGTTGCAATCTAAATGATCATTTAATAAGTCAAATTGAAGCTGCTTCACTTCTATCTGGACAAATCACTCACTCCCTCACTCTCGGGGAGGCTTGGGTCCCTTCCCAGATTGCATTTCCTTGCTGGGGAAGGCAGAGAAGGGAGGTTGCAAGTGCACAACAAAGAAGAAACACAGCCTGCTGAAGGACACTTGCTACAGCAAACGCAATGCAGGCCAGCCAAAATAAATCCCTTTTGCCAGCCCAGAGCTCCCTGGGGACTGAGTCAGACACACAGCTCAGAGAGCTCTTATATCTGACTGCTGGAAAAGGGCACGCAAACTCATTCAGTATCTGACCTCAGAAAGTCCATACGTGCCTAAAGGCATCCAAACTCCATCATACACATGTTCCTGTTTGTGGAGAAATGCTGATGTGCCCACTCAGAGAAGAGGAGCAAAGGAAATTTAAAAAAAAAAAAGGAAAATCTGAACATCTCAAAGAGTAAATGAAGGCAGAGATAATTCCCAAGCATTCAGTTATACAAGGTAGTACAAACAGACAAATAAAAAGATGAGATCTATATCAATGCTCTGGGACTGGCACATCATGGATACCACCTAGGAAGTGATAAAACCAAACAAGGAGGAAGGCAGGGAAAGCCACAAAAGAAGAGGAATGAGGTGAGTAGCCTGAGTCGTGTGCCCCTCTTTTGCACGGCCGAGCTCAAACCTCTGATGTCTCCTGCCTCGGGGAAACATCGACATTGCAATCGCCCAGAACCAGTGACAGAAGGGGTCAAGAGACAGAGCAGCTACAAATTTTCCAATAGCTGAAATGGTGATTGATCAAAGGGAAGTCTTCGCAATCACAGTTGCATTGCTGGGAGAGAGCATAGGACTGTGTATTTCAAAAGTAATTCTTCACTCACATCCCATCTCTCCTGCAAGAAGCTGGCTTCTGGCCTCCATCCCTCCCTGCCTTGACTCCAGCTCGTGTAATTCAGCATATTTACATCAGGCCTTCTTAGCATTTTAGTACACATTATACCATCTCAATCCGGTGTTATAAACCAGTCCATCATAAACATCAGCTTGATTACAGAGACTGCTGCATGTAATAAATGTGTATAATGTGTACACGGGAAGCAAAAGACACCTCTATATTTTTGGTTTTGTAAAAGACAGATAGCCTCAATTGTTTAATCAATAAAAATGCCTCTCCAACTCCTACTGTTATTACAAAGCAATTTCAGACAGAGTGAAAAAGAACCATTGGCTCTATATTCCTGTCAGAGGAGACAGTGGCTGTTCGGCTAGTGAACGAGCTACCTGGACACAGAATCGTGGAATGGTTTGGGTTGGAAGGGACCTCAAAGCCCAGCCAGATCCACCTCCGGCAAGGGCAGTAACACCTCCCACGGGATCAGGGGCTCCAAGCCCCATCCAACCTGCCCTTGAACCCCTCCAGGGATGGGGCAGCCACCACTGCTCTGGGCAACCTGGGCGACAGCCTCCTCACCCTCGTTGTGAAGAAAACATTTCTTCCTAAGATCTCATCTCCTCCTTCCCCCTTCCAGATTAAAGCCGTTAAACCCTCTGTGCCACTCTCAGACTCTCTCAGCACTAAGCATGCTGAATCTTCATTGCACCCTTGTCCCTGCCTACATTCCCTTGGCTTCATCCAGTTTAAAGCACCCCAGTAACCCAACTGGGGATTCTTCCAGGAAAGAACTCAGCTTCTAAACTGAAAAAACCAGAATCTGTAACTTATTCAGCAACTAGCGATTACAGCAAAGGGGGAGGCGCTGGCTTGGAAGGGTCATATATGGGGACATCAACAGAGGAGCAGCTGGTGTTCCTGGAGACCTGGGAGAGGGGGAGCTAAGGAGACAATTCTGTGCAGACAACCCCGGAGCAGGTCCTGGGAAGAGAGAAGCTGGAACAGGTGCTGCTCCAACAGGGAGCACCAGTCCCGCAGCAGAGCCCACAGAGATCCAGCTGCCAGGCAGCCTTCGGAGAGGCAGGCAGTGCTGGAGCAGTTGGTCCTAATTGTCAGCAATGTTTTCGTGGTAGGAACAGCAGGGACGAGCTCAGTGTGAGGTGAGTCACCATATGCCTCAACTCGCTTGCTCCAAAAGCTCCAGCTCAGAGCTGTAGGAACTCTCAACTCAAAGGACAAACAAAATGCAATTCTCATAGCTCCTCATCCCCTCCAGCGTGTCTTGTCTTTAGGCTTCTTGCTCCCGGGGACACATGTCACCTTCAGGAAGAATGCAAGGTTTCCATCACTGGAGACAGAAGATTCATTTTATCCCTCAAAACCAAATGTGATGCAGAAGTCAGAAGTCAGCCTTAGCTCTTAGGTTCATAAGCACAACTCCCAGTGATTCCTCGAGGAACAGACCCTGGAGAGGGCAAAGGCTCAGCAAATCCAGAAGCTCGATCTTATGGGAAGGCAGCAGGAGAAAGGAGCAGCAACCAAAGCCTGAAGACAGACCAGAAGGTAAAGCGCTCTCCCTCTCAAAACCAGAATCAGACACAGCAGCAAGAACCCACACTTGCCCACATGAACCCATGCTCACACTTTGATCTCAGTGCTGGACACGAGAAGTGGACTGGTGCCCACTTGAAGGGGGCCATCCCAGTCTGTAGCAAAACCAGATAGCCCAGGCCCCAGCTTCACACTGTAACTGTGAACAGCCCCCTATTGTGGGCCCAGCTTCAGATCTTGTATTTCTTCCAGCATCTTTGTTTAACCTAGAACCTCCCTGTGCTGTCAGGGAACAGCTCCTGGACAAGGGTTTCCCTCACATCCTTGGGAAGATGCGGTCTCCACTGACCAGGACAATACAGCTGTAGAAAGAGGAGAAAACCCAGGACTCAGGAAGATGTCACGTATTTCCACTCCACCATCAACTCTTCCATATCCCTTGCTTCTTTGCAACAAAGACATTTTTTTCCCTTTTTCTTTTCCCTTTCGTCTCCTGGAGACTGAATTAACTGTCAGTTCCCTGGTATTTTGTGCACTGTGCTTTCTGGCTCTTCTCCAGATCTCCAGGGTGCCATTCTTCTTTTTTTTTCTTTTTTTTTTTTTTTAAATCCTCCTGGCTGCTCTCTTTTCTTCACCTCTCCAGTTCACCCCACTCTCCCTTGAGGTTTCTTCATCTCCACAGTTCCTGACTGATGGACTCATGATCAACAACGCCCAGCAAGTCTGATCTCACCCATGCCCCTGTCAGGTCGCTGTCTCCTTCCCCGGGAATGGAGCTTGGTTGCCCTTTCTCCATCAGGTGTCAAAATCCCAGAGGAAGGGAGGGTAAAAAGAGGGAAATATATCAACACAGCCTGCAAGATCCCAAAGTTCCCTTGTCAATCACAGCCTGAGCAAAACTGCCCTTCAGCCCCGTCCAAGTTGAGCTGTTGCTGGCTGGGGAGAAGAACAACTCATCTGACTTATCAGTGTGGGAAGAGAGATTAGAGATGTTCTGGAATCTGATGAGAATGGAGGGAGAAAAGGTACTTGCAGAGAAGGAAGGGAGACGTTTGCTTGCCAGGTACAAGTAGAAGCTAAGAGGAGAGAAGGGAGGAAGAGAAGGGGGAAACCAGACAACAAAGAAAAGATACAGCAAGCTCTTCTGCCCTTTAATTCAAACTGATTTTGAGTAAAGAGAAGAAACCGATGCCACAAGCATCTTCCTTCTGATGTGAGCTAAAAGAGCTTGAAGCAGTCTAACATCAAAAACACAGGGAGGGGGGAAGAAATTGAATTCTCTCTCTCACTTAGGCACCCCATCGCCATGCCCTCACCCCAACCACCCACCACGGCTCACCTCCCTCTCCCTGTACATACACATACGAGCACGTATTTTCTCCTTGGCTCCTGGATCACAGTTGAGGCTTAGGAAACTTTGGACTTCACTAAAATGTTGATAAAGGGACAGGTCTGACAAGGACAAGCCTCCCCAAACCCACCCACTCAGTTCTTGAACAGCCTCCTCTCCATGCTGCCTGTCCCAAAGCCATGAGACACCAGTGGCCCAGGTGGCCAAGAAGGCCAACAGCATATTGGCTTGGACCAAAAACTGAGTGACCAGCAGGTCCA
>WAAB01005082.1:0-19529 GCA_013389865.1 Piaya cayana
GGCCAGGTTGGATGGGGTAACCTTGGGTAACCTGGTCTACTGGGAGGTGTCCCTGCACATGGCAGGGGGTTTGGAACTAGGTGATCTTTAAGGTCCCTTCCAACCAAAACTATTCTATGATTCTCTGACAAACAAAACCCTGAGAGCAGAGGTACATGCCCCTGGAATTTAGAAGATGATAACAACACAGAAAGAGATTTCCACCTTAAAATGAGGTCCTGGGTTGCCTGGAGTTAGATGACATCAAAGGAATGCACTGTAAGTCAAAATGGCTGGAAATTATAAAGTGCAAGTTTGGATGATTCATGCTGTCTTGGAGAGTTCAAAGATTTGAGGGTGAATTGAAAATATCCTGTGACAGCTGGATTTACAAAAACCTCTGGGTCAAATGCTGATTCCATCAATATCAATGACAAAGCCTGCAGAATTCACTGGAAACAAGATGGCACAACTGTGTGAAAAACAATACACTCAACTACATAGCTTAGTTTTTGGAGTTTGGGGTTTTTTGTTTGGCGTGTTGGGTTGTTTTTTTTTTTGTTTGGGTTTTTTGTGAGCAGACTGGAGTCTTGTTAAAGCAAAACAGATGGGTTTTAAGGGCACACTTGTGTGCAAGTCTCCCCCATATAAAATGCGGATCATTATACATTTTACAGTCATTTATATTCACAAGATGTGAAGCATAATGCTAGTAGTCTGTTTAAATTAATAACCTTGGTATCTGGTAGTGCTCAGCATTTTTCCTACTGTTCAAGTCAATGTAAATTATGGATGTTCTTATCAAATTACTTTTGAATTAACCAGACCATTTACTCAATGCTTATTCTCTCTCCAATGATAAATGAGAGGTATTCTCATTTTAATCAAAACAAAATACAGAAAAGAAAACCAATTACTATTTCATGTTATTTTTCCATCAGTATGTGATGGAAAGTTTCCAGAAGAACTTAAACTTGAAAACCAATATAAAATGCAGGAACATGGTGAGTTTGCAGGAACATGGTGAGGATTTTTTTTAATATATATACTATCAAAAAATATGGCACTGTGTCTTTTTTAAAAATAAAGCAGAAGAATCAATCTATACAATTTATTAAGCAAAACCATGATGTGGTAGATGGTTTTGAACAGTAAAAAATCTGTTGCTACAGACGCAAGACACCTCCAAGCCAAACGCTAAGGATCAGCCGACCCTATATATAGAACAGTGTGAATTTGCTGAATTCATTAATGAATAACTTCAAGGATTAGGCCTTGATAGATGGAGTGCTCACATCCAGATGTTTACTGTGATTTGTCAATGGGCTTGTAGTTAATCCTCTTGAACAGGAAATAAGAGTCTTTTCTTTAGGGTTTCCCTTGGGGACTGTGGCTCTCTCTCCACTGAATCATCTCAACATAGGATCAGGCTGCTGGGGAATTAACCAAATAGAGGAAGCATGGATTTGCCTTAACCCTTCAGTTTCCTCTTGGCTTCAGATTGACTTCCTCACCATCTGCCGTGATGGTTATTTAGTTATCACATGGAAAAGAAAAAAAGTCACCAGTGCAATGCTCCATGAGGAACATTTGTGGGGTTGTTTTCCCCATAAAATGTGTTTAATCAGACATGTCTAGTCCCACTATCACTGAGTTGGAGGGTTGGGGGCAGATGAAACCCCTAGATGCTGGTGTATGTCTCTCCATATCTCAGCATCATATTTTTATTTTGTTGAGGCTGCAGCTCCACAGCAACTGACTCCCAAGAGGGAGTATTTGTGAAAAGACTGGAGGTCCCCAAGGTGTTCTTAGTCAAGAATTCTGGAGCACGTGCAGCTGAATGCAGCCTCTGCAGACTAACCCCACTGCTCATTTCTCAATGAGAGATGGGTCACTTATTTCGCTGTGTGAGAGTGTCAAACAATGTCAACTCTCAGCAGCCACACCACTGCCATTGCTGCATCATGGCATGTTTGAGTGCTGCTCATCACTCCGTTACAAGTATGGGGACAAAAGTCTTTGTTAGGGAGTGCCTGGTTAAACTATTAGTAGTGCATCTCAGCACTTGATGTGTCCCAGTGTTCTGCATGTCATCCTTTCTCCCCAGTACCTTGGCATTCTGCTAATAAGACTGCTCTTCAACCAAGTGTACAGAATTTCTTCACCACACTAAGAATNTCTCTAAGAAAATTAAGAAAACCAAATAAGAATTGCCCTTTGAAATTTCCTGCTTGGAGTAGATGTTTCTTCACCTTTAACATCATGTCCTTAACATTTTTTTCCCTCTTTCTTTGCAGCTGCATATACAGATACCATGCTAGATTCTCAGAATTGTTAAAGCTGCAAAGAAAGTAGTTATATTCTACTCAAACACTATACAGAGCAGCTGTATTTTCCTCTTATATCAATTAACAATGTACATTTTCTTAATAGGATTTTCAGTGTGGCTTTCAGCGAGATGAATGTGGGCAGGTCTGTCTTTTGCTCCGTGCTTCACCATAATCCCATCTGCCTGCAAATTCCGGATGTGAACACTGCAACACAACATTTAGAAGAGTTAGAAACTTGGGGTTTAATCACAAGGGAATTTCAATTCAGTGTGACATCTCCCAGGCGTCAGAGAATTGCTGATCTGTGTTGCTGGTGGAGGAATGGGAGAAGAGTTAGAACAGTTTGAGAGGCAGCAAGTTCACTAGTCCTTTGTGTACTTTGGTCTGCTCTGCATAGTGCCTACAGTCAGCCCCTACAGTTTGTGACCCCAGAAAGCTGCCTAGCACAGTCCTGAGCATACTTATTGTGTAGGGGAGTTTTTGAAAGTGCCTCTATGAGTGGAAATTGTAGTGTAGGAAGAAAGTTGAGAATGGATGGGGGTCTTTTATGAGAGGGGCTTGAAAAAGGAGGGGAGATCTGTGTTGGCGGGCATCTATATGTCTCTCTAGAGAGCTGGAGTTTGTTTCTGGAGCCTGTGGGCACTGTCATGCAATGACAGGTTCCATTAATGTGAAGTGATTGCAAACAAAGGCTAATTGTAACCCATGTGGAGGGAGATTCATGAAGGAGGGGTTGCTGATGGGGGGAAAGGTGCAGGAACAGCAGAGTGAATGAAAAAAGTCCAGAGGTGAAGGAGTTGGCACAGGTATCAGCAAGTCCTCTGTGTTATTTTATTTTGGCAGTTACAGTCATATGGAGACGAAAGCACGGTTGAATGTGAATGCCTGTGACTGGCCCTGGGAAAGGGGCATACTGAGCATGCTCCAGAGGTGTTTGTTCTGATGGCCAAGTGCCACATTTCCTGGGGTGCAAGTTATTAATTTTGACAGGCATTGCCTCTGGGACATCTATATGAACTTCTCTAGAAATGTTTCCTCTTGAAATAAGCGATTATTCTTGAGGCAAGGTTTGGAGGGAGAATATCTTGCTTTAGAGAGTTCTGTAAAAAGAATATTTTTCCAGTGTGCAAGCCCTTCCTCTGGTTATAATCCTTGACACGCATAAGTAACAGATCAGCCACTGTTTGTTGGGATGCCCGGGTATGTCTGTATTTATTTCAGGGTTTGCTAGTTCCAAATACTACATTTTGCAGGCTTGATACATTATTCCAGTCAATAACTGTGAATCAAAGACCATTCTTTTCAAGGGCTACTCTAGAAAACTTATCTGTAATTCTGCTTCTAGGAATTGCTCCTGTGAATAAAGTGGTCCTTTACTTCACCGGCACAGTGGCAAAACAGGTCAGCGATTCTGTGCTTAGTTCCCAGAGGTATTTTACAGAATGTGACCGTGTCATGAGCAAACCAATCATATACAGTAACCATTTAATATAATTATGGTTTTCTGTTTGGGCACTGTTTTTAATATCTTTGGGCATATTTTACATGCAGAGCTAATGTTTTAAATCAAGCAAAAACCCCAAACCCACTAATCTCAATGAATCTAGGTAAACTATTCAATGAAGATGCGAGTACTGCAAGGATTCAGTAAAAATGTCACTGCAGTGATGCCACCTGGAAGAGAAAATGTTTTTTTCCCCTTAATCCAATGTTTTCCATACTTGATTTTGTTAGAAACACAGAAACTCCATTAGAGTGGTGTGGTATTTACACACATAGTTTTTATTTCTACAGTATTTGTATACAGTCTTAGCAAATCCCCCTGTTGACTTTGAATAGATGAGTTCATGGTTTAAATTTAGAAAGTAAGATCTTAACATTGAATGTATTACTGAACTATAATTCAAGTCATTCTGTAAAGCCGCTTCAGTTAATTTTTCTCTAATAAAACGTGTATCTACNAGTTCATGGTTTAAATTTAGAAAGTAAGATCTTAACATTGAATGTATTACTGAACTATAATTCAAGTCATTCTGTAAAGCCGCTTCAATTAATTTTTCTCTAATAAAACGTGTATCTACCGAGCTCTATCAACCTTGGATATGGGTTGAAGAATGTATCAAAAGGAAACCCTGGTCTGGGTTTCCAAACGCTAATGTGGAAGGAGCCTGGGAGAAATGTCTCTTGCCGTTAGAAGCACCTTTTGGAGCTGTACCGATTCCACGATAACCGGGGGAAGAAAAGCAAAGCAAACAGAAGAAGAAAAAAACCCCCGGTTCCCTCCTTTGTTCTCATTAAGCTTGGGCGGGGTGGGGGCGGGGTGGGAGGGAGATGGGGCGCGCCCGGAGCCGCCAGGAATCCCCGGGGGCTCTCGTGGATGGTTTTCATTATCGGTGAGTGAGGTTTACGGCCGCTGAGCGGGGGTTTAGAGCCCTCTCGCCGCGCAATCCCTTTAGCGAGTAAATCCACGCGCGGGGGCTGCACCGTAATCCCCCGCCGCGGCTTCCCCGGGGCTGCGCTGGGACGCGCGCAGCTGCCGCGCAGTGAGAAGGGGGCGGGCAGCGCGGGGCAGGGCGGCGGAGGGCAGGGAGGGCAACGCGGGGCAGGGCAGGGAGGGCAAGGGAGGGTGGGGGAACGGAGGGGACGCGGCGGCGAGCGCAGGATGCCCTCCGCCTCCCGCCGCCCATGGAGGTGGCGCCGGTGACTCTGGAGGACGGCGGCGGCGCCGCGGCCATCGCGGGCGGCGAGGGCGGCGCGGCGCGGCGGCGGCGTCCGAGCGACGGCGAGGAGCGAGCCCCGCAGCCGCCGGCGCCGACCCCGCCGCGACCCCGCGGGGCTCCCGGTGCGGAGATGGGGCCCTCGGAGGAAGGGGGGCACCGGCGGGGCATGGCCATGGCGGCGGCGGGCGAGGAGGAGGAGGAGGAGGAGGAGGCGGCGGCGAGCCGGGGCGCTCTGCACCACCAGCGGGTGCTGATCAACATCTCCGGGCTGCGCTTCGAGACCCAGCTGGGCACCCTCGACCAGTTCCCGGACACGCTGCTGGGGGACCCGGATAAGCGCATCCGCTACTTCGACCCGCTCCGCAACGAGTACTTCTTCGATCGGAACCGACCCAGCTTCGACGGAATCCTCTATTTCTACCAGTCCGGGGGCAAGCTCCGGCGCCCCGTGAATGTCTCCATCGACGTTTTCGCCGACGAGATCCGCTTCTACCAGCTGGGAGAGGAGGCCATGGAGCGCTTTCGGGAGGACGAGGGCTTCATCAAAGAGGAGGAGAAGCCGCTGCCCCGCAATGAGTTCCAGCGCCAGGTCTGGCTGATCTTTGAGTATCCTGAGAGCTCAAGCTCGGCCAGGGCGATCGCCATCGTCTCGGTGCTGGTCATCCTCATCTCCATAATAACCTTTTGCCTGGAGACGCTGCCAGAATTCAGGGATGAGAGGGAAATGCCCGTGCCCCTGCCGTCTCAAAGCGGAGGTTTGAATGGCACGACCAGGGACTCCTCACCCATGCAGCCACCCAGTAGCCTCTCTGATCCCTTCTTCATCATCGAGACCACTTGCGTGATCTGGTTCACCTTTGAGCTTCTTGTCCGCTTCTTTGTCTGCCCCAGCAAGCCTGAGTTCTCCCGCAACATCATGAATATAATCGACATTGTGGCCATCATCCCCTACTTCATCACCCTGGGCACTGAGCTGGCCCACGAGCAGCAGGAACCCAGGGCTGGCAGCAGCAATGGGGGTGGGGGCCAGCAACAAGCCATGTCCCTGGCCATCCTCAGAGTCATCCGCCTGGTCAGGGTCTTCAGGATCTTCAAGCTCTCCAGGCACTCCAAGGGTCTGCAGATCTTGGGGCAGACTTTGAAAGCCAGCATGAGGGAGCTTGGCCTCCTCATCTTCTTCCTCTTTATTGGAGTGATCCTGTTTTCCAGTGCTGTCTACTTTGCTGAGGCCGATGACCCTGAATCTCATTTCTCAAGCATCCCTGATGCTTTCTGGTGGGCGGTTGTAACCATGACCACTGTGGGCTATGGGGATATGCGACCTGTCACCGTGGGGGGCAAGATTGTGGGTTCCTTGTGTGCCATCGCAGGTGTGCTCACGATTGCCCTGCCTGTCCCTGTCATTGTATCCAACTTCAATTACTTCTACCACCGAGAGACTGATCATGAAGAGCAAGCTGTCCTCAAGGATGAACACAGTAGTGCTCAGGGCAGCGCAGCTGGAGGAGATGCAAAGCGAAGATCCAGTAGAAACTCTCTGAACAAATCTGTTGTGCACTTGGAAAACAGTGAGGGCTTCAACAATGGCACCAGCTCCTTAGAGAAAACCAATATCAAAACTAAAAGTAACACAGATCTCAGAAAATCCCTCTATGCTCTCTGTCTCGACACAAATAGGGAAACAGACCTGTAAGGAGAGGACAGTTAGAGATGCAGAAGGATTTGCTGGTGTCAGAAGCTTGCTACTAATTATTCTTCTGGCACCAGTTAGTTTTCTAAATCATGTTATCTTTTATAAATTGATCGCTGTCCTGAACAGTCCTCCAGGAATACATGTTTTTATGTTCTTTTTCCATGACACAAAGGGTCACTTATTTTTAAAATGGACTAAGAATAAGCTACACTCCATGATGTAGGAGCTGGTAAAACATGACAGTACAAATTCTAATTTATAGAAACTTGTTTTAGCAAATGGTGGTTGGTTTTTAAATGGGTCATTTGTAATCAATTCAGTCGCTCCAAGTTTAATATTAAAGAGTTGGGGGATGTGTGTGAAGAAAATGAATGGATTGGGGGAATTTGAGGGGTTTTGTACTGTAGTTTGAAACTGAAACTGTTCCAATATATTTTATATCTGTATAGCTGTATTTATGGTTGAAAGGGTATTTCTTATTCCTGTGAAATACAACATCATTAAAGCACTAGGAACATTAGCAGATCAGCACTTTCAGAGTTTTCTACTTGTGATCAGTACAGATCTGGTTATCTAGCATATGAAGTGAATTTGGTGCTTTTAACCCTATAGCAGAAAACTTTTATTGTCATTGATACATTAGTCTCTCGTGAGCCTTAAGTTATTAAATATTGTAGATATACTTCTTTATGAATAATTTTATTAGCTACCTTTCTGTTTCAGAATTTCCAAATAATTCAGTCCTGTGCTTACTGTCCCCTCTCAAAAATGTATGTGCAGCTTGCTTTTTTTTTTTGTAGTTTTACAGTTTTATACTTTCATTATATTTTTGAGACTGAAAGAAAAAAATATTGTCTTCTCTTACTGGTTTTGATCCAAGTGCACAACAGATCAGAAGCATTACAGAGTGGATATATACAAGAAGAAATTAGAATACGAGTGCAATATCTTCAAAGCTATCTTCCCTCTACACTCCAGATTACTTTGGCACATTTATCAGACACCTTTATGTATCCATACCATTTGTATACACGTTAACTGCTTTTAATTATCACAGAATGGAAACTGATGAAACGTTGTCTAACACAGCATGCCATGCTGCTTAAATAACCATTGTGTGGCTTATAATTTGGACTCAGATGGAAAGTGTCACCTTTCATCAAAACACATCCTTTCTCTTTTATTTCCAAACAAAACATTTTCAGTCCCGTGGATTTTACGGCTGAGATGTTGAAAGATGGATAGCATTATATTCATTGTGGTAACAAAGCACTATACAGCTTACTAGTGAAGACTATCACAGAATTACTTCTTTACTTTGAGGCAAAGATCTGTGTTATCGTTTTTCTTGCAAAGGACATCTCTGTTTTTCCCTCAGACTTCTGTTTTATTGCTGAAGGATGTTTCTTGCCTTTACCAGTAGCATAGCAAGCCTAGCAGAAAGAGAAGTCTTGATTTGTCAGCACTCAAGGTTTGTTTTTAACAATTTTTCTAATAGAACTAAGTAAATATTAAATAAGGATTGTATGCACTGTGATAAATTTAAATTGGGTTTGCAAAACAGTGCTTTGACATTCTCTTGTCTAGACACAAATTCTTCTTGGCTGTCCCTTACTATGCTGTTTATGATAATGGCCAAATGCATGGTATTTTTACTTTGTATTCAGTAAAACAGGCATGGTAAGTGCTAAGAAAGTAGTATTTTTCATGTTGGGGATAAAAAATTGTCACACAGATCTTAGCTCAAATCCTGGTGTGACGGGGAAGGAGGCTGAATCTCATAATAGAGAACAGGATCTCTCACATTAATTTTAGAATGTTGCTTTCTAGGCTGGTTTGCTTGCTTGATTAGATGGGGAATGATGTTGTAATATGCTGAGAAACTGTCAAGACAAGACTGGCATAGAAAATGCCCAGTCCAGCTGCATTCCAGACTCGGGCAGATCTGTCTGCTTTAGCGATAGTTTTTGCATCAAGGTGAAGTGCAGAATTAGACCTTTGATGAGACTCGATCTAAAATGAAACAAAAAAATGGTATAATTGCCTCTTGTGCATGCTGAGATCTAGATCACTGGTGGAGTGAAGCTTTTTGCTCAAGCAAGTTGTTTAATTTACTTTCAGTGATTGAATCCATCTGGCTTACCTGTTTGTGTACCAAAGAACTCAGTGAGTGTTTCAGGATCAAATTTTGGTTCTGTCTTCCTCTAACTATTACCCACACCTTCCTAACCACTTTCATCTTCCATAGTTTGCTCTTCAGTTGTAATGAATTAGACTGAAGGATCCTCAGAGCACAAGTAATGTGTATTTATGCAGTCCCTTGTTAAAAGTGAAAATGTACTTATGGCCCAGGCTTCTGGATATTAGTGATGTGAATTGCAATGAACAGCAATTATTGCAATTAGTAAAGTAACACAACGGTGTAAAACTGATGCAGGTGAAAACAGATCAAGGTGACAGGAGTAGTTTGAGCTGATCTTGAAAGATCATTGCTAACAAGAAAGAGAAGGCTTTGTATTCCTCATTCTTTTTCAGTTTTCTTCCTCGTATTCTTGGGCCCTTTTATTGCTTACCCTGAACTTGTTCTGTCCTTGTGCAAATACATGTGAAGTACAAGTGCTGTCTTCTTTTCCAGGAGCTGTTTGAACTCGCTAATCTAGCAGAAATTCCAACACAGCAAAAACAACAGCAACAAAGTAGATAATTTTCTGTCAAATTAGTGAGCTGGAAAGCAAGTGGGTGCCAGAACCAGTGTAAGGAAGGGCTGGGGAAGGCTACTGGCATGGGGAAATGAGGAAGCAGGGGGGAATGAAATCCTCAGCCTTCAGTGGCAGTGAATTAGATTATTACAACTGCTTGTTTAAACCCCACTTTGTGTTTGCAGAGATATCACAGGACTTGATCTTGCAAGGTGCTGGGGGCCTTTAACTTCCCGCTGGAGCTAGTCTGCAAGCAGGATTACAGTCTATATGCCCTGCTGTAACTGAAAGTAGGATTTGTTGCAATCAAAATAAAGACCTATGCAATTTTTGCAAATAATTCTTCAACCTTCAGACTGAACAGGCTGCATTTTTTTCTATAATAAAACAGCAGAACTTCATAACACAAAGAGAATGAATTATTCTCAAAATATAGTTAAAAATATTTGTTTGGCTTGGCTTTCTAACCAGTTGTCAAGCGCAGGTCATACAAACTCGGTTTTGACACCATCTTTACAAGGATGCGTAATTTCTACTTGCTTATAAGGCAGGAAAGGATTTGCTTTCTAATGAGAGAAGTTGCTGCCAGACACTGAGTAATGCAACCAGAAACATGGTTAGATGTTAGAAACATGGTTCAACCAAGTGTTTATTAGCATGGACTCAGCTTTAAGCACATGCTTCAGTGAAGCATTATTCAGCAGGTATTTTAGATGCACTGATCTTTGAGTTTATTACTTAAAGACAAACCCTACTGAAACCTTAGAGCTATCAGTTCCTGATGGGCTTCTGTGCAAATATTTAGGTATGTGGTAAAATTTGTGAGACTGAAACCAAGTGATGCTGCAGGACACTGTAATCAGAACACCAGATTCTTACTACAGAAAGAATACCTATTCTGCAGTCACGTCTCATCACAGCAGTCCTCTTGGGATGTTGAGCTGCAAACTGAGTACCAGGATTGTCTGCATGAAGAACTGCAACTTTGGCCTGGATAAAAGTGTAATTGCGCTTTCCAGCAGTGAGAACATGTGTTGGCTGTCATTGATTGTGGTGTCAAGAAGCTTCATTGAGTTCAGTAGTCAGCCTGTATCTGTGCCTGGGATACAAACAGTACAGAAGCCTCATAGCATACCAGTGCAAATTTCTGCCACAAAAGAGTATGAGGGAAAGAGACAAGCAAATCAGTCTGAGAAGGCTCCTATAAATGTGAAACAGGAAGAGAGTTCAGGCTACGCATGCCAATTCTAGGCTCATTACAAGAAGGAAATCTGTCCAAACCATTATTGATTTTATGTTAACTGGCCTGGAATGAAAAGCAAACTGAATAAAACCTCTTTGGAAAATCAAAAGCCACAAGGTATTAAAGCTTAATGAGTAGCAAATTATTGCAAATGTAGGAAAAAAAAAAAAAAGCCAAACCCCAACACTTTTGTAGACTCTTCTGACTAGGAGCTACATCACTGGTTTCTCACCTCACACATGCCTATATGCAGCAGTTTTAATGGCTTGTTTTCTGCAGGGCAGTATGTACTGAAATACATTACCCTTCCAATCTTCTGTTTTGGGGATGCTGAAGTGAATATTATTTTGGGTTACTGCTAACGTAAGTTTAGTTTGCTTAGCCTGGTCTCAAGGGGATTCCACATTTCCATTTTACTTTTCATTCTGCAAAATGATAAAACAGTAACTAGCAATTATGTAACACCTTTCATCTCCTAGCACTTTATGAGCAATAGTACAGTGATATTCTCTATACAAACATAGTAAAGAAAATGCTGTGGAAGGGAAGACAGAGACTTATAGATGGGGAGAGGGCCAGGTGAGGCACAAAAATGAGCTGACTTGTCTGGACCGGGACATCTAAAACATGAAATCTCAGGAAGGGAGGGAAGGGAAGAGAGAAGATTCACTCTGGGGTCTCTTGCTGGTTTTTACCATGGTTCTTGGTGGCTCTGCAGGCAAAGGCTGTATGCCAGCATCTATCCACTGTGACCCATTTGGTGGGGTCACTGAACATAGAGGGAGAGTTAAGGCTTCTATAAGCAGCACAAACCAACCCCTCTTTTCTGTGCTTTTTTTATTTGGAGCAGTATTTTAGCTGTAGTGAAGAATGTAGCTCCCTAGGTGAGATTCGTTCAAGTCATTTGGCAAGATGTCATGACCACTTGTGAAGTTTGACATGGGCCTGCAGGCAGATTGCTGTCACGCTTAGCGAATAATGAAAGGAGGGTTTTAAAGACCTGATGAAGACTTTGGTCTTGCTACTTGGCCAGTGATAAGATCAGTGTGTTGTAAGGCTGTCAGAGTGTTGGAAAGACCTCGCTGATAATGAGGTTGATCCTGTTCAGGACAGAGGGGCAGCAAGGAAACTGTGAGATAAAATATAACAATATCTGTCTGGTTTCAGTCCAGCATTAGTCTGCCATTTTGTGACCACTGATTTCACTAACCTACCTCTGTAAGCTAATAGAAACATTTAAAAAATGAAATACAAAAGATCTTTATAATAATATAGCTTATAAATCAAAATTGTTGTTCCAAAATTGTTCTGGCGAGACTTCTGTAATACTTGGAACTAGAAGTATTTTTTAGAACATGACATTTAATGTATTTGTAGCTTCTCTAAAGTTTTTTGGTTGGTTGTCTTTTATTTTTTTTTCACTTTCTTGCTGTATGCATTAACTGCTCCTTGGTTCTCCTAGTCAAATGTGTGTTGCATTTGCCTGAATTTGGGACCTAAGGATCCTGATTTCCATCAGTGAAGCTGGGCCATGCTGTCTGACCTCAGTGTGTCACCTCATAGTATGAATAAACACAGCAATTCATCGATGACCTGTGGGTCCATTGGCCAGAGCAACTCCCATAGCTGTATGATGAAACATTGTGAAAAATGCGGGTATGTTATCATGAAAATTGTATGAAATAAAAAGCTTTGTATTAATTGGAACAGGAGAAAAGTAAGCTTATAATGATATGACTAAAGAATTAATTGAAAGTCGAAGTTGCAAAGATAAATACCAACTTGTTTAAAGAAAAAGAACAGCATTCATACGGAGTTATTATATGTATTGTAGTGCTTTCTTGCTTTTGTAATCTAGTAATGTAGGTCCTTATTTGATATATTTTGGTATCTGTACAGTATTTTTACCAGGACTGAAAAAGGTGAAACTGGAGTCAGACACAGAACTGTTGTGAATCAGTGCTTTGAATACGACTTCTTTACCTGGAAGCATTCTTTTTATTTATTCTCTTAGTAATACCAATTGATGCAATAAAAGCTCTTTTCTCCCTTCATAAGTACTGCAAGGAAGCATGTTTATATAGTTAGCACAGCGTTGTTGAAATCACCTAAGTATGGAATCCAGTAACTACAGTACCAGATTCTCACCACAGTATCAGCACTGGCTAATTTGTTTTGTTCCCCAGTATTGTAAATGCATGGAACTTGGTTATGTGGTTGTACCAGCTTGTGTGCCACTTTCCTTTGAATTTACAGCTCATCTGCCTTTTTTAAGGCAATCCTTTTTTTTTTTTTTTTTTTACCAATGATGTGATGAATCTAACTCAGCAAAGAGTTTGCCATTCTGGATTCTAAAATCCCACTTCAGGGAGTAGTCCAATTTAAGTCCTAGCTTTGCATCTCGAGCGTAGGGGCTTTCACTAAGAATTTTGTGCTCAAAACAGACGCCTGAATTTTGTTCTCATTGATGCCTGTGTGAATCCAAACCAGCACTGCTAAAAATCCAATGACTCTGTTAGCAATCTTGTTTCCATTGTTCTGAAGGAGATGTAGCACCATGTGATTTCAGTGGATTTCTCCTTGTTTGTCTTGGTGTGACATGAAAATAGGGTTCCAGTGGAAAAGTATTACTTTAAATTTTCAACTAATTGACTTTATTTGCAGAAATGACCTAATGTAATAGTAAAACTAATAACTTTCCTAGCTGGCAACAAAGTGTTTCCATTAGACCATAGGCTTCCCAGCACACGTAGTCTGTATGATTATGGCACAATTAATCGAGACAGAATTTAGAATTTACCTGAATTAATTTGCAAATTCTCGTCTGTATTAATAATTTGATCATGTTCACTGTCATCAGGAGGATGTTTGCAAAGAAGAAAGTGCAAGCTGTAGCATTTGTCTGACATGCAGAAGACAAAAAAGAAAGGTATATCTCATTTCTTTATTTCAACTACTGTGTGCCATGGAGACAATTATTTGTGATTTTGTAGGAAACATCTTTTAAGCAGCCAAGGATAACTGCATTTAAAAAAAAAAACCCAAACATCCTGTATTGTTTTCTCCTCTACTATTCATATCCCCCTTTGCAGTTGTTCTCACATGAGTAACTCAGGGTTCCTCAGGTTTCTTCAGGCTTCACTGGTGTTATCTGAGAAGACGCAGATCCAAGATGAGGACATGCTTTTGAAAATAGCAGTGATTTGCATTTTTCCCTTGTCTTCCAACTCCAGTTCTTTCATTGTTGGGTTATCTTGGCTCTTACTTTTTGGATTAATACCTCACGGCTCCCTCCTCCCTTCACTTTTATCACACAGTGTATCTGATAGTGATAGCAGTCATTCCTGCATAGCAGTGAATGGCAGAGCTGTCCTGCTGCTGTACATAGCAGACAAGATTAGTTGATGGGTATTCTACATCTGCCTCCCTCCAGTTTCAGATGGATGTGTTGGCAGAAGTTGTTGACATAAGAAAGCATCTAGCCACCTTGGATGGGAAATCATAGTAACTCCCCTGTCAGGGTAGTGTTAATACTACCCTTCTCCAGTTTTCTGACAAAGCCAGTTTGGAGATAAATGTTGTTGAATTATAGGGTCTCTTCTCTCAGACTGTGACTCCAACACAGGCCAGGCAGTGGTGGTTTCTGTTTGGTCTGTTGCCTTTAGGTGAGGAGTACAATTAAACCTTTCAACTCTTCTCGTAAGAATCCAATTGCATAACAAATACTCAAATTGAGGGATGTACTTTGTATGAAGATACTGGGAGAAGTTGTGCAATTTAAAATCTACTAGCTTAGTAGCATAGCTGTCTAAGGATATACAGTGTGTACAGAGACCAGAGGTTAGGAAAGTTAAATTTCTTTCTTTCCTTCACCACTTCAGTGGTGATGCCCTAGCACTTAGTTATTCACCTGTGCAATCTCACAAATCCATACCAGGGTTTTCTTTGCTCCCTCCAGAATTAGTGGGAATTAGTTAGATTTACAATACTTAAAGTCAGAAGCTGCCATACTTAATTCTCTCTGTCAAGTTCAACAATTTTAAAACCTCTTCTACCTTCTCTTCTTCTATCTCCTCCTTTTTTAATTGTAAGAAATGCATGAGATGGAGTGCGGCCGAGAAGGATAGGAAGCAGAAAATTATTTGCATTATTTAAACACTGTAGCCTTATATTTTTCCATCTTGTTTAAAATGATTTGAAAGTCTGGGAGGGTATAATTGAGGGAAGGATTTAATGTGAGTTTGCAGAGCAGATTTTATGAGTTCATTAGCTCAGAAAACACTTTCATTTTTAAGGCAGTGCTGTATGAGATTCTTATTCAAAGACAGGAAAGTTTAATGTGAAAATACATGTTGTTATTATTTTATTAGTACAAAATTAATTTAGGAATGTTGTAATTTGGAACTATAATCTTAATGTGCTGAGAAATTGTGGCCATTTAAGAGAACTGATGTAAAGGAACAGCCAGTCTGGAGGCTGACAAATATTTTCCTGGAAAGGAATACTCTCTTGCTAATGCTTAACTACTGTGCTTTGAAGGAGACAGCCAAATGAGGAGCGAAGGGAAAAGCAGGAGTCTGTGTCTGAGGTATCAGCATAATTGCCTAAGAAAGGGATGGTACTCCAAGTGTTGTTTCTGGATTTCGGCTACTGAGCAAAATAACTACACAATATCTCTCAGGGTCATGTTTTAATAGTCTGCTCAGTGCTTTAAAAGAAAGGGTACGGGTACCTGTCTTTAGAAGAGTGCTCTAGAGTGCATATCCAAAGCAGACCCCATCATCTTCCTGCAGGTGTGGTGAAATAAGTCCCAGTAAATAGCAAAATTTCAGTCAGATTTCCATAACCCACATTTATCACAGTTTTTCTCTAAATGACCTGTTCCTTGGCTTAAAATTCTAACATTCATAGCTCTGATGCCAGTGTGTTGACTATTCGGAGATGCCCCAAACAAGGCATTTCAATCTGGATTTCTGTGGAGCGGAGAACAGCACCAGTTCTTCAGTGGCCTTGTCTGTCTCTGTGACTAATGAAAGACAGAGCAGCACTGATAGGGATGCTTGGTTTGCTAAGAAGTAATGGTTGTAGCAGGTAAACTACAACAGTAATGTTAAATATTATTATTACACAGTGGAAAAAACATAATTATTAAAAGTTAATTTTCTAGCTTAGTCTAATAGTTTTGCTCTGATAGCAGAATTCATTTGGCACAAGAGTGCTCACAAACTTGCCCTGCTTGGATTTTGGAGGAATTTTCTTTTTTTTTTCCTTCAAATTTTAGCTGTCTTCTTGACATTCTGAATTTAAACCATCTTAAACAGGTGCTGTAAGAATGCCATGAGATGTAAGAAGGATCTTGGTGATGCATACTGACAGTGGAGCAGAGAGTGAAGGACCACAGAATTTTGAAGCACAAGAGAGAAATACCTGTGGAAGGCTTGGAAACACTATGCATTTCAAAAAGGGATTTGCACTGCTTCTTGCTAGTGTAGAATTGAGTAGATTCTGTTCTTAATAAGGAAGATGGATATTCCATCAAGGAGGAGATACGGGTTCACATAGACGACTGCATCTACATTAGAAAACAAAATGTGCCTAGGACCATTCTCAGGCAATGAGACCAAATGGTATGAAACAAGCCACGTTCATACTGTTAGAGTCTCTCTCTAAAAGAAGGTGACCAGAGGCACACTGCCTTATGGGCTCAGGTCCTGGCCTGTGCTGTTTCCCAGATAGTGCCTAAGACATATTTGTGAGAGAACTCTCTGGTACAGACTTACAAGTGTATCCAGGAACCAATAACACTTGGTGATGGTGATTAATTGCCTGGGAACATTTTCCTCAAGCTGTTTAACTGACAAGTGTAGCTATTGCTCAGTTTCCCGCTTAGGGCTAAGAAGTATGCCCTGCTTTGATGCTACATGACATCTTGCCCTCAGGAAATTTCTTGGAGTATCTTAAAAGCTTTGCACATTCTCCCTATTGGTATTTTCTAACCCTAAAAAAAATGATCTTTCTGTATTCATTGAGCACAATTATTTCTGCAGAAATCAATTCTTATTTAATTCTACTTCCTCCTGAGTCCGTGTATATGTGACTACACTAAAAGTAACCATGCAACCCCCCAACTTTTTAAAGTGCAAATATAGGAGCACAAGTGAAACTGATAGTGAGAGCGGGATACTATTGCCTTGGTTTTTGACTGACTGATTTTCTTGTTTTCATTACCCTAGTGTAGGGTATACCTTGTACTGCATTCAGTTCATCTTGGAATTCTGCTTGGGAAGTCTGATACAGTTGAGGCCTTGGTGGCAAGGCATATCCCTTGTTCTTGCTAAACAGGAGAAGTTGTAAAGTCATTACTGCAGCTTTCATGGACAGTGAAATATATATTTAAAATATTTCAGGAGCACATCATGCGCTCTGTTATATCTTTACTTATGGGTTAGTCCTACTGAAATCAACTTCTGTTCCATTCCTACTCAGATCCAGGCTACTTGAGGGCTGATTTCATATCCTTTGTTTTCCTTGAATCTTGACAGGTTGAATTAAGTAGTGATCTCTCTTACAATGATAGCATGCTGACAGCATGTGTTGTGGGGGGAAGAGAGCATGGAAACAATATTGCTTGTTGCCTGAGCTCAGCTTGAAGATTAGCATAACTTATTGTCTGTGCTAGTTTTTCAGGCAAAGCAGGTGATGCTAGGAAGGTGATGTCTAAAGAATCCAAATTTGGAGAAGAAAATAATCAAAGACTGATGACTGGTACAAAATTCTTAAGCCAAAATGTTTCCTCCCTGGGGAAGCTCTCCCACCATCAGATGGAGTTTTTAGCTGCCTGGTTTTAATTCCAGGGCTGCAAAGAAAGCACAGCTCTTAAGGCTCTACCTGGGACTTTTTTGTGTGCTGTTGGATAATGAACCCAAACATACTGGAATCAGGCCTGAATAAGAATCTCACATGCCATCCACTCTTTATCCCTGGAGCTCACCCTGTTCCCTTGAATTTTCTGATTGAATTGTCATGGGTGTAAAATCACACTATAAAATTTCCTCTTGTTATTTGCACAGAGCCCAGGGGCAGGAGCCAATGTAGCATTCTTTGAATTTGTTTTCCTTTTTAGAAGGGGCTTGAATTTTGGGCTTTTTTTCTTTTTCTTTGGAGAAATGTACATCTGATGTCAGACTTCCCAGATGAGAATGGTTAGACCAGTGTTGACATTTTTAGAAATATGTGCGAATGGAAAAATATCCTGGGAGTGCTGCCAGCGGCTGATTCTGTAAAGTTTTAGTGTGTGTTGAATACGAAACATGAGCCAGGTACCTTTGCTGAAAAGAAGCCTTACTCATGAAGCTTCTCTATTCAGGTATGTGCCACACATCCTCTCTCAGGTTAAGGAAAGGACAGAAGTAAATTCCAGAAGGCTCTTACTCATGCAAGCGATATTCAATTCCCCTTTCTGGCCAGATGATAAACAACCAATTCGCTTCTTTCCCAAAGGGAGGAACAACTACAGCAAAACACCCTGACAAAAACCAACCAACCAACCAACCAACTTTTCCAAGATTTAGCTGCGAGGATAACAAACTAAAGTGGTTCAAACAAATCCCTTGCCTGATCCATGGCTGTTTCTTCCAGTTTGGTGCTGACATGGCTGGGGCAAAACAGTGTAGAATGAAGCTGATTTGCAGTGAATCAAGCTTGCGGCTTTCCGTTTCACAGTGTGATAGTAGAATTTGAAGGATGACTCCCGCTTATTGATGGTGCTATGAATGTCAGTATTTTTTATAGGTTTTGTATGCTCATTTTAACTGCCTTATTAGGGCGAATGTCTTGTTAACAGACTTCTGCATAGTGCAGGTAAAATGCTACTCACACTCACAGAGAAGCAGACCACCTTAAGTGAACAAAAGGTTGTACAGGGGTTAAACCAGTAGAGAGCGTGCTTTAAGGGTGCAATATCAGTGCTCACTGAGAACAGTTTGGCTATGTCTTTATCCAGGGCTTCAGCCAGCTCCCGCTGAGTTCCTGGCTCTGTTGAGTTTGGATCTCAGTAGGAGCCCAGAGCCAAGAGCTGGTGCTTTTCACAGAAGCAAAACAGTGCTCAGTGAGTGGCAGGGCCTGGCAGATCCAGCTGAGCTCAGTGCTGACCCCCTTCTGCTGACTGGCAGCGTCTTACCTCTGTGAGAGGCAGAATCTGCTGAGTTGCTCCATGGGTCAGTGCTTAACAGGAACAGCTGCTCTCTTTGTGCTTCAGTGGGCGCATCATGCACAGCCATCCTTCCACTCTCCCCTGATGAGTGGCAGAATGCTTGCTTGCAGCATAGTCTTGCACACCATCATTCTCCCAACGCTGTCTCCGTTTTGCAGAGTCAGCAGTCTCCAAGGGTCCAGAGTGCTCATTTTAATCTTTCTCTTCTGTTTACCTTATGCTCACACGTTGACAAGACTTAGTGGATGTGGCTGTGCCTTGTACTGCATACACCAGCTTGTTTGTCATGACCTTGACCCGACCCCTTGGACTGCCTCATGTTGTGGGTGGCTTCCCACATGGGGACAGTGTGGTGTTGTGGTGGCCTTAACAGGCAGTTAAGGTATAGCTACTTTGACGCATCATTTTCTGGTGGGATAGCTCTGTAACTGCTGTGTGGAGCACCACAGAAATAGATTATACCCGCTTTACAGAAAACAGTATGTTGAACTGAACTGGATTAACTCTGCTTTATTCTAGAGAAGGGTATGGTGCTTTCTAAGGGAAACAAAGTTTTTTTAGTCACTCTTGTTTGTCAGTAACTTTTGAGCTATTTTCAATGAAGATTTGCAAAAGGACACTAGCCTTAAAGAAAATTATTTATTTATTTATTT
>WAAB01005085.1:0-10361 GCA_013389865.1 Piaya cayana
CAGCCTCCAGTCCAGTGGAAACTTGTTTATGGTTTGGCTGGGTAGTTTGTTGAATTACCACAGGAAGTTTATGAAATTGGGTCTCTGAGAGCGAAAGCTGCAGCTCACGTATCTTTTCCTCCACCTCCTCTTTCTTGTCTCCTCCCTGTCCCCAGCACAAGAAAAAAAAAACAACTAATCAGCCATTGCATCTATTAAAATATTAGTCTGTGGGATACTACATGCAAGAGCAAATCCTACAGAAACTTCTTGCACCTGCAGGGGAAATGTTCCATATACGGTATGGGGGCTGGCAGACTCTTGATTCTGAATAAAATTTAAATTATTCTGTTTGCTTTGCCATATCCTGTTTCTCTCATTTATGCATGCACTATTTTGATAACCAGCAAAAAGTTCTCAGCTTGCTGGAGCTAAAATAGCCATGAACTTTAGCACTAGTATTCTTTTAGAAGTGCTTGAGGTCTCTCCCCTGCAGAGATTGAGGCCAGCCTCAAAAACTGGGGTGAGCCTTAAGATTCCATCCTGGCATTTCTTTAGGTTTAGAATGATTTCATAACTAGTGTTGAAGTGTTTCAGAGTAAACCAAACATGATGAGCTACAGAGTTTCATTCTCTGGTTAGTCAAATGACCAGTATCATCTCTCTTTTTATTTAAATCCTTTGCTTTGTGTGAGATATGAAATAGCAAGATAAAAGTAGTTGGTATGCTTCAATTTCCTGAGTCAGCCTGAGGGCCTTCCCTTGTTAACTCTGTTTCTAGCATTAGAGCTTTTTGGCATATGAACTGTTCTGTAGATCCCTTGGCTGATTTCGGCACATTTTGTGTTTACATCCTGTTTTATCCCCCTCAGAGCATAGGTGTTTCAATATCAGATCTTAAGAACTTTGTCAGTGGCCACAGGACCTATCCCCATGTAGACACCTTGACTAAAATAGCAGCTATGCCACTTCCAGCAGTCTTCCTGCTGGTATCCCCAAGTACTGCAGCTTGCTCTGTAGCAGCCTGTGGTGGTTCAGGGCTCTCCTTCAACCTTTGGCCATGTTTGAATGGCTGTTTTCTCTCCTTCAGCTCTTCTGCAGACTCAAATGGTACCCAGATTTAGGGTTCCATAAGCCAAGCCACGTGCATAAGATTGGATAGATCCACCTACAGCTTTCAAACTCATAATGAAGAAGGGACATATCAAGAAGGCACACCAGGGCCCTTGCTTGTATATACTTCTATTTATTAGACCTCCAAAATTTTGTGTTGAAAAGTGCACACATTCTGCTTTGGAAAACCATACTGCTGTCTGCATTGGAAAGAGTGATGCAATTTTATTTTCAGTTAGTAAACTCGTGCATAGCTGAAATAGAGAGAAAATCTTCACGCAAACATATTGTTTTATAGTTCATTTGCTGTTTGAGTGAAGTGGAACTTAGAGTTTTCCTTTATCTGGTAATGTGTGTTAATAGTGTAAATGTTTTGTATAGAGCCTTGCCTTGGAATAGTGTTTTCAGAAAAGAAGTAGAAAATTACAAATCCAGTTGAATAACTGGCAGTGATTGAAATGGGAAGTTGGTGGTTTAATGGAGGTTCCCTGCTGGAAAATCTCAGTGGGAGTTTCACACACCATGCAGTTGGTGTGCATGTTCTGGAGCTTATGAGTGCTGTTGGATCCAGCCTTTGGGGATATAGGCCTTCTCTTGAAACTTAGACTTAGTTAAAATTACTGTTTGGTTACTCTCAAATTTGAAGAATGACTAGGCTGGTGTTTTGTGCAGTTCTCTCACACTTTTTGAAAACAAAGTTCTTCCTGGCATTTTACACTATCTGGGCCTTTCAGATAACAAATGTGAAACTGAATTAATCTTTGGTCTATGCAGGCTGGTGAGCTTTTCCTACGGAAAGATCTTCAGAGAACAAAAGTGACAACCAGCTCCTTCTGCAGGCTTATAACTTCTTCCTGTTTCTTTTCCTTGATCTTTCTGAAGACACTAGCCTCCTTAATACACTACAACCACTTAAAATTGCATACCAAAATACTTGGCTCTTCAATGCATTGATAATGCAGAATGCTGCAGCTCCTATGTGGTGTCTGGGAGCCCAGCACCAGGCACACTAACTGCTATCAATATTTATTTGCCATTTGTGGATAAGTAGTATGCAGAGTAAGTATGAACTCAGTGAGACTTGCTCAGGGGAGCACAACTAGAATTTTGGGGTGCCTTTCTGTCATAGCAATACTGGAACTACTTAGCTAAGTGAGGATAGTGATATTTGTATGTGTGTGTGGAGACTTGTGTTCTTTCCATTAAACAAAATGTGACCTCTACGGGTTCTTTTTTTCTGGTGTAAACAATGATGTCTACAGTGACTACTGTACTAGTGCTACTGATTCCAAATAAAGTAATGACAACAGGACCGTTCCTGGGAACTTACCCTGCCAAATTCATAATGCAGCAGTGCAAGAAAATGAACTCATTGCACCAGGTCTTCATAGCTGTTGTAGGTCTTGGTCACCTAACAGACTTTACTGTAAGTGTGCCAGCGTACGCCAGGAAACAATTTGGAATGTTCTCATTCTTTATTCTCTATCACCACCATGTAAATTTTCTATTACTTTTAGCATTTCTATGTGACTGATGCTCTGTCCTGGAGGAAATACTTCACTTAGCATTTTCAAGCTGAATGGTACTGCTGACCTTCTGTGAGAAGTTTGGCAGGGCAGAGATAGGGTTTGCTACCAAGTTGCAGCACGCATTGCCCATACCTTTCGCTTCCCCCTCCTTTGCGGTTTTGTGGAACAGATGGTGCTACTTCCCCTGGTGGCGGCCCTTAATGTAGCTGAGATCTCTTCCCTTTTTGGAGAACACAGTTGATTCTTGCCTTTTGTTTATGACTTGCAAGATTCTATTAGGATTATATTTCATTTTACTGTTCTCTTCCACCTCCCCTTCCAAACTGTCCTGAAGATTTTTAATCTGAAACTCCCTGCAGTTTGGGGAATATTGCTTTTTGTTACTGTTATTAGTTATATTAGTATTCCTACAGATACCGGTCCTCCACAGGTTTACCTTTGTAAACATTCTACCATTTTGATTGCATTTACATTTTTTTTCTAAGCAGAAGTGCTGACTCTTTACACATAACAAAGGTCATTCTATTCTTGTCTGTTTCAGTTTAGAGGCTGAAGTACAACTAATGATCAGTTTGAACTAACCCCTTCTGTAGTGTTCCTTTTCTCATCCTTTGGGCCCCCCCCCCCATACTGTACAACAGGATGGTTACTAAAAACATCTTCTCTACAGGGTCGCAATGTATACTGCCCACATCTCTCTGACTCCCTGTGATCTTTTCTGGTTTCCTTATCTGATTCATGCACCATGTCCCTGTCCTCAGTGTGCTGCACTGCTCTTTCCAGACCTCTCTGATACTTTTTGACCATGTGCTTTATTCTTGACAGGTGGTGGGTTTATATTGGTGAAATCAGGAATAGAACTTCAACTTGTGTATCTCTTTATTCCTTGTGCCATCTTCTCTGCGAATTCTGCTTATTATATTGCTCCAGCATTCTCCTGCCATAAATGTCTCTGCATTTTTGTGCATCATATAATGATGCTTCCTCAAAGCTGTGCATTCTGCTACTCAGCTTTCCTCCAAACCACTCACAAAATCCTCTCCTTTTAGGCTAGTCTTCCTTTACTGTTCTCCACCCTTGCCTTTTATGCCAGATATGCCTGACATTACTGAAGTCATTTGAGATGTTGTCAGTTGCTTCATGGAGGTAAAGACTCAGTCCACTGTCTACAGATTTAAATATCATGAATGGGGGGGAAGTGGGAAATGAAGTGACATGAAAAGAAGAGTCATCAAGTTCATTACACTTGCTGAACAGATCCCATGAACCCTTTCTGTTATGTTCTCCTGCACCATTTTTTGTCATTAATGCTATGCTTAATTTACATTGTAAATTCCTCACATCAGACTCTTTCTGTTTCATTTTTCCTTAATGTGGCATGCCCTGCTATGGCATCGTGCAAATGTAGACGATGTATTCTTCTGAAAATTTTACACTGTTTAAGCAGTGTATATGTATTTATTATAACAATAAATAAATGACCTTTTCATAGTACCATGCAGGAAACCTCTGAGCAGTTGTCAGGATCTCAGCAGAAACTCTAGCTTCACTGTGTGATGGACATGAAATGACCACAGTAAGAGGGAGGACAGAAGCCTGTGGAGGAACATTTTGTTCATTAGCTTTGTATCTGTGCCAGGCTGAGAGGTGTAAATCCTTAAAATTCTTCATATGGGCAGATATAGTTTTCTCTTACAGAAATAACCTTTGTAGGGTCTTCAGCAAGTACTCACCCTGCTTCTGTATTATAGGAGAGGAAAAACAATGATCCTGTTTTTAATTAAAGTGCCGTGTGCAGTCTCCTATATCCCATCAGCCTCTCAGGTGAATCCTTAAAGGCCTAAGCTGTTCCAGTGATGTCATGTTTTAGAGCGGCTTTTGCTCTGTAGAGAACCTATGGTTTGGTCCAGGCAGTCCTAATGATGTGCTAAGTGGTAGTTATGTCCAAAATGAAACAGGCAAGAAGTGCTCTGTTCAGCTGGAGCTCAGCCTGGAGATGGAGGAGAGAAGCAAGCTGTTCTCTGGGGAGCTGCATGAGTCCACTCTTTCCCCCCTAGTTCATTAGTAAGTGGCTGTGGCCTTCCTGAGATGAAATGATGTATTCCAGTTGTATCAAACTCTGATACTACCTGAAAGCAACAGCCCATTTGACTTTATTTTGCAGACATCACAAGCTAATTTAATTCTTACCTACATCACTGGCTAAACAAAACCAACATTACATTTTTTCCCCCTCCTTCTTCTTTTTCTGCATAAGGTCTACTTTAAAGCACTGAATAACCAATTCTCCTCTTGCTCCTGGATTTCAGTGGTTTAATTCCTACAACTTGCACAGCTCTTTTAGTTTTGAGAGCTGATAAAAGAAAAACAGAATATCTATCATGTCATGTGACAAGCCAGTGGTGGCATGGTGCATTGGGAGAGAGCTGCTCGGAGTAGTTGCAAGCTGTGAAGGTCTGACTGTCTTGCTGCATCTGTTTTTTTGATATTTCAACAGGACTCTTCTGAGACAGTCTCTGTCACTCCTTAATTAGCCTGTCACTCCAAGGGGAGAAAAAAACCTCAACAAAAAACCCCTGGGACAGGAATCTAACCTAGTTTTCCTGGATGACAGGGCACAGCACAAGGCTGGCTAAAGAAATATGTATTTAAACAATCTGCTTCACATTTACAACTTAACCTTGAGTGTATGTCTTGCATTTCCTGAAAGAATCCACTTTGTAATTGACTAATTTTCCATCTTTTGCTAAGGCAAATAAAGGAACGTATCTAGGAGTCCAATCAATCACCTGTTTCTGCAATTATTCCTTCTACCATGTCTTTTGTGTCCTTGAAATGCTCCTCTATCTCACTCCCAGACAAGACTCTCAGAGTAGAAACACTCTGTTCATTAATTATTATACCATTCTTAATGTCCTGTAGTCCAAGAATCGAGGGTGGGAAGCAGTTTCAGGCAGGAATCTCAGATCATCTCTTGTAAGCATGAAGATGTTCATGAGAGTAGTGGGGAAGGGAAACTGCAGTCGAGGATCTACAGCAGGAAGACCTTGTGCCATACACTATCTTCTAGGGATACTAGTGAAAGCATCACCTGACAGACTGGAAATTTGTGCATCTCCACATGATGTACCTGAGAAACAGCTTCACTCACTGTCCTTGTAGTCTCCACTGGAACAACAGGTATCACAAGATTAAAAGAAAAAACAAAACAGAAATGTTTATATTATAGATATTACTTATATAGTATATATTATATTTAATACTATAAATATTAAAATTTAAACATATTAAACTAGGCTTAAGTGACCTGCTATGTGGAAAAGGAGGTTTAGGAGGAGCCAGTCACAAGCTCCAGAACATGTATGAGCCGAGGATAAGAATGGCCATTGTGGGAATTACAACAAATGCAAAACACAAGCTTGGCTATTCTTTCAGTTACTTTTGGTCAGTAGTCCATTCATTTAACTCTCAGGAACAAGTGTCCCCTTTTTTTTTGCAAGAGACAAGAGTTCATATTCTCAAGTACACAGCTCTGTTAGAGTGCGTTCCTCTAGTATTTTTAGCTAATACAACAGCTCTAATACTCTGCAAAGCAAGTGTCAAAGTCTTAACAGGTAACCTGATTTTCTCCTAAGGTCAGCTCCCACCCTGCTTTTCCTGCTAGAAAAGATGCCTAGAAGTTGCACTGTGTGAAATATCTTTTTGGTTAGTTCCTGTAACATGGCATTCTCTCCAAACAATACTTAACTAGAGAGTTCATCTCTGGCATAAATCAGACTTCACTGGAGTTAGAGCAGAAACAAATTTTATCTCTAGAAACCAAGTAATGGATCAAAGATTTATAATTAGAATCTCTTGTACCCTATGGTCCTGTAAACATTTTCAGAGGCAAGATCTTCATTAGGATAAATGATATAACAAACTTTACTTCAGGCTTGTAGTAGCCATCTAGACTTTTTTCTCTCCACATTTAAACAGATTTAACTGAAGCTTGTTCTTATTACTGGATTTCCAGAACTGTTGACATCAATCTCATTCCTGATGAGCGTGTCCAATGTTGTCAGCAGGAACGGAAGCTTTCCCACAGGCTGTCCTGCCCATTTACACCAGTACTGGGCCTTGACTAAGTGAGATAACTGGATCTTTCTAATTCTTTTGGTTAGAAAGTAAATTGGTAAGTGGTTAATTTAAGATAAATCAATATATTAGTTATCTAAAGGTAAATAAACCAATATAGTAAGACACTGAGTTAAGCATATATGTGTTGTAACCAATGTAGTTAGTCCAACAGACATCTTTTGATGAGTGACGTTGCAATTTTAAGCTGCTTGTGAATTCTTTGCTTCCAGAAGTTACTGCTACTCCAGCCTCCTAGCAGAGCAGTTTGTGTGCAACTGCTTTTATTTCAGGTGAAATCAGTTGGTTTAGTTCTGACCACCAGTCTAAACTATTTAAGATAACCCAATTAGTTTTGCTTGATGCAAATTAGGAACCACCTCCAAAAAAACTGGAGCAGTAACCTCTGATATGGTTGTGCTGTAACCATTCCAGCTGAAGCTAAATCAAGACATCTTTGCACAGCAGAAATTGGTACAGTTTCCTTAGGTAAATTGCTCTTCAGGAAAGTTCTTGGCACACATGGACCTGAAGACATAGACTCACTGTAGTACAGGTGCTCATGGTATCATCATCTGACCACTATTGACTGGATTTAGACTTTGAAGACACTATGTATGAATGAAAGTTTAATGAAATTCTGTAGATGTATTTTTCTGCTTCTCCCCTGGCTGTCTGTAATTCAAAAAATGTGGCTGAATCCCACAAATTTTGTTAGTCTTCACTGCAGAACTAAATGCCTCAAAAATGGGATGTTTGTACTTTAGAAAGATGATATTACAGTGCTTCAGAAGTGGGGCTGTTTGTAGTTCTTAAGAATGGTATTGCTTGCCAGTAACTCTTTTTGTTGATAGATCTTCATAGTTATCTATGATTCTCATATAAAAAATGTAATAGTCAAAGAATAGATTGGCCTGCACCAATTGATGGTACTGTGGTATCTAACAGATGAAGTGTAACTCCACATTCACTCCTCACTTGTCCCATCAGTATAAAGAACAAAAGTTACTTTCAGTGGCAGTTGTACAAATTGTCGTTATTGCCCTTTCCATCAGAAAAATCCTTAGTAAGAATCGTACAAACAAGTTCAGATTTAATAAGAGCCTTTAACTAGAACTGAACCATCTTGGAAGAAAAAATTTCTGAGAAGTAAAAATTTCCTCCTCTATTGCTTTCACATTCCAGTTTGCAAAATGGAGTGCAAAAGTCAAAACAGAGTCAAAGTGCTGTTGTGGGATAGTGAGCCTGCTGGGAAGGCAAGTGGAATCTTAGCTCAGTTGTGCCAGACCAAGGAGTTTGTGTCCAAATCACAAGTGAACTGATTTGCTAGTGAGATTCCTAAGTGGCTGCCTAGAGAGTTCTAATAAAACTTCCCAAAGCAGTGATTTAGTCCTGAAACAATTAGCCAGCTTTGCATGCCTGCCTCAAATGCAAGTGTCTGAGAGGAGGCTGTTTATTTTAGTTTACAGAGATGTCTGTAGAATAAATTTAGTTATGGATTTCTGATATATGGCTTATTCAATCATGAGTGTATGTAAATTATGAAGTATTTATAAGGATGATTACAACATGGAAGCATGTTGTCTGTTTCTGGCCATACAAGTTTTGGAGGAAGAAGATGGAAAAGTACTCTGAATTGGCGGAATTAAAGGTACTACTAGCATGAAACTCAAATCCAGTAGAAAACTCAGACATTAAATTTGCCGTATTCTTGTTCTCCAATTGATTTTCTGGTTTTCATACAGTTTTTATCCTCATCTCTTCTGTATGAAAGATGTGAAAAATCACAAGATCCAACTATAAGAAAGTAATAGTCAAAACTGCAGTGTAAGAAAACAGAAGAGCAAGCTTTTTTTTTAAAATAGTGTCTTCTAATAGTGACCTTTGGTATGACTTATATTAGTAGGATAAAAACCTTCTGATAGGAATGACTTTGAAGTTGATGGTGTTTCTTTGCCCAGAAATTTTGTTATAAGACATCCCCAGCCTTCCCACCTCACTGCAGAGTCCCCTGGTACTGCTGTGAGGTTTTTGTTGTGGATGGAACAGAAGGTGAATACTTTTCCCAGGAGATTTCACAACCTAGCACAAGTGTATATACAATCACCATGCAACTCCTCTTCCTTCTACCCCTGAGAATAAGTATCTCTGTTGTTTTCATGAGGTTAAGTAAGTTCACTACTGAGTTTTAGTGGAGTGTGGTCTGCCCCTAGTGTGCATTTTATGCATGTGATAAATCCTATAGGATCTCCAGCAATTATGGTGTGTCAGGACCTCCACCTAAGAACAGAGTTGGGCATCCACACAGTGGTTCGTTAACATCAGGTTTGGGCTTTGATTCAATAGTGACTCACTGAGGAGCACTGCTTCATGAAATACCAGCTCTGCACTCTGTGCTGCCTGGGGTTTCAAACTAACTCATGGAAACACAGCCCTCCTTTGAAATATGTGCCCAAGTAGTTTGTAATACAGCACTGTAAGAAGGGCAAATTTTGGGGATCAGTAACCATATTGGTGATAAATCTTTTATTTTATGGAGCATCCTAGGAGAGTCTAATTTATTTCTGGAACCAATGGAGCCTTGGCAGTTAGGGGCTTGTTCTGAGACCCCTCTCCTACCAGTGGCACACTTGACATCACAAACAGTACTTGGTGGTTGTATGGGATGCAGTGGGAGCTGGTCCAGAAGAAACTGAACTTCTGCCTGTTGGTTTTACTGCATCACAGAAGACTGTTTAAGTTACCAATAGCATTGGAAAGGAATATTTATTTATTTATAGTCACACTGTTTACATATCATAGCTTGATGAAAGGCCTGAACTTTTTACACTTGAACTGAACATGTGACTCTGGTTCTTTGCATCATGCTGGATGGCTGTAGGTTAGGGCAATATATGTATGTAGTCTGAACTGCAGTTGAGCAGCTGAATCAGTTGGTCTCTTTCAGTTTGCCTGTCCCTCTCTGCTGAACATTAATGTCCCCTTGGCATGCCAGCTAAGCACCTGCTTTTAGATGTATCTTAAAAAGTAATTTAGATTAGCATAAACAAATTATTTTAAAAGTAGATCTCTTTGCTTGTGTTCTTCTAAACTGAGACTTTACCTTTAAACAGATTACATCAGGTAGCACCTGCAGCTACATGATAGGGGAGATGGTAGAAAACAATTGACCTAGCAGCCTCTTAACTGGGAGAACCAAGAGCAGGTTGTCATTTGAAAGGTAGTGAAATTTGCTCCTGGTTACTACCTTTTGGTTTATACCTGTAGGCCCTGTCTGCTTTCCAGACCCACCCGAAGGGGAGGAATAAGCCACAGTGATAGCAGGGATAATTTGTTGGTGATGCTGAGGGGTGTGAAGAGGTGGTGTTTAATTTTATTTTGAATGGGGGCTATTCTAACATTAATGCGAGTGCACAGAGGACAGGGTAAGGGATGCACCTACTTCTCTTCGCAAAGAAAGCTGTTCCCTCTGTGTACAAACCCCGGAACTAGAGGAGCAATGTGAGGCTCCCATGGTCCAAGAGGAGGAGGTCAGAGCCTTGCTTGCTCAACTGGACACCCACAAGTCTATGGGCCCAGACGGGATTCACCCCAGGGTGTTGAGAGAGCTGGCGGATGTACTGG
>WAAB01005085.1:10970-43062 GCA_013389865.1 Piaya cayana
CCCTGGAGGTGTTTAAGTTACGGGTGGACGGGGTCCTGAGGGACATGGTTTATGAAGAGGTGGTGTTGGTTTTTATTTTGAATCCAGTGGGTCTCTTCCAACCCGGGAATTCTGTGATTCTGTGATTCTGTGATTCTGTGATTCTCACTTGCTTCCTTGTAGCTTCTCTAAACAGACATCTTTCTGATTATTCTTGGTTTTCCCCACTAACAAGAGGGCAGAGAAAGAGAGACTGCTAGGTCCCCTAGAATGTAGTGGGTTTGGAGGAAAAACTGAGGTCTTCTTTAATTCTTCAGTGTGCTTCTGCTTCCTTTGCTACTGATAAGTTGTGTGTCTTAAGTAATGTATCGTTTTACCATTCTAATATATTCTCAGATCCAACCCTACTCTTGAACGTAATGTTAACTGTCATAGAATCACAAATTTGTTTGGAAAAGACCCTTAAAATCAACTAGTCCAACTGTAAACCTAACACTGCCAAGTTCAGCACTAAAGCATGTCCCTAAGCACTACACCTACCCTTCTTTTGAATACCTCCAGGAATAGTGACCCAATCACTTCCCCAGGCAGCCTGTTCCAATGTCTGATAACCCTTTATGTGTAGAAATATTTTTGTAATATCCAATCTAAACCTCCCCTGGCATGAGGGGCAGTTTCCTCTTGTTGTGTTACTTGTTACTTGGGAAAAGAGACTGACACCATAAACTAGCTTCCTCATAGAAGGTAACTTTTGTCTCATTTTATTTACCAGTCATAATGCACTTTAACCTTCCCTTGGTCAAGTAGACACACTATAATAATATTTTAAGCATGAAGTCTTGTTACTTTGCAAAAATGTCCTGCTCACCAGTGTAAATTGAGTGAGCTCTGGCTTTGTGTATGTATCTCTTTTGTTCTGGAGATGTTCCTGCTTTCCAGCACGCACATGTGTGAGTGGTGGGGATATCAAATGCCATGGTATCTGGTGTACTTCTATTTCTGGTTGTTCTTTGACTCTGAATTTTAGTGCTTTTTCTTTAATATTTAGGTTTGTATAGTAACTCAAGACATAATCATATCTCAGAACAGGTTGTTACCATTATTTTAAAATAGCTCCTAAGATGGCCTTACCTCAGAAAAAAAAGTTTTTAGTGTTTTTCTCCACAGATTGTTAACTTTGAAAACACTTACTCTAATGGCATTATTTGAGCAAGTTTTCAGTGTTTTCAGGAACAGCGGACAAGAACATGTGAAAGTTCTTGCAAGAGGAGATTGGATCAGAAGTGTGGGGCACCCTACATAAGGAACGTGCATGGGGCTCTGCTGGACTCACTATGCCTTACTATGCTTCTCAGACAAACCTGCCTAGGCCCTCTCTTTCACAGGAATGATGAGCAGCTGGTCAGCACTTTCAGTTCTGGAGGTTTTCCATGTAACAAAGCATGTTTCAAAGTGGTGCTTCTGGGTCAGCTTCCTCTCTGGTTCTCACCTAATTTAAGTGAAAAAAAAAGGATATAGGCACAGAGTGATTTCTCCTGTTAAAAAATGGAAAGTGTGAGAATAACCCTACTAGACATTGCTTTGACCAAAGCCAGGGCAAGAGGAAGTGAAACCACTACTCCTTCTAGGAAATCAAGAGACATTCATCAAAAGGCAGCCCTGTGTATCCACCTAGCAAGGCCACACAAGTTTATTTTTATTCTGGGAAGCTGGTTTTGGATCTCTGAAATGTAACCCTTGTTATGGCAAGTTTGAGGAGTTTACTGAGAATCAGATGGCTGAGGAATTTGCTTTGTTACTTTTTTTTCTCCTTCCTTCTGCTCCTCTCCGAGGAAGACATCTTTTCAAGTCCTGCCCCTTTCCAAAATACCATAGTAACCCACCAACTTTGCCAGAAAATGCTTAGCACATTAGCGGGTTTAAGTGTCATAGTTGTAATCACTCAGAAGGCCACAGAGCTGCATAGATTTCATTCTAGTATCCTTTCCAGGTGGTGGCTTTTTGACAACACTTGGTGGGCAGAGTTACAAACTTGTGAAGTCTGTGCTGCAGATGAAATATGAATGGCTGCACTGCACAGAGAGTATAGTCATGTATGTGTGGATGTGGCAGAGGGAGGAGGGTTATGAGATCAGCTGGGTGTTTGTAGTGAGAGCACTGTGAAATGGCAAGGGTAAGTTTTTCGTTGCATAGCATCCAAATAATAATTATTATTGAGGTTATCTGTTCTATAGTAAAAAAAAAAAATAAATGGGTCACCACTACCCTATCTATCATTCTCTTTAAATAAGCTGTATTTATGTCCTGTTGTTTTGGCTGTCTTGGATGATTCCTGTCTCCTCTAACTTCTGTAATTGCCCGTGTGCCAGATTCTACTCACAGCTTCAGGAACCATTCTGCTTGAGTCAATTGAGTTTTGTTGATTTTTTTCCTTCTAACCTGGTGCAACTGAGAGTATTTCTTGGTCACTGTATTAACACTTATTAGCAAGAACAGGGAGGCCCCCATGCTCCTGAATGGAGCCAGACAGCTGCTTATCTCTGTTGCAGATGTTCCTGTCTTTTTGTCTGCTCTGTGTGAGGAGGCACTATGGAGCCCAAGAATGTGTCATATCCTTTCCATCCCCCTCCCTGCTTGTTTGAGGCAGCCAAAAATGAGAGGGGACTAGGGACCCATTTAGCAAAGTGAGTGGGGGAATGCTTAATAGTCTCCTGTTTTCTTGAGCATGGGATCTGACTTTTGGCTGTGGCTACAGGCAGGGCTGCCAATGGGGATATGTGCAGAGAGAATGCATACGTCTATTTTCCCGAAATTATATTGCAGGCTTTTGGTGTGTGAAAGCTGCTTTCATACTGCTTGTTGGGTTCAGGCAGAGTCCCACTCTCACCTTCCTCTTGTGGGACCTGGCAGTAGGCTGGCTCAGGAACTGGTACAGATTACAAGGGCAGAGGGCCTATGGTTGCACAGTTGATGGTCAGTACCTCATTTCTTCAGAGCCAGTGGCTCAGTCCCAAGTTTCCAACCTGAGAACTCCTCACTTGAACTGGGTAAACAGAACTTTTGTCTCCATGCAAAACAGTCTCTTCCAGTTCCTTTCGCCTTCTGAGCTCTGCAGGAATTTGGATTCCTTCTCCCACAAAGGTGAGACATTGCTGATCATTTTCTGCAGTCAGCAATGCCACATGTTGAACACTCACCCTAGCCTGTAACAGTAGCAGCTGGGCCTACAAGAACTTATCAACAGTTCTGAGCTGTCCTACAGAGTTTAAACACTACCTAGCTGGGTGATCAGAGTTATCCTTCATCATGTAAAGCAAGGGGTCCTGGATTCTCTGTCCAACTTTGAACACTTGGTAAAGTCTGAATACCATTAAGGAACAGCATTCTGAGTGCTGGCCTGCAATGTAGCCTGTCACTACTGGGCTGTAAATACCTTTAGTAATTCTCCACATTGGCATTTCCTAGCTACAGAGTGCTACTGGCTTGTAGCTCAGGGGAAGCATGTCTGACCACGCTGCAGGCAGAGCACCTCTGTTAGGAATGCTCAGACTTGAGTATAGCTGTACGCAAGTGACATGGTGAGATCCCACAAGGGCTGATCTCTTGTTTAGTAGAAGTTCTTTTTAACATTTGCTCACCACCTGGAGACACAGTGTGTTACAGCGGTTGGACATTCTCTATGGAGGAACCAGGGCTCAATCAGTCATGTCTACAGGGAGGAGCAGAGACCACCTAGGACAAGCAAAGAGTGAGTGATTATATTATTTAGCTTGTTTGCATACTCCTATGTGGTCCACTCTCAGGAGCAAACAATAGAGTTGCTTACATCAGGTTGTCATAATTACCTACCCCCCAAAAAAAACCCCAAAGCCAAGGTGGAATATTCAGATTTTGCAGAACAGATAGGCTCCTCCAATTTTTTTTGTTACTTTGGGAAGAGAGTAAAGTGTCATAGTGTCTGTCACTTAAAAACATACAGAAGAAGCAAAAAATCCCCAAAACACACAGCTCCAAGTCCTTCTTCCTCTATTTCCCCAACACTGCATAACACTGCAAATGCAAGCGGCGTGTTTCAAACAGGTACAGAGTTGTGCCTCACTGCTTCCTGTATTTCAGTACCTGCTATCTGATTGGAATGAGAGTACAGGTATTGAGTGCCTGAGTGCCCTGTGTCTTGGTGACACCTGATTATACATTCACTGAATCAGCCCCTTGCTTTTCTTTGCCCAGAGCTGGAATACATCTCCGTCTACTTTCCTCATCTCCCACTGCTTATATACATGGGGCAGTTATGCACTAGGCTGAGCTTCTGCTTGTTTAAAATCCACCATGCTTTCAAAGGAGGATGTTACAGTGCTGGAACCAAGTGCGGCATAAAAGAAGCCAAGAAATGCATGAAAAAGGGAATCATGTTTAAATCAGCACAGCAAATAAAAGAAAAATTCAAATAAATGTGAAAAGAACATAAAATTTCCTACTTGATGTTCTCTGCTGGGAAGATTTCAATCTCTTTTTAAAGCTTCTCCTCCACTCCCTTTCTTCTTATAGGATTGTATCCAATATTCCCATGTTCATGTAATGCCTTGACTTTGCTATCACTCTTCTCGGGATAATTATAGGTTAGTATAATGTACCTATTGTTCTATTCTACAAAGCAGCACTGTCATATGGATGGCAGGGGTGGAGTGGGGGGGAATCTGTGTGTACTGCTGTATCCACACTGTGTCTTTCGTTAGTGTTCTTCCTTCTCTTTCTTTTTTTTTATTCAATTTTTTTTCCTTCCTATGGTGAATGCTGAGCACTTGCCCTTCTCAGACTGTTGGTCTCTTTTTCTAGTTACACTGGTGCCCTAGTTTTTGCTTTTAGCCAAGTTAATTACCATCATAGACAGTTTGTCTCTCAGATGAAAACAACGTGAAACCTAAGTAGTGAGCCATTGGTATTTACAGAGAAAGTAAATGATTCTTTCCCAAACATTATCAGTTGAGTCTCTTGAATTATTATTGCATGAATTCGGAAAAAAGTAAAAATGCCCATGTGCCCAGGGGCTCTATGCCACATTTGGGCCCAGCTGCACAGGGCACCATATAAACATGCACAGACACAGTCCCTGACTCTGAGTGCTCACACTTTTTTCTGTAACAGTGTTTGTCTTTGCCCTCCAGGTGCAGGTGTGGGAGACTACTGTTGAGTGTTGTAAAGTGGTTTTGGTGCTGGAGCTTTGCTTGTGTTTGCTAGACAAGGTGCTGAGTATGTTACTGGGTGCTTGAGAAATATTAAGAAAGGCTGGAGAGCCCAGTTAATTCTCTGTTGCAGTACACAGGAGATAAACGTTGGTTCATAATTGATGAAATTTGTATAATCAGTTGCTCACTTGCTATTGTTGCTACCTCCAAGATAAATAATGCTTGGGGCTGGTGCTGTATTTTAGCCAGTAAGGCTGTAAATAAATAGGTTCATCTTGATTAGCTGCTGTTTATTTTGCTGTAAACTACTTTTTGCCTTCAAGTCAAACAAGTGGTCTAGAGAGATGGTTCCTGGCTAGCCCATCAGAGAAAAACATTAGTGGGGTGTTATTTTGTTTTTCAGGACTTCACACAACTTCCACCTCTTTGAATATGGGTTTACCAGCACGATGAAATGGGAAACCTCCAACCTATTGCATTTTTTAAAACCTAGAGGTTTTAATTATTTATTTTATTATTTTTATAAAAATTACAGATTTTGGAAGAATCTGGATTAAACCGCCTCTGCTAGAGGTGCCTAAAGTGCATGCAACTTCCCACTATAAAAGTGGATAAAAGCACGTTTGGAGGTCAGAACTCGTCTCCTCTTCTGCAGCCCCTGAGCTTCCTCTTGCTTCTGATGCACAAGCCAAACCACAGTTTTCACTTAACTGTCTCCTTTTAAATACCTTACATGAATCTTGCAAGGATGGGAAGGTTCATCCAACACTCTCATTACTAGGTTGCTCTGTCCCAGGAAACGACCTCTAGTGTGGAGCCTTTAAATAGTGCCTCTGTACACCTTTGCAGATTTGTACATATGAAAAAATGTAGTGTCCATCTATGGGTATGTGAAATGGAGGAAAAGGGACTTGGTGGATGGAAGTGGACTTCTTTCTGTGCCCTGAGAATGTGATCTTTTTAAAACAAAAATTAATCTCTTTCATAAAGATAATTTGTAGAATTGTGTCTCCAAAACAAAAGAGCCAACACAGATGCATTATTTGGCAGGCCACAAATATTAAAGAGCCAACCTCTTTCTCTCTGGTGCAATTCTATGGACTATGGACTTGAACAGAATTGAACCAATGGCAGTAAATCTGCCTAAAGAGATTTTGACTAAAATTTGTTATTTCGTGTCTAGTGTCCTGAGTAATGCTGAATGAAATTTGATGTTTGAGAAGTAGATGAAATCTCATGTTTTTGGTGCAGCATGCTGAGAAACACACCCACATGTGAGCACATACATGTCCACGCATGCGTATTGATTGCATTCTGGGGATGTTGCTAGGATTGAGACACGCTTGCCAGTTTGTTTGCAAGCCAGCTCTAGCTGTGTTCTGTGCGTTGGAGAAGCACAGGAATGCTCCTCACAACTGCTGCTTGCCTGGTGCTTGCTTTCTGTATCCTTCCTTTGTATCCTGAAGTGGAAAATACAGATTAATCCCAGTGAAATCCTGTAAAAGATCGCCCTTCTTGGACCAGACCCAGAAAAATTCCTCCTGCTGACTTAAGTGTATTTACATACCACAAGTCATTACAAGTTGGTGCTCACCTTTGTATTCATTCCCACATGTCAAAGCAGAGATACTTGTTCATTTTTCTTTTTTCTCCAATATTTCTTCTGTTTTCTAGGTTAAAATTTTTGAAGAAATGAGAAAGCCAAAAGAGTGGTCCCCATGGGTCCCGACATCTGCTGCAGTCATTCTTACTCAAAGGACACCTGGGGAAGGAGAGGGAACAGTCTGGCTGCAGTCTCTTCTTGTTTCTCTTTCATGGGCTCACACCCTGCACCCTCCTGGGCTGGCAATCCACTAACTAGCTCCTCCTGACTCCAGCTGTCATTTTTCCTTTTAATCTACTCTTCTCTCAAAGAACCAAATGTCAACTCTTCTGGTTCCCTTAGCTAGGGTCAGAAAGTCCTTTATGGGCTTTACCTTGATCATGGATTTTTAACTGGGAATGAGAGCGGTAATCAACGTCATGACTGGGGAAAGGGAGAGATTAAATCTGAGAATTGCCAGTGATTGCCCCATGTGAAGAACAGCAGCTAGCAAAACAGATGCTATCATTATGCTCTTATGATTATTTTATTCCCTTAGTGACAGTAAAATGCTATCTGTAGCAGAAAAGTAGGACAAAGTCTATCCTTGTTTAGTGCTGTGGTATTCAATGGATTTTCAGTGGGGTGAAATTTTGAAAATACAGTTTTATAGTGAGGAGCAACTGGTATTTTCAAACCATCTCTCTGAAATATTTCAAGAAAGGGAGAAAGTGAATCAAAGATATGTTTATGTTCTAAACTGATGACCTACTTTTGTTCAAAAAAGGGCAGCTATTTTTATTTCCAATCGACTCTGTGGCTAGGAGGAATGTGGAAGTGTGTAGTGGGATGTGGCTTGTGCCATGTCATAACACTTGTACTATATCAGCCAGTTTTGGGGCTGAGTAGAAGTGGGTAGAGGAAAAGGTTCCTGGTGCTGCTTCAGTCTCTGCCCACAGTTTATTTTTCTGGTTTATTAATGGCAGTTCAGGCTCCAGGGACTCCAACAGTTTGAAAACTGCAGGTTTAATAGTCAAACCACAGAAGACAAAACAGCTAACAAATGAGCTAAATGATAAGAATAATCTTTGGATTGATTAATTACTTTAATTTTGGTAACCTAAACTGTCTCCTTCAGTATGCCCTTTTTAAAGTCTTGTCAGTCCCTCTAAAATATCTTGTGTTGTTACAGAGGTATAGGAAGAATAGTACAAAGTGTCCTCATTCTCCTTCTTGCACTGGTGAAAGTCAAAAGTACTCTGAAGTAGGCAGGAACTGAGTGAGCCCTATTCCAGAAAAGCATTTTTTTCACAGGAGAAAACCAGGCTTTATTTAGAGTTTGTTTACTTAAGGGAGACATGGCTGATGGAGAAAGAGGTTTTACTGAACTCTAATTGCCAACTTTTTTCTAAGATATAAGGGGCTAACACACTACTATTATTCTGTGTTTATTCTCTAAGTATTTGACAGTGATTTTGTTAATGCTTTCAAAATCTGTTACTTTTTATCAACTCCAGCTCCTAGAAGCTGGGGACTGCACGAAAATGTCAATTTTATAGCTGATATTTCTGGCTCTGCTGGCTGTAGGAATATCTACATCTAAAGTAATCTACCAGTGCAGAAACAAGACCCAAATAATGATTTTTTGAGTGGCTTGATTTAGAAATACTGTAAATATCAGATGCAGGTAGTAGCTAGAATACAGGAAGAAAGATGGGAATATCAGGATAAAGGACTTCTTTACCATAACTCCAGGATTAAGCTACTTGAACTGGGACTTCATTCTGTTCTTGTCTATTTTTCCAGTTAAAATAGGTGTGCTTGAATCTCAAGTTGAAGATGGAATCTATTGGTAAAGTTTCAGTCAAATACTACATTGTGAACCTCCTGAACTTGGGGAGATGTGGAGTTGTGCCTGACATGACTTTTCCTGCTTCCCTATATCATGGTGTGTCAGCTCTAGCATATGGAACGGAACTTCACAGACAGTTTTGAGTTCTAATCATCTACTGTATCTATTGTGACATGAAAAGAAGGATGGATAGTAGAAGTCTACAGTCCTAGAGATGCTTGTCAACTGTCTTCTTAGTCTTCTCCTTTGCTTTTCTCTATAGCATGGGATATGGATCACTCTCTGAAACCATCTAAGGACATTTGTCCTATGAATCCCTTGGAATTGTGCATGCACTAAAGAGCACTAGTGATGCCTGTTTTCTTTGTGGGGCAGATGATAGTACTCGAGAGTCCTGGTCTTTTTTACTGTGCATCTTAGGGTTTTTTAGAATACTGATAATTTTTACCCATTTTTTTGTGGACCTCTGTGTGCTCAGTAGCTGTACATTAATTTCTTGGGGTTATTTGGACTGCGTTCCATCTTTCAGCTTGTAATTTCCAGTCCTTTGTTGTTCAAAGACATACAGTCTCTGCTATGTCCTGTTCCGTTTACTGTTTCCTTTTCACTCTTTCCTTGACATCTTTCCTTCCTTAGTCAAATTTGTCATGGTATTGCTATTTTTTTCAGTGGGAGCCATGATTAACAATTTATCTGTTTAATTGATTTAGATGGACACCTGTCTTTTCAACCCAGAAGTCTTTGAACAAATCCCTCAATACATAAGCAAATACCAACACTGAAGCTCTGGGCTCATTATACTTCCATCTTTTTTTACCTTAGTAGAAAAAGTCTTTTTATTAAACTAAGATTTTTAAAGTCTTTTTTACCTTAGCAAAGTGAATGTAAAATACTAGGAGAAACCAAATGTGTGTTCGTGTAGTGCCTGCAAAGTAAAATATCATGGCAGCCTTGTAAACAAGTATCAATGTGGCAGCGAATCCTTTGTAAGTACATGCAATCTGTCTGTGTATAGGCAACATTATAGATCAGTGATGGTCAGACCTGAAAAGTTTGGTTCTTGAATGGGCTGAGAGGAAGTGATGTAATAACCAAGGTGTGGTAATCTAATGTCTTTGATGCTTTGTCATCATTGTTGCATACTGATGATATGCTGTGAGTAGATGCCCTAGTGCAGTGTCAGATCATCACATCATGACTAGATTGCAGAACTCTGCAATTATGTTTTCCTCCTGACTTCTGGTGAAAAGAGTTGCTTCTCATCTCTGTGTTTTCGTACCTCTCTCTTTGAGTACATCAAAGAGTAAAGAACAATCTCAAGTGCTTTGAAATATTGGCTAAGCTTTCTTGTTTGTTGAGCAAAGAGAGGCTCTGATTAAGCCTACAGATTCCTACAAAACCCACAAGTGATGTTTTAAGGATCTCAAGTTGAGCACTGTTGAGCTAGATAATACATTAGATTATTTCTGACTTCTGTGAAAACATCCTGTGATTCACTGAGTGACATGGTGCTATCTCCTAGTCTTTCTGCTGAGAAAGATTCAGTGTATAACTATTTAGTGTATGTTACACAGAAACTCCAAAGAGAGAATATCTGAAGAACTCATAACTCTCACCAAAGGTGACAAGAAGTTTTAGTATTCAGTGAATATGGCTTGTGGTTCTCTTTAGGGAGAGTAAGGGCGAGTGTGTGTTTGGAGAGAAAGGAGATTCTGTTATATATGTGATGGAGCCAACAATATTTCTGTCAAATAGCAGCAGTTCCTAAACTAACCACAATGAAAAACATCTGTTGAAGACAGTTTACCTTCCTACTTTGTGCTCAATAGCAACTACATCAAGATGATTAATCTGTGTGTGATGGTTCTCAGAAGCAGACAACTTCCATGTACTCCTTATGTTGTGACCTTTTTGAGTTCCTCCCCTTTTCTTGCTGTCTCAACTCCTGCCCATGGAGGGACTCTTCCCTTCCCCCTTGGGAGGTGTTTTGCTTCTGATGAATGTCAAGTGCTTTTTGCCTGCAGCCCTGATGGGTGGGGGCTAGTTCTTGGATCTACCCCTGAGACAGAGTGGAACCAGCAAAGATGCGTTATTTTAAATTGTGTGGTGACAAGCATTTTTTTTAAAACCCTGCCTATTTGTTCCTAGAGGATAGTTGGGGAAGTTTGCTGTGCCAAATGCTTGGAATGTATTTTTTCTCCTCTTCTTCCCCCTTCAAAACAGAAAGAGAAAACTTTATACTGTAAATTGTGTTAATTGGGGAACATAAATCCAAACTATAGTGCAACTTTGCTGGGCCCAGGCACCTGTTGAAGTTTAATGAGGGAAAAGGAGCTTTCTTTCGCCCTCCCTTCTTATGCTCCCCACATCAAACTCTTGTGGTACAGTCCTGTTCAGATGGAACTATGAGAATGTCAGGAGAGAGTGTGTGTTGATCCAAAGTTCTCACGGGTTTGAAAGCAATATGTGACTCCTTTAAAGTAATGCAGCTAGAGTAAGGCATGGACGTTCTCCCAGGCCAAAGTTAATTTTGTAGCCAGTACAGGAAAAAGAGAGAGTGAGTGATATTCCTCTCAGCACCTGTCTGAAGTGACTGCAAGCCCATTTGAGGCAAATCCATACCGTGACAGAGATTTGATGATCTGTGTGCCCTGACCATATGTTTCTGCACTCTGATGACATGGTCCCACATAGGATGTTATATGACTTTTTACTCCTTATGTCAGGCCTGATACTTTCTCAGAACTTCATGATGAATCCTTATTGTTACTGACTGGCTGCAGAGATGTGTCGTTACATCCAGGGCAGAATATAAGGATATTTCAACCTGTTCCAGCCATGGTATTGGGAATAAGTTGAGGCCCCTGCAGCTATACTGGATGTAATGGATATCCTTACACAAAAAGCCAACCTAGGAGGGCCTTGATCAGAACGTGAATTGGGACTATTATTGCACTGAGTGTAACAACATATACCTAAGTAGAGATGGACAAGTTCATCTGAAACAGCTCTGGACTGAATGCTAGAAGCAAAAACAGATTGGCACTGATGTTTTAAGAAGAAAAGCAATTGACATAGTGGAGGAAAGGTGGATTGGGAGAGTAATGGGAAGAGAGCTTAAAAAGAGGGCCCTGCAAGTCTCAAAAGCTGTTAAAAGCAATGCTGATTGGCATTGAGGTCTGCTGCAATAAAATAATACAACTTACTCTCGGGTAAAAATGCTTCTTATGGTGGTGCAAGACCAGTGCTCATCATTCAGTTCTGGATAACAAAATATTACTACAGGAGGTATTTTAACCTGCTGATACTATTTCACTGCTTTTGCCCACAAGCTCATCAATATTTGTGTAGCATTAAGCATTAAAACTCTTTATTTTTATCAACATTGCCAGCCCTTGCTGATGCAGCACTGGAAGTCTGGGAAGAACCACTTGCTTTTGCTTTGAGAGATGGGATGAAAGGTTAGAGGGGGTGGATGGCGATTGCATGAGCAATGCAGGTCAGGTTACTGGTGGATTCCTCTTGCAAGATAAGTGAGAACTGTCTGAAAAGTAATTATTGGAAAGCATAAATTCCTGAGATAACCTGTCCAAGAAGAAACAATGACAGGAGCAGAGGCCATGTGCTAAAGGCGAGCCGTTACTCCAGGGCAATGAGCTAACCTCTCTCTCTAAGTTTTTCTCTATAACCTCTCCTGTTCTGACAGCTGACTCTCTCAGTTCTTTTCCTCCAGTTACTTGTCAGTCTTGTCCTGGTCCTCTTTATAGACCACTGTGATGCTTGTCTCCATTCTGTACTAATTGGACTGCAGACAAGTGGAGACTTAGTATGCAGTTTAGTTCCACATCCAAATTCTCATTTAGTCATTGTCTTTGCTTGTAATTGTCATTGCGGTGTTCAGGTAGCTTCTACTGAATGTCAGGAAAAAAAAAACCAACAAAACCCCCAAAGATTGCTGTTGTATTTCTTTAACTGACTTTTGTGTAGAAGTGCTTCAGCTAGCTTTCAGGGATGATAGAGTCAGTTTTGCCTCTGAATGAAGAAAATTGCTGGATTGCAGTTGTGGAAGGAAGCCTTGAAGAATGAGAAAACAAATTTCAGGAGAAAAGATGTAGCGGAACTGGGAAATAAGAAAAGCGCCTTCCCTTTCTCTGTGGCTTTGTTATGCAAACTCTCTGTGTTTCATCTGTAATGTAGAGATAATGATATCTGCCCAGCTCCTGTTTCAACTGTTTGATTGATTAATGACTGTCTCATGATCCCTGGATTACACTTGTGTGACCTACAGCTTTAACTATGGCAGCGTATTACATCCCAGAACAAACATGGAAGTAACGTGTTAGCTCTGGCTAGTTCCAGCTGGGAAAACATGATAAATTGACCTGAACAGGCTTGCCCATGTGTACCTGCTTCTAAGACCTCATTCTAAAAGTGCACTAAAGCATGTTCTTTTGATTCAGCTGCCATCTCTGCTCAGCAGGATATTCAGGTATCTGCCTAACTTTGAAATGAAGGGGATCTACACACCCGATGAAGTGCTTAGCCAAACTGAGACAAGCTCAATCTAATACTTGAGTTAAGGTGGTGCTGAGAACAGTAGGCAATCTAGAAGAAAATCATGTGCAAGTGAAGTTGGTATTCAGGGAAAGAATGATCAGATATTTGAGTTTCTGCAAGCTAGCTTTTTTTTGCTTTTATCAAAGAGTTCCTCATGTATGCCGCATAAGTATTTACAGAAACAAGGGCATAGGTGTTTCCAACATCACTCCTCAGAGTTAGAGCAATATGTTTATTAGCAATGATGGCTTTTCTGCTTCTATGGGATGTGTTCCAGGTACAGAAGATCCTGTGCCTTGAGTTGTGTTAGTACAAGTGTGTTCTCAATACAGGGCATTCTTTGGGCTGAGGGAACCATGAGAGGTGATGGAGGATACAGTGTATCTGTTTCACCTCTTGCTACTAACTTTTACTGTTCCTTTTTGCGGAGGAATAATGATACTTAAGCAGAGGAATGCTCCTAATCTGCCCTACTTCTGTTTGCAGGCAGAACTAGGGGAAGGAGATGAGGAAAGGAAATCTAATTCATAGTCCTTGTGGGAATTCCCCTATGTAGCATGAGCCAAGTATATGCCTGCTGTAAGTCTGCTGAGGTCAGTAGTTTTATACAAGTAACAGAACTATTGTTCCTTTGTATTCAAGTGAAAAAATAACTCAAACAAACATAAACTTAATTATCTAGGTTTAAGATGACTTTGTAGAGAACAGAAAATATTATTTCCCATTGTATGTGTTTTCTGTGGTTAATAATTATTAACCGGGTACAGTAGATTTTTTGTGTTTTCATATATGTGTATTCTATTTGTCATATGTATCATGACTGAGGAACTGAAAGTGCTACCCATTCAAGGTTAGTAACTCTATCTTTAAAGTATTGACTACAGCTGATTTTTTTCTCAAGGCTGACTTCAGAGGCAAAGTAAACTCTAAAATTATGTGATTCTTATCCTATATCTATATAAATCTCTGCTTTGCTACTTTTGTGATCATTTTCACTTGAGCAAAATGGACTGTTTCCTGTAGCGGGATTTCCTTTGCAGCAGGAGATACAATGTTCCTACAAAAGAGGAAAATCAGTAGAAAAAAGTGAGCTCACTAACTCTTCATAGTGAAAGTACAGGAAGGACCTAACATATTAAAGTAGTTACAGTCTTGTGTAGTGGGGAAGCTTGCCTGCCATTTAATGACATTTCTACTACTCTTCTACTTGCATATTTATTTTGATCTCTTCTAAGTTCTTCTATCGGGATTGAATGGCACTGTATATTTCTTTTCTAAATATCTGCACAAGGTGAAGTGCAAATCCCCACCTTGGAACTTCTCAGAGGGCTAACAGAGGTCATTCAGACCAGGACTGTACTGTAGAGTAGCTAAGACAAAGAGACCAGACTTCTGGTGACCTCAAGCCCCAGCAGCTTGAGATGCTTCTTTAAGAATATGTATTAAAAAGTCTTTAGGATGTTGTCATGTCCAATCTAATATTGTTGCTGAAAGGTTTCATTAGTTCATTTCTTTAGTAATTGGAGAGAATTTTTGACCTTTCAGGGGAGGTTAGAACAAAGTTGAATTCTGAGTACTGTCTTCAGATACAAAATAGGTCTAGGTTATTACCTTTTGCACCTGTTCATTTAATTGGATGCTGCCGCATGTCTTTAAAACAAACCCTGGCCTGAGAAAGAATAGATGCTCTGAGATATCCCCAAGGAGTCTGCCTCTGAGATTAACCTAATTGATCACTGTGCTGAGTCTAATAGAGATTGTATGCAATGTCTGTCTCTGGGAACACCTTAGATAGCTTGGTGCATGGCATGGAAACTGCTGCTACTTGTCCATGAAAATGGAGGAAAAGTGGAGAAGTGGACAGATTACAAGCACCATAGTATGATTGTTCACAGCCCAGTATATTTGAATGGGGATGAGAAATTAACTTTCTGAACACCTCATCTAAGCACACATCATCCTGTACCATTACAAGATACCTGTTGTATCTAGGCAAGAACTCTGCCTGTTAACTGCTAAGATGGGCATAGTGATCCCTTTGAGAGCTGGGAATGTTGCTGCGAGTCTTGTGTGAGTCTGTGTGCAGAAGATGGCAGCAGCTCTTGACCAGATTTGGCCTGCAGTCTGCTGTCAGTGAAATATCCTGATGTACCACACTCTTCTTGGCAGTATTAACTTGTGCTGCTCTTTCTTTTCTTTAAATGGAAATGCTGGCAGAATTCTCATACTTCCAAAATATTTGTGAGGATACGGCTAATCAGATCAATTTTCCCCAAGTTGTAAGCTATGCCTACCTTTTGTCACTTTTCTTCAGAGACAGCTTTTTCTTTTTTCTTTTCTTTTTTTTTTTTGCATGAGGTGATTCTTGTAGTTTCATATTGGATTCAATTACAGTCTGTTTCTAGAGTAGTGAATTTATCTGCCTCTGTGAGGCTGGGTTCCTTGTTATGATTCAGCATCACATGGTGATTCAAGCAGTGAGAAACATGTCAGTCCTGGCCACAAATAGCCAGTAGGGATTTCCAGCCCAACAGGGGAACTCTGTTGGCAGAAGGGGATTCCTTTGCCCTTTGATATGTAAGAGACAGGGTAATGCTGGGTGCTTGGTGGAAGGTGCTGGAAAATCTCACATTGCTCTTTCACTGATCTAAGATTCAACCCAGACTTGTAGCATCTCCTTGGCTGCTGTAATGTCTGGGCTGTGCCAGTGCTGACTCAGGAACTTGTCATCAGCTCTCTGTTGGCTCCTAATCTACCACATACAGTCTGTGCACCTGGCACAGTACTTTTGAAGAAGTGCTTCAAAGCTTGTCTATTTTGACCCAGATGTATGAGTTCTTCCAACGAAAAGCATTAACTCTCCTTGCAAACCTTTGCTTTCGTTTACCCTTCAATCATTGCTGCTTCAGCAACACTGTCTCTGTGTACAGCTGTGTACTGCTTTGTGGTCTCATTGTGTGCTCTATCTACCACTGAAACACTACTGCTAACCTTTCTTTTTCTCTGCCTCCATGCTGGGGAAAGTTATACAGACCTCTTTTTTTCCATCAGGAGAAATTATTCAGTATGTATAGAAATGAAATAGATATTTCAATGACTCTAGCTCTTGGAGAGTCTAGGATAGACATGTGTTTGTGGATCATTAAAAAGCTGCCAAGTTTGTGTTAAAAAAACTGAAAGCCCAGAGAGTTTGAGTTATTCTGTAGCCCATCTGGAAATCCTGTTTTGCTTCTGCTCACATTCACACTCCTTACATCATTAAGATGATGTTGTGCAGGGACAGATGCAACTGACCATCATGAGAAAACTGAAGCTGCACATTCCTTCATTTTCTGGCTTGCCCTTACAATTTGTAGTAGGATTTTGAGCAATCCATTGTGCTTCATCTAATGTCAGGAAAGCCATTCTGTATTTCTGTTGAGTCTCGGTATCCTACCTTTGCAGTCACAGCGTGCATAATTGTAACATTTAGGAGCTGCCTACAGACTAGAAGTTCCAATCTATGACAGTGAGTCATAGTAGGCCAGCCCAAATGTGCAAAATGCATGTGAGCAATGCCAGAACACTGCTTGAAAAGAAAATTACACTGACTGGAGAGAGGAAAGCCCTTTTGATGATTGTGTCTATTAGATTGTCCACATTACTGTCTTTGAATCTTAAACAACATTAGCTTATAGTTTGTAACATTTCCCTCTTCCAACTATGCTCACAATTATCTCTTCTGACCTTAGACTCTGCCAGCCATGCTACCCTTGCTTTCAACACAGAGATTTGGGAGGGTACTGTCTGCATGAGGGAGAAAAGACGCGTAAAGCTGTGTGTCATCAACCTAGTGGCTGGCATTGCTGCCCATATATTTAATCAAATTCCCTGGAGTTCTTGCATAGATATGAAATAGAAGTGGTGCAAGAATTAAGCCCTGTGGCATTCTTCATGTCAAGGCTCATGGAGAGGAGGAGCAGCTGCCTGTCAGTGGCCTCCTGGGATCTGCTGGGAAGTGTAGCCAGCTCAGTGCAGTTCTCTCAATGATTGCCAAGGCATGCGTTTATCATGCTATACCTCTTGGTCTGCAGTGTCATAGCCAGCTGATACCTCAGGTAGCATCCACATGATTTCTTAGTCTCTGTCCATCTTTGTGAGAAAGCCTGAGACCTTACCAGTTCTTTGTTTCCAGACTCATTCATGAATGTCTCCAAAAGGAGAGTGCAAAATACCTTCTGAGTCACATTGCATCACTTCTTTCCCATAATTTCCCAGATCCTGCCCAGTTTGAAACTGGATAGCAGTGCTGCTGAAGAACATTTTCTGATTGAAAATGTCTATTTCAGTTGTCCTCAGAGCTTCTCACAGTATCAAATGATCTAAATGCTGTAGTGGAGCCAAGGCAAGATTTCTTAAAGTATGGAGGTGACTAAATCCTTCTCCTAAATCAGTATTTTTTTTTAATGCCAAAGATGCATATTTAAAGTCTTTAAAATAAATGTAACAAAACATGTAGACCACAAGTTTGTGTCAAGTATGAATTTGACCCATGAACTTCATAGTTTCTCTGCCATTATGATCTCAAAGCCCATCTTCTCCCTCTTAGAAATTCAGTCTTACACCTTATTTGACAGGGTCATTTAAATCCAAATATTTATCATTCTAAGATTTATAGTTATTTTCAGTCTTAGGAGAAGGTGGAAACTGAGGGCATCTCCAACGAGATCCTATATTTGGGTTGCTGAGATGTATTGTTTTTGTTAACATGGATGCTTTGTGTTGTGCCTATAAATTGAATAATTTTTAGCATAAAGAAAACATATGCAGTGGTGGCAGTTCATTGTCACATGTCTGTGCTCTTCCTTCCAGTAAACTCCATGGAGTTAATGAGCATCTCTTGCTTAATATAGGCAGAATCTTATATAGCTTTGTGGAAGCTCAAGTGTTTGTGGAAAGAGCTGTTAATCTTTGATCAACTGGAGTCTCCTTGTTACTGACTTTGATTATGCAAGTGTACAACTTTAATTACAGCTTTAAATAAGCTTTTATTTCTTCCTAGTCACATTCTTTGTATAGTAGTGCAGCTCCTTTCTCCTCTGCTCCCCTTCCCTTCCTCACTGTATTTTTATGGAAAAAGAGGTTTGAGGTCACTCTGGGGGATTGAGTGTCTGGAGTGATCCTGCTGTAGGTGCTCTGCTCATGGCTCTGCCTTCTGCTCGCTCGTGTGGTCCAGAGAGTTCTCTCCTTCTACTGCCCTGAAAAAAGCTCCACATTGACTGCTGCCCAGGAGCTGGAGGTCAACAGGGAGAGAACAGGGCTGTGAGCAACCACAGTCACACAGATATTTGATGCTACACAAAATTACTGAACATCCCTCAGAATGGCCCTGTAGCCCAAGGATGTAATGACTCCTTTGTGCAATCACTGCTTGCAGAGGGCTGCCCCTTCTTCTCCCTTGGAAACATTCTGAAATGCAGAGGCTGAGGTCAAAGTGGCAGAGAGCAACAGGAGGCTGGTAGGGTTCAGCATATGGCAATGCTGCCCATTCCACATCCCGGGGCTCGCTGTACTAGATATCTTCCGCTCATTAGAAAAAGTACCTGGTGGAAGCTTTTTCTCAACTTATGGTCTTCTAATTGTCAATAATTCAGATATGGTTTAAAAAAAGGCATAAGGAAATGCTTTGTCCCCCTGCCATGAATCATATTTCAGCTGTGAAGCTCATCATCCCACAATGTTTCAGGTATGGGAAAGATAAGTGGGTTGAAGAGTTGGTTGGATATATTAATGGAAGAAAGGTTCATCAAGGTCTACTAATCATAACATCCCCACCGCTGGGTGGGTTCTGATCATCAGGAGATAGAAGGGAGAATTAGAGGCACCTCTCTCTGTATTGCCCTGCTCTTGTGTTCTCCCCTGAGCCCATGTCAGTGAGAGAATATTGGGCCAGTACAGCCCGGGGGAAGAGTGCAGCTCCCATGGAAGTCATAGGGGGCAACTGAGGAGTGACATGAAAGACCTGAGTCAGAAAAAAGAGAGAGGTAATAAAACAGAGCAATTTGCACTGGTTTGATGTTCAGAAATGTGCAAAAGGAGTATGCTTTTAAAATGTTAGTTGTTCGTATGGAAGAGGGTAGTGGAGAAAATGACTAATAGAAAAGGAAAGGGAACCTCTTTCGTCTCTGTGCATGCATCCCTTTAGCTCCCTTGCTGTGCAAGGTATATACTTTTTTCCCCACAGTAATGAATATCAGAGCAAGTTATGCTGTATGTATATTACTCTACTCCTATTTTCTGAAGAACTTGCCCCTAATGGGTAGCTTTCCTAGATATTCCTGTCACGATTGAATTTCACCTTGACAATAGATCAAGAATGAGGTTTAGCAGTGCAACCCACCTACTTTGCAATGCTCCAGCATGACAGCTGTTTTGTGTCCTCAGGGTAGCTCTTCTTTGATGCTTTTCCCTGTAAAAATAATTTGGAGGGAAGATTTTGGTAATCTCCAGTAGGCAGAGTTTTTGAATGTTTCTGAAGGGAAGATGAAGATTCAACAGAATTTTTGAACAAGTAGTTATTGATGAAGTAGTGACATTGCCTTTAGAATGGTTCTCCCCACTGGAATCTAGAGGAAAGCAGTATTTGACATGCTGGGTCTTACCAGTTGCTGTTGTTGCCTGCTGCTGTTGGTGCCTCAGGCTTGACTGTGGAAGACTGTGGAAGACTGTGGAAATGTTATGACAAAATATCTGGACTGACTGTTGCGGATGTGCCCCTAGTTGTTAAGGGGTGTGTTTTCATGCCTCCGAAACACACAATGTGAGGACTATGTCCCTTACTCTTCTGGCCTTTGTGACACCAGAAATGCTGGAATGAAGTTCTTCTGAACTTGGCTATCTTTCTGGTTGCTCAAAATATACTGCAGGAGTTGCTGTAACATAGGACTGCAATTACTGGTTTGCTGAATTGGCTGGACAGACTACAGAGGAAGAGAAATAATAGAATGAGATTAGTGTGGTGTATATCTTGCCTGACCCAGGGTCATAGACCAGTGTGGTTGCATCATTTTCTCATTCAGTAGCTATGTCACTACTGAAAAGATCTGTGTCAAGTTCCTGAGAGTCTGATCTTTAATGGCATTTTCTGCATGATCTGCTTCAGCCGAGTCTCATGTCAGCAAAGTTTTACTGCTTGTCCATTTTTAAACCCACCTTATGTCCCGTCTTTTGTAGCCATCTTTGAGGAGCCAGTGAAATTGTTCTTATGCTCTGCTTTGTCTCTTTTGGCAGACTTGGGGATCAGTTCTACAAAGAAGCAATTGAGCACTGTCGCAGCTACAACTCTCGGCTGTGTGCTGAGCGAAGCGTTCGCCTTCCCTTCCTGGATTCGCAAACTGGGGTGGCTCAGAACAACTGCTACATCTGGATGGAGAAGAGGCACAGGGGACCAGGTTGGTAGCATTGTGTCTGTGTATGCATGTTCATGTATGGAGATCTGGCCACTGAGCCCTCATGGGGTTTAATTAATAAGCTCAAACCTGCTACTGGCCACACAGAAGAGAAGCTGCCTAAACCTCTGTGCCTACAGGGGATTTTCTTTGGTAACTGCAGAGAGCTCATCCTAATTATTATCTCTCTTCCCAAAGAAGTGCCTGACACCTAGTTTCTAAGGCTTCATCACTGTATCTCTTTTAATGCTATTGATTCCAATCTGCAGCAGAAGACACAATACCCTGCTCTAAGCAGGACTGGAATTATTTTCAGGGTGGAGAGATGGAACTGGGAGTTTCTTAGATGAATGCTGAAAATAAGGAATTATATTGGCAAGGATATAAATCTGAGGTAAAATATAGGAGAGTCCAGTTATTGGAATGAAGGTTGTTCTGATGGTTAGAAATATACCTGTAATTCCTGGTTCTGTTTTGGACAAGTTACTTGGATATTAGTTCTGGAGCCAAAGTCTCTTCAGGTACAGAAAGAAGTTGGTATATGTCCCTAAAGGCTTTGGCTAATGCTTGTTCCAAAGCTCAGTGAAGCTCAACAGAAAAGAGCACTCTTATTTTTGTAAACTTTGGTAAGTCTTCCCTTTGTTAGAGTAAGTCCATCTGAAATCCATATTTGAAAGGCAAAAGACAGTCACCCGTTCAAAAACTGGAGACAGAAATCAGACAGAAATCCTCCTGAAATCCCAGTGAGAATTTTGCTGGAGTATGGCTCAGAATCTATCTAACCCACCATTAGCTCAGGGGAAAGATTTTTGACAGCAGGTTTCTATTGTGTTTTTTTTTCTTTTTTTTTTTTTTCCCCTCCACTACAGACCAGAGAATTCAGGCAGAGTGGTGGCTAGGCTGCATGGGCACTGGAAGCACAGCATGCGTATGTGTGCATATACACCATTTATGCAAGGAATTTCTGTTCTTGTAACATTTGGTTGAGTAAGGTGCTGTTATTTTTATTCTTTTAAATACAGTCATAACAGGTGTACAATCACAAGTAATGTTTTGGCAAGAGCATCTGCTACAAAGAGAGATGTAGGTAATCTTGTAAGGGTCTCAGTGGTGTCTGCACTTACAGATGAAATCAGTGTTAGAGCATCACACCAGGAACCGAGAGGTCTTAATACTTTGCCTTTCTCAGCCACAAGGTCTCTGGACTAACTTGAGCAAAATCACTGTGCAATTCTTTCTTTCCTCACTTCTGATAGTGAACTGTTTGGCAGCTTGCCCTACAAAAGGGGAACAATGGCATTTCTCCTGGAGGTCTGCAGTGGGGACTAATGGCGAAACATTCTTCACAGAGAGTCTTCAGTGAAACAAGCCTCCTGCATCTGCATTGGCTACCAGATCTGTTTCATTTGTTGTTTTGAATTAGAAAAATCTGTGTGAAATGAAGCAGGCTTCCTCCCCCATATTTGCTCTCCTCTGTCTTGATTTTTATTAGCCCATTTAGTGCTCCCTTGGGTGTCTTTGCATCATCTATTTCTTGCATTATTATGGTGGGTCAAGGCATTCTTCTGAAGTCTTAGCATGCCTGTTTTCAAGCTGTACAGTGTAATTATGCCCATACTGAAGGGCTCTGAAAATTCTCTGCCAACCACCATGGTATCTGTCTTGTGTGTTGTATTCACTGCCAGTTACTATCCCTAACCTGAAAACCTGTATAAAGACAAATGGCAGAACTCCAGGACCTCTTTTCACTTACAGAGGGCTTGAAAAACAGAGAGGAGAGTCTTGATCTCAGCACATTAACCTGGTTTTTTGCTGTCTGCTTTGTTAAAGGAGTCAGAAAACTGCATCTCATGATAAGCAGTTCAGGGTTAATTTCACACAGCACTGCACATAACTCCCTCCTCCTTTTTCCCTCCTCCCCGGCCTTTCACACTAGCTTTGAGTTATGACTCTTCTACACTAATGAGATAAACAACATAACTCACTGCAGGTTCTGCTATTTCCTCTATAAGCAAATGGTTGGAACCTTCTCTGGTTGCCCTATAAGGTACCAGAGAGAGATGTAACTGAGCCAGGACTGAAGACAGTAAGACCTGTATATGCATTATTTCCGTATGTGCTGCAAGATGGACTGTGAAGGGGCTAGATTTAAAGTGTTTAGGGATGACTCTTTCCTCATTGCCCCTCCTTTGTGTAAACAATCAGAGATCCACACTTCGTGTGAGCCAGTACACGTTGATCATCCATCTCTTATTGATCTAAATGCTACCTGAAGTGGGGTATATGTCCTCTAGGGAAGACAATTTCCCACCACTGTCTTTTCAAGGATACCTGCTTTGTTTCTTGTTGGGTTTGCAGCATTTGTGGTTGCCTTTACTGTCCAGGCTGAATCCAGAATTGCTAATTTGTACAAGAACACTCAATAATTGAACCCACATTAATAGATACTCCTCAAAACTTCATTAGTTTCCCTACTCCTTTCTGTCCAAGACAAATGCTCAAAGCTGTGGTGCTTATTTCATTCAAATTACTTCTCTGTGGAGGCCTGTGTAATAGAGGAGTGATTCTCTATCCTAGTGCTTTGGTCTAGCAACCTCCATGTCAATCTTGTGAGTGAATTCTTGCATAGGACATGCTGTGGAAGGATGAAGCCTTTTGCCTCCGCCTCTTTAATTACTCACACCAGAGCCACACGCTATCAATCTCATCATAATAGCAATTTTTTTCAGTGGTTAATGTTTGCAAAATGCCATGAAGAATAGGTCCAAACACTGTAGAAGTACAAGTTATTCACATTTTTATTCCCAAACTAGTTCCAAATGCTCCACTTTGAAACTTATCCTTCTTGGGGTGGGCACGATACCCAGCAAGCTGTGCAGCAATGAAAGAAGGGCATGAAAAGCCCAGATCAGTAGCACTCTGTGCTCTGAAACTGCCAGGATCTCTACAAATACTTCATTGCTTGGCCATACCCAGGCAGTGTGCTGTAGATACTCCATTTATGCATGAAGGCCTTGGAAGTAGGTGGAGAGTACTGGGATTTGAACTGGCATTCCTAGCAGTTGAAATATTTCAAACCAGGAGCTTAGGCTTCACTTGCAGAATTTGATTAACCCATTCTCTTGAGATGAATTATTTTGTTGTGTCTTCCCCACCCCCACCCCTCCCGCCAAGTAACAGGATATTGCTTTTTTTTCATTATCCTTCTTTGGCTCAGTGGTCAGTGTTATTCCCAAGTTGGTACACTTTCCTGGCTGCTTCAGAAAGGGTGGCTGAGAACTCTTGGGCCATCCTGCTTCCCTTGAGCTGTTCTGCCTTACTGGCCCCGCCTTGATGTTGTCCAGCTGTTCATTGTTGGTACAGTCACAGATATGGTAACACCACTTCTGCCTTCAATCTTATGTGATCTTACCTGTTTTCTAAAGGAAATGAACCTGGAATTGCAGTCATGTTCTGTAACCCCTTCAAGACTAACAGAAAAAGCAGGAAGACAGAAGAGCTAAAGCAGAATTGGGGGGTGAAGGAGGCAGGGGGGCAGAAAGGAGAGTGAATTTCTTCTAACTTTTCTGTGTCTTGCTGGTTATTTCTCTGTGTCATGAATATCTGGGGCAGCTTAGGATACTTTGAAGCACTTGGCATTGTGCTTCTGTGCCCCTAGTAGCTATGCATTCAGAAAGTTCTGCTGTGTTCTGAATACAAGAGAGTAAAGCGTTGCTTCATTGTTGGCCAAAAGGTGTCTGTCAGGAGAATCAGGGCAATTCAGAAGCCAGTGAGGCCAAATGGGGTTCAATGGAGCATGAAGTAATATAAACATTAATGCTGTATCTTCTTCCTCATTCAGGATGTTAGCATGAGGAAGTAATATCCAGAATGAAAAATCTATCTTCAAAGTTCAGAAATTAAGCAAAACCACAAAGTAGCCAGATCTCATGGATCTTGGTTTGCTCCCACTAGAAAGATGCAAATCTCCTGAGCTGCTTTCTGCATCAGGGCCTTACAGTTTGCGTGTTGGAACTTCATCTCTTCTCTCTCAAGGGGCTTTCTCTGCCTGTGGAGAAGGCATCACCCTTGTGACCCAGGAGAGCCTGAAATTCTATTTACCCTGAAGAAATCACAAATTATTTATGTGCAACTCTGGTTTCAGAGAGCTGAGTGAAGTGTATAAGTGAGACTTAGATCCTCTGTAGGCCTGTTCCCAAGAGGAGCTGAGGAGCCTCAGGAGCACTGAATGCCTTGAGTATGTAGTTCTACCTCACAATTTGAAGGACTGAACCCTTCAACAAGAAGATGCTGGAAGGGCAAGAACAGAGATGCTGGAGATAGTGCTTGTGGTTTGCAAACTAAAATGTTATTACATTTATTTTTTGCCTTTAATCTTCAGGCCTGGCCCCAGGTCAGCTGTACACATACCCAGCACGTTGCTGGCGCAAAAAGAGGCGTTTGCATCCCCCTGAGGATTCCAGGCTGAAGCTGCTGGAAATCAAACCTGGTAAGTATTTGTTTGCTTCTCTTTTTTTCTCTCTCTCCTGTGCTGCAGAGCAGCTGGCATACATGTAAACCTGGCATTTAGAACTTGGACTTCATCTTTGCCCCTCTCCAACCATATTTCTTTACTTCTGTTGTGTCTTATTTCATTTGCTGTAACAATAACCATAAACCCTCTGCACTCAACTAATCCCTTACAGAAATGTGTACAACTTGTATTGTATGCAATGGGAGCTTGCATAGGGATGAATATTGGCCTCTATTAGCAAATTCATAAAAATGTAAAGGATCAATGTATTACTTGTTATTTCCTCAATGTGTTAATACAAAATCTCACTCTGGCATCTGCTGTCTGATCCTTGTGAAAAAGACTGTAGTGTTTGTGGAACAGTACACTGGTGAGAGTTTTCATAATGAGGCTGGGGACCAGGGCTGTGAATGGATTATAAACAGCAATTAATAAAAATTAGTTACATTTGTATAGGTGTGTATGCCTGAATGTGTATAGGTGTGTACCTTAGTTCATTCTTTCATTCTTGTCCTTGGTATCTTTCCCCTACAATTAAACTACATGAAATGATAAGTCTGTATGTGGAATGACTGGCTGTAAAGCAGATGTGGAGGAGCTACAGCTGTATTAAGTAGAGCATCATGTTCTGCATTCTTCTCTGCAGTTAGTAATAAAGGCTTGTTGTCTTATGGGTCAGCTATTATGAGAAAGAGGTAAGACATGTACTCACAGCTGTATGTGGTTTTTAAGAGGTGAGACACTGCCAGTATCAAAAGTATAGGAAAAAGCCCAAAAATGTAAATTAAGAATATTTAAAAAACCTGTTTGTCAGAAGAAGCTACCTGGGAACTGAGACTATTCCATCCTATATACGTAATAGTATAAATTTGATGGATCACAAGGCGCTCTCTCTCTTCTGCGGTGACCAATGTCCAGTGAGGACCTTGTCTGACTGGTTGTTCCTGATCTCAGATCCGTGCATTCCTGAATCCAGCCCCCGAGTCCAGCTCCCTCCTAGACATGGACCCGTTCCTTCATGTCTGCTCTACAGTATCTGTGGTGACATATAGTAATTGAAAGGGTAAGGTTGGGTGCAATCTCATATATTTGTGTATATTTTATAACTTTCTAATTATTTTCATTATTGTTATTTTTGTTATCATTTCATTAAAGCTGTGGTTTTAGTTTCCAGCCTGCAAGTCTTTTTCCTTCTCTTTTCTCTCTCCCTTTCCCCTGCAGTGTAGGGGGGGGAAGGGATTTTGGGAGCTCAGCTGCGTGGTTTTAGCTGCTGAAATTTAGCTGGGTGGGGCTAAACCCTGACAGCTCCTTACTTTCAATATAGGAAATGTTAGCAGGCAGTTGGACAAGAGGAAGAAGTGCCTGTAACCAGTGGGCTGGGGTCCAAACTGAGAGCAAACTCTCAGCCAGCAAATAGAACTATACCTCACAGGAGGGCTGCTCAGAAAGAACTGGTGAAATCAGCCAGGTACACTGATGGAAATAAGACTGGGCTCTAGGAAGAGGATAATATTAGCCCACAGAGGTGGCTGTATCAGACTTCATGATGTTCCAAACACTGCTGTGACTTGGTAATTTAGTAAGGTAAAGCAATAGTGTAGAGTTTGACTCTTCTTTGTTTGCATTATGCTTCTTTGCTGTACTCACTGAATGCCAAATTAGTGCATCCTACATGCCACAGGACATGAAAGGCAATTACCACGAAGTTATCAGATAAAGTGACCTCCGCATATCTATCTTTTTTTTGTGTTTTCCCTGGTGTAAATATCTCTTCTGCATCTCAGGAGTGCTACTTCTGTTGCATTGCTGGTGGCAGCCAAATAAGGCAAGTAATATTGCTTTGCTCTACCATTTAAATGTATTTTCCAACCAATTTCTATCTAGTGATTAACTGTACTTATCAGTTAGACCACAAAATAATTTCACTTTGTCTGTTCATGTTCAGAATAGACTCAGTAGCTGAGCATGATTTTTCCCTTTTCCGATTCAAAAGTATAACTTATTTAATGGTAGGTTTTGACAATTTGAGAAAACATAGTGTAACTTATTTTAAACATGGCCAGCAGAAATACTGTACATTTGGGAGGGAGACACTGTGGTAAAGCCTGATGCTGAACCTAGGAAACTATTTAATGCTGATATCTGTATTCCTCAGTGAAACATTAGATGACTGGGGAGGCAAAGATGCAGTATTTTAAGATGCCTTAGAAGGCACAGAGATGACAACTGCTGGACATGTAAAATAAATTTTGGAAAAAAAATCACCTAAATGTTCTGTAGTTTCACTTCACCTAGGGCTTGGACAACCTGGTTGTGGCTGAGAGGTAGAATACCTCAGCTGGAGAGTAATTGTCCTGAGTTAATATGTGAGAAGCTTTTTTTTTTTTTTTAAATATATAGGAGGTTGTTGAATTAGTTATCTTTTATGTAACATATGCAAGTAATGCAATTCTACAACATCAAATTAAGGCTAAACCTTAGTTTTATTCTGTTTTATGTTTGTTAACTGTTTAGACATACTTCTTGTAAGACCACTGCTGTAACAAATGCAGAAGGGAATCTTAGCTCCAAGAGCTTCCAGTCTAGCAGTCAGTGGGATCGGTGAATACTTGTTTGGACTGCATCTGAACTTTTGGAGTGGCTCATTAGAACAGTAAGTTGTATCCAGCAGTTCAAGACTTCTACATAATTTAAGAGATAGATGCACCTAGGATTTTTGTTCTGGTAAGTCATAGCTAGTCATCAGCTGGACAGTAAATAGGATCAAACTATGGTCTTGCTAGCAATTTAAGGGTATAATTAATCATTAGGTAATAACATAGTATTTATAGTTACAGCCTACTTTTGCAGTGTTGGTACCTTCCACGTTTAGGTAGTGCATGACAGTTCAGTGAGTGAGAGAGAGTTTCATACTTGGTAATACCAAAACCTAATCCTGTTCTTCCAGAGGAATGGATGAAGAAGGAGAGTTCCCAACTCTCGTACCACAACCTTGAACTGCAGCTGTCACGATGGCAAGCACTAGGTTTCTGACCCTCAGTAATATCAGAGCAGCTGGAAAGATGAGAGAAATGGGAGAGATCCCTGATTACACCCAAGGCCTCTGGAGATCTTAATTGCTCATTGGCCTAAATACCTAGTGGTTTTGTGGTACTGGGTGGTATTATGATTTTGTGTTGGGTCAGATGTCAGTATTGTGGAAGTGGTATTATGTATGGTAACCTCTGCTGACAGTCAGGTATTACACAAGCACTGCAGCTATGCAGATGAGGACAGATAGGGTGTGTACGGCCAGAAACTCCGGTGGAATTTAATTTAGTAGTGTCCTCCTTCAGTTTTACAAGATGGCTAAATATAGACACATACATGCATGCACACAGGGCTTTTATTTTACGTGCTATGCTAAGTGTAAAGAATATGATTGGAAAGCTTTGTCTCAGTTCAGTGCTGTCCTTTGCTTTTGGACTGAAAGCCAACAGTGATGTCATGAGCATACAGCCTTCCCACCCATTTGGAGTGTATGGAGTAGAGTTAATGTGTGCTGTTACTGTGGTGAGATGGAGGTGGTGTCCTGTGTTACTGTCTGTTGGGGGTTTTTTTTTGTTTTTTTTGTTTTTTTTTTTTACCAGCTGTTGAGAAGGTAAAAGTAAATAAAATAATTTTTCATTTGCTATGATGAACCATGGGAGAACTGTTTGAAGAAAGCACATAACAGATAATATATCTGATAATAGATTTTTAGATGCCACTTAAACAATTATTAATCTATTATTAATCTGACATATAAGATACACCTATGTAGGCATGCTTGTTGATTAATGGAATCCTCACAAATAAGCTATTATCTCTTTATATCATCTCAATTTACCTTGTAGAGACTGTGTATGATTGTACAAAGTATTGTTTTTCTCCTGAGAAGTGATGAGTGGCCCTGGCTTTTGTGGAAGGGTGCTCAGCATGTCTGTGGAAGTCTGTGCACTTTTAAGATGGGGCACTTCACCAAGATATAGTTAAGGTGAAATTAAAAGTTAAGGACAGAATTCACACTAGTATCACTTATGTGATAGTATCTAGAGACTCAAGCACCATGTTGGATCATCATCCTGGGGGTCATTGTGAAGGCTTCTTGCACTCTCTGCTGTAGTCGTATACTATAACAAATCTTACAGTCTGAATATACAGAATATAGCAAAGGAAGTACTTAGATTACAAAATGGTGAAATGAGTGGCAAAGATAATAAACTACTTCTGTGAAGGTTTAACTGGAGTTTTGTGGTAGATCTGGAAAGTGAACCCAAGAACACAGAGAAAGCTTAGTTGTTCCTAGTTCTGTATTCTTTTTATTTTCCCTGGTTGCAATGTCTAGTGTCACCCAAAGATGTTAGAGCCTGAAAGTAATTAAAAACACGAATTTCCTAAGAATTTCTTCTTATCATCTTTCTCAGATAGGCCAATTATTATTGTCTACTTTCACTTTTTATTTCAATAATTTCTACACAATTGTGTGTTAGTTCTTGGTCAGTATTACAAGGCAGCGGTTGTGTTTCATTGTGAACACTGTAAGGAAAGGCACATCTTTTCTTAATGAAAAACATTGCTACTATTGAACATGTATGGAAACTTTTCTGTGATTAAAGGGTAGGTTCCTGTTGTACTGTCAAACCTGCCTATGGCTCCTCTTTAAGATCCATTAAGACTGTTCGGGGATCAAAACTGGCAGAATGAGAGTACATCTGTAAAATTCAGGTTCCTGAAGGGAACTCTAATATTGATGTATTGATTAGTCAGATTCTGACAGTTTTCTGCAGATGTGAATTTACCAAAGATCCTTTTTTTTGTAGAGCCAATTTTAGTTTTTCTGTGGGGTTTAAAAAAAATTATTCATGGCTTTTATAAACATTTCATAGAATCATAGAATGGTTTGAATTGGAAGGGACTGTAAAGGCCATCTATTTCCCACCACCTCCCACTGGATCAGGCTGCCCAAGATCCCATCCAACCTGGCCTTGAACACATCCAGGGATGGGCCATCTATAGCTTCCATGGGCAACTTGTGCCAGTGCCTCACCACTCTCACAGTGAGGAAATTCTTCCTTATGCCTAGTCTAAATCTGCCCTTCTCCAATTCATAGCCATTGCTCCTAGTCCTGTCACTACAAGCCTTGTGAACTGTCCCTCCCCAGCTTTCTTGTAGCCCCTTTCAGGTACTGGAAAGTCTCTATGAGATCTCCCCAGACCCTTCTCTTCTCCAGGCTGAAAAACCCCAACTCATCAGCCTTTCAGCCCAACTCTCTCAGCTGTCATAAAACCTAAATTTGAGGCAGGTAGGATGTAACAGCAAGCAGACAGGAGCAACTTTGGTTTCTGTGATAGCTTGGTCTAGATTCCTGGTGTAAGATGGAGTTGAACAGCCTCTTACTGACTTCTGTGACTTTTGCTGTTTTCTCTCCAAATCTTGAAATAAAAATGTTTTGGTTTCTTGTCTGGTTCTTTTGTGAGGTTTGAGGTGGTTTTTTGTTTTGCTTTTTTTTTTTTTTTAAATCTGCTTTTTACTCGATTTACGTCTTTTGGAGCCGGCAGAGGGCGCAGTGAGCGGCGCCTGCGGGGTCTCCGGGGCTGGAGGAGGCGCTTCGGCGAATTTTGCTCTCTGGCAGGAATAGCCTGTTTTTAAATTATTACTTACTAGAAACAGGGGTTGGTTTTAGTAGGTTTAGTAGGTTGCCAAAGCAGCCGTCCTGCGGGGTATTTAGGTCATGTGTTAGGCAAACATGAGGTCAAACGGCAGCACTGAGTGCAGATGATGGTGAGCTTTGTGGCTCAGAAAGCTGCGTGGCTCACGTCAAAGAACTTAGTGATTCCACATGGGTCCTACAGTTTCTGTTGAGGTAGAGCAGGTCTCATTTTTACCCATTCCCACCAGCCTTTGTTTTTGGCACCTCATGTAGGAGTAAACAACAACAACAAAAAATCTTGACCTTCTGTGACAGGGAGGGTGGAGAATTTTCATGGAATCATAGAATAGTTTGGGTTGGAAGGGTCTTAAAGACCTGTCTTGGTCTAACTATTTCAGCCTCTGCTGCCTATTGCCAGGCTCTATCAAAAATCATCAGTTGGGAGGGGGATAATAGAACAGACATGATTTGATCTACGTCTTTGGGAATTAATATATCAGAAGTAAATATATATTGTATAATTTGTCTAGTCATCTGATGATGTAAACCATATTGCGTAACTGAGTTACGAGCTCTTTCTAACAATGTCCAATCTACAGCTTCCCATTGCCGTACCCCGCTTAGTGTAACAGGGATCGGAAAAGCTTCAGGCAAAAACGATCCCTCTACTACTGTATCTTTAATTATCCCTTTCCATTTTTTATAAAACCCAGTAGTATCTCTCATCGGGAGAGTAAGAAGGTTGGCTGCTACAGTACCCTGATTTGACAAACAGATAGGTATGGAATAAGGCGGTGCAGATGGAACAGTCATAGGTATTGCACAGGAAGGCATTGATAGAACAGCAGTGTTAGAATTTGACCTGTCTAGATCTTTCCCAAGAGATGTGAGGGGCTTCTTTGGTTGCTCAATTGTAGCTGTGGACAATTCAAGTTGATCTATTCTTTTCACTAAAGTTTGAATGACATCATCCATTGTTTCCTGTGTTTCTTTGACTGGAGAACTAGCTCAGGAGCTAGAGGGTGTCGTAGTAGGCTTGTCCAGGGTTGGAGGCAATAGCGCTTCTGGGTAGAGACCTCCCCTTGAAGGTCCAGCAACTGCAACTTCTGCATTATCTTTTGTTGGTGCAGGTATGCTCACAGTGCAACGTTTGCATTCTCGCTGCCCCATCAAGATTTTAGGTAGAGCTCCAGGACCAGTCATGGCAAAACAGTGTCTTTTTATGATATCATCTATGATGTTTGGTCCTGGAGGCACCTCACATGCCTTAAAAGGATTAGCAGGTGTGGGACGGAGCAGGTCAGACCTGGTGCAGGGTGGGAGG
>WAAB01005085.1:43195-56402 GCA_013389865.1 Piaya cayana
TTAGGAAGAAGTTTTTTACGGAAAGGGTCATTAGGCACTGGAATATGCTGCCCAGGGAGGTGGTTGATTCGCCTTCCCTGGAGGTGTTTAAGTTACGGGTGGACGGGGTCCTGAGGGACATGGTTTAGTGTTTTGTGGGAGTGGTTGGACTCGATGATCCAGTGGGTCTCTTCCAACCCGGTGATTCTGTGATTCTGTGATCACAGGAAAAGCTTGCAATATTTCAACTTCCCTGTGCTGCTGTGCCTCCCTCCTGGCTTAGGCCCACTGGTCTGAGGGACAGGGAGGAGGTGGATCAGGCTCCTTCTCGGTGTCTAGCGGACCCAGATCAAAGGGTTTGTTGGCCCTCCCATCAGGGTGCAGAGGCAAGTGCAGCCAGTTTAGAGGGGTGGGGGGTTAGTGCAGTTGTTGATGATCCTGCACTTGGCTCAGAATTATTGCTCTGCTTTTTAGAGCTGACATGTGCCTTTAACGCTTGAAAAACTTTCTGCCAGGGACCAAGCAACTTAGCTGTTTTATCTGACTGAGTCGCTTTATCCCATAGTCGAACCCCTATGTCTTTCCAAGTAGTTTTGTGAAACGCTAAACCGACATCAGGAATAAATCCCCTAGCTCTGCTCCATTTCAATAGCTCAATTAAACAAATCTTGTCATATTTAATCCCTCTCTTGGAGAGGATAGTTTGGAGGATTTTCACCACTGCCTCTTCATCTTTAGAGAGCATGCACCCCATTCCTCCCTAACCGTCACATACACTTGCCTGTATTGGAACCTTGAAGTTTTCCAAACTTCTTTACTCAGATGCCTCCTTTTATCTACCTCAATCTTCAGCAGAGGGGCAGTGCCAGAAAGTTTTTGGCTGGTCCTTCCACCCTCTATGCATCTTCAGTCATTCTGAGCAACTTCGACAGGTAATCCTAGGGTCCCTGTTTGGGCACCACTTGTTGATGGGAGCATCACAGAATCAAACACAGAGATCAATTTGATCAATGAGTGTTCAATTTATTGAGCTTAGCTGTCTCTTTATAAACCCTTCTTGGTTACATAACTGGGTGCCCACAAGGGTATCTACAGTGTATTATTGGTTAAAGGTAGCTGTCCATAAAGCCATTACTAACATATTATTGGCTAAACTACCACACATGCTAAGAAACCAAGTTACACTAAAATTAACTATGTTGATAGTTCTCTTTAATTGTTTTTCTTTCAGCTGGCACTCGTTCCCACTGAAAGAGCTGTTGTATTCCTTTCAGCTGGCATTTGTTTATCTTTGAGTTCTCTGTTTCAAGGCCTTCTTCTCTGTAAAGTGTTACCACATGCTCCATCCATGGATGTGTTCAAGGCCAGGTTGGATGGGGACTTGGGCAACCTGATCTAGTGGGAAGTATCCCTGTTCATGGCAGAGGTGTTGGACCTAGATGATCTTTAAGGTCCAGTCCAACCCAAGCTATTGTATGATCATCTAGTTCCAACCTACTCCTGAAGTGTTTGGGTTTTTTTTTCTTGTAGTTTCTTCAGCAAATAGGAAACTTGTCATGTGAAAGGTGGGGAGAATTAATTTTTTTACCAGCTCTAGCTTTTATTTATACCAAAGAAATATTGATTTCTGCTATGCTTTCTCCTTGGGACTTAATATTCGGCAAAGTACCTAAGTATTTGCCTAAATTTAAGGAAGTGTATATTCATCAGCTAAGCCTACAGCTTACAGATGAGTCCATCAATGCTACTGCATCAAAACAGTAGGCCCTAATTCTCCTCTAATCTTGCCTTCAGTTGTTCACAGCGGGACATGCCACTACAGGCAAGAGCTTCTGCTCTATGGCACTTACAAATCCAGCTAGGATTTGGCTTAGGAAAAGTGACTTTCTGTTACCAAGAGAAAAATCAGCAGTCTGGGACCTCTTTGTGAATCAGCTTTTTCATTTTACACACATATTTAACCAGATGCTATGCCATCTCATCCACCACCTTTAATTTCTTTCTACAGTGGGGACCTTTGCTGGTCCAAGTGTCTGGCCAGATAAAGTTTGCTTTCCTTTTCTTACATGGCACTAAGAATACAAGAGAACCTGTCCCTTTCTGCACATATTCACTGACACAAATCATATTGTAGAAGTCCCATGATGAAATGTCTTTGTTCCATTGCCAGTGTGCAGCAGAGGTGCCAACCTCTGCATTTAATGTCCTGCCCCACCATCACATCCTTGCATGGTCTGTGCACCCTACAGGACTACACAGCACCAAGGACAATGTTGTATCTCTTTTTGTCTCAACTTCTCAGTGTGTATAACTGAGGTACTAAAACATCGATTTCATTTGTCTGTCTCGGAGAAGTGCTTAACAGGTATTAATAAATTTTTTTAGAGAGTTTGACAGGGGTAGGGGAGAGCTTTTTATTTAAAGGACTATATGAATAAAGTATGCTGCTCGTCAAGCCTTTAAAATGACAGTATTAAACGTTGTGGCCATCAATAGGAAGCCTTGCAAAACTGGTATGAAAATATACCAGCTCTGGTGCAAAACCTGGTCTTATGTGTAGCAGCATGGTGATGAAAAACAAGTGATTTGTTACACGCCCATGTTTACAAGTAAAGAGGCTCACCATAGGTGAATTTTTGAGGCAGTTTTCTCAAGGCTGGCTGTGCAGTGTAAATTTTAGGAAGATATCTCCAGTTTTGCACAGTGTAACTCTTCTTGTTTCATTTTGGCCACAGATGAGCTGTCATTTTTAATGTCATGGCTGTGATACCATTTCCTTGAAATCATGCACTGTTCTAGCTGGATATTCTTACATGTACTAAGCTGCAAATTCTTAGACTAATTCAGCTCAGTATGTTCAAGGATGTGAGTGAATATGTATTTCCCCCCAAATGGGATTTCATGATGTTGCAGGTAATAAACACACTAATTTATAGAAATACAAATATTATTCTATAAATAGTCCAGTCAAGAAAACAAAAGTATTGTTTCTGCTGCTTACCTCTGCAGTCATGATGCTAGAATTTATAGAATTAACTTTGTGTAAATAGTTTCTCTTTAATTTGTGGGATCTGGAACAGGTCACTACAAGTATTTTATATGCATGACTTTACCAGGAGAACTGTGTTCGGTAGCTAAGATTGCTTGTATGAATCACTTGGGTTTACTCCTGCTTCTTGTGTGGCTGAGCTGTTTTGCATAATTAGGAGAAAGCAAAGCGAGGAAGCCACTGGGCTTTGGAACTTCTCTGAATTTTGATCCAAAGCCCATTGAAGTCAGACCCCTCTGGCTCTAGTCGTTAGGCTAAGGCAGAAGTAGCAACTGAACAAGAGAAGGCAATTTTGGGAACTATTAAACCTTTATCCAAGTTCTCTGTGCCTCGTCCCTGAGAACAGGAAAGTAGGCTGCATGTATAGCAACTCGCAGATACAAGTCTGTTGTAATTTCTGAAGCAATGCAGCCACTTAGAGGTGAGTTTTCCTCCAGTGTGTAATCTCAGCTGTTTAGTATATTTGTGGAGATGGAGTTATAGTGATTTTGGAGCCAGGTTGTTTTGAAAAATGTTTTATTTGCTACAGTAGGCTGTTAAATTGAAGGAATGGGTTGTGCTGGTGAACTCCTCGTAGCCTGTACGGTGTGTCTGCAGGTCAACTCTTGGGACTTCATCTGCATGTATGAGGAAAGCCTGGAGGGCTCAGGCAGCTGAGATGGCATTGGCTTGAAATACTCGGGATACCTGAGAGGAAGCTCACTTGTGCCAACACCCTTTCTGTATTTATTCAGCCCATTGTTTTGCTCTTTTGCTGTTCTTGACTACTGTGTGTTTGACCTACATCTGGCTGCTAGGCGTCTTTGGGAAGAGGTTATTCAGCATGTGCCTCTTAAGCTGCCAAGGCCTGACTGTGAATGCCATGTGTCTAGGAGACATATTATTCCTGCTGGAGAGGTAAAATGCTGTGGGATTTATTCCCTTACCATGAAGTTAACATCGATGTTTGCAAGTAATCGTCAGGGTTACTTATTTCTGAAATAAACAGATTTAACCTTAAAAAGAGGGCAGTGCAGGTGAGCTGAGGATGGAATTCTTTTCCTAGGGAAAAGGTGGTTTTGAAGGAGCGTTTTGGTGATCTCTGAGTAGGTGTGGGAGGCTTAGGAGTGGGTTGCTTTATCAGTTCCCTTAAGTCTTGTCAGGAGGAAAGGATATGGGAACTCCTGGGGGAGCAGCAGGGGCTAGTACCTGGGGAAATGCTGGAACTCTGCAGATTCTTTTCCCCTAAGGCAAAAATCATCAGCTTTCCTGCAGAGGGGAAGGGCAGCTGGGAAGCTGTCTGCCCTATAGGAGTCTTGCAGATAGAGCTGAACCTGAACAGCTCTGCTGGTAAACCTTCTGGTACTTAGTATAGTCAGAACAGATTCCTGAAAAGGAGTAAGCCACATTGACCAAAGGATTTCTGTGAAGCACAAGAGTAGTTTAGATGCAAGTACTGGGCACAAGATCCAAGGAAATGGGAATCTTTTATCTAATTCACTGCATCCATTTTGTATGTTCATTTTGTATGAGCCAGCAGTGTGGCCCAGGTGGCCAAGAAGGCTAATGGCGTCTTGGCTTGGATCAGAAACAGTGTGATCAGTAGGTCCATGGAGGTCCTTCTCCCTCTGGACTCCGCACTGGTGAGACCGCTCCTCGAATCCTGTGTTCAGTTGTGGGCCCCTTACCACAAGAAGGATGTTGAGGCTCTGGAGCGAGTCCAGAGAAGAGCAACAAAGCTGGTGAAGGGGCTGGAGAACAGGCCTTATGAGGAACGGCTGAGAGAGCTGGGGTTGTTTAGCCTGGAGAAGAGGAGGCTGAGGGGAGACCTTATTGCTCTCTATAACTNATTCTATGATTCTATGATTCATGTGGATAATCCTGTGAGTTCTCTGGTAATCACATGAAAAAGGGTTTATAGGATCAAGTCCCTGGGTCTTAGTCATGTAAGATGCCAAGCTTTCTAACCCCAGAAAAAGAAAGCACCTGAGCTTGGGCTTTCAGAACATGAGTGATCTTTTTGTAATTAATGGGACTTGTCACATGCTTAAAATTAAACCCACATGTAAAGTACTGGGTTGGATGAGACTTGCAGGTTTTGTTATCAGTATCCTGCCACATAGAGCCCAATAAAGTCACTGGGCTAGTAGATCAACTGTATAGTAGAACCTGTGCACTATTTTATAGAATAAAATGTTAACAAAAATTAGCAAAGAGATTATGGAATATCATTTAATTTTAAAAATGATATAAAAATCCCACTATTTTCAATTTTATTATTCTTCTGATACTTAGCAAATGAAATTGTTTTGTAGTCTAAAGTATTATATAATTCTTGGCAAGTGATATTTTTCTGAAGTGTCATATAAAGGAATGAGCAATAAATGTTAATATTAAGTACAGTTTAATGTCTTACAAGCCAAGCTTTACAGATTCGCTGAGAATAAAATGGGGAATGTAATGGTTTCACCTCTCACATCCCTACAACTGCCAGCACCATCCATGGTCTTCACTTTGTCATTTTCATTCTGCGGGAATTGTCTTGTACCTGAGAGATATTACTAGATAACAATTCATTTCAATATTCCCCTCATTTTGCATTTGATTGCCTAATAGTTTATCACAGGTGTTTTATGCTTCAGGATTTTGACATCATTAGTGTTTGCCATGGTGTCCATTCCCAGTAATGAATTCCTTGGGGGAAGGAAAGTTGATGCAAAGTATGTTTGGAGTGGAATTAAGAATGAAATAGATAGATGTGGCTTTTCTGTCTTCCAGATCAGAGATTTTACTTAGGATGTACTTGGAGCATGGCTCCCCTTAAACAAACAAGGTAATTTAAGGTCAGAACTGTATCTATTGTAGGTGGGACAGTTCCATTAAAGACTACAGCAAGCAGCAATTTCCATCAGATAAAGCTATAATACTTGATCATAGAATGGTTTAGTTGGAAGGGATCTTAATGATCATCTTGTTCCACTCTGCTACTATGGACAGGAACGCCTTCCACTAAATCAGGTTGCTCAAAGCCTCATGCAACCTGGCCTTGAACACCTCCAGGTATGGGGCATGGGGCATCTGTGACTTCTCTGGGCAACCTGTTCCAGTGCCTTGCCACTCTCACAGCAAAAAAAAATCTTCCTTATATCTAATTGAAATCTCCGATTTTTCAGCTTAAAACTCTTAAACATGATCCTGTCACTGCACTCCCTGTTAAAGTACCCTACCCCAGCTTTTCCTCCTTTAAGTGCTGGAAGGCTGCTCTAAGCTCTCCCCAGATCCTTCTTCTCTCTAGGCTAAACAAGTTCAACTCTCTCAGCCTGTACTCAAATGGTAGAGGCCCTCCAGCCATCTGATCATCTTTGTGGTCTTCCTCTGGACTTGCTCTAACAGATCTATGTTCTTCCTGTGTCGAGGACTCCAGAACTGATGTACGAGAAAGGCTGAAACCTTTACTTTTCCTGATGGAAGTCATGCACATCTGGATGCATGTGATTGCCCTGGGGAAGTGTGGGGTTGATGACTAAGGAACACACATGGTCATGATTAATATCCTATGCATCTCCTACAGAGCTGTAGTGAAAATTCTTTTGTTGTTGGCCTAAAATAAACTGCATTGCATGGTAGGAATAAAAGACAAATTTTCAAAGCTGGCTTAGACATTTCAAGTGCTAAAACTACATCTAAACACTTCAAGCAAGTGACTAATTTCTTTGTGGTTTTGAGAGATGATGACTGCTTTTATCTTCTCATTATTTCCTTGGTGCAATGTCTGTTACAGATATGTGCTCTCCTGACAAAGTGAGGTTCATAGTTTTAGGAATTTCTGGAGTGGTGCTGTATTTGTAAATAATGCTATGGGTACATCTGCCATGTAATACTCATTGCCTAAGTAAGGTAGCAGCAAGGCAGGAGAACTAGAAGCACAAAGGCTGTATCTGTGAACAGTGCTATAGACCAGGACAGTATCATCAAACAAAGACATTATTAACTAAATATAAAGGAGTCAGGATTAAGTGCTTTGTGCCTCTGAAGCTGCTATACCAGGGTTGGCACTATAAATACATTACAGTATATTTTTCCAGGGAGATTTCTGTTAATATCTGAATGGGCAAAATAAAAAAATTAACTTTTCTCTACCAAAGATGATGCCCCAAGCACACTGCACTCTTAGCAAGTGCTACAGATGGAACCAGAGTGCATCCAACTTTTTTGTTTTGCCTTTCAATCCTGAATCTTAATTAGTTCCCTGCTGCTTTAGGACATGCACAACATTTTAATAGTCATAAGGATTTACTCCAATCCTCCATTTGCCATTTCCACAATTCAGTCTTTCATACCAGTAGTAACTGCCTTCTCCCCCACCATTTAGGAATAGCTTAAAGAAAACTAAATAGCTAAGAATGTAGCTGTAGATTGATGAGGTTGTCACACCTTTCTTTTCACTGTTTTCTTCCAACCTGTGCTGTGCTCTAATAGACAGATGATTGCTGGGGGAGGGAGAGAGTTAGCAAATCCCACAGCCAGATGTTCAGGGATGGACAGAGAGACCTTCTCCAGGAACTGAAAAGAGTGTAACTGTGTCCTTCAGAGGAGGACACTCAGGTGCCTCCAGCTGCCCATGTTTATCTCTCCTTTCAAAAGGAGCGCAAGTGGGCTCAGCATGGCTAAAAGGATGGATGTTTCTCGGTGCATCAGGGGAAATGACCCGTCATCTGTCTCTTCACTGTGGAGCCTGCCTGCAGCCATCAATCTTGTAGCCCAGCATGGCAGCTCCTTTGGCTTAGTTTGGCTCAACGTTAGATGAACAAAGGGAAATGAAAGCTGAGCAGGGGGGAAAGAGAGAGCAGCAAGTATTCTCTATTTCACTTCATTTTCCCCTTGCATGGTTATCTCTTCCCTGTTATCATCTATTTTCACTGTGTTTTGTAAGGTGTGGAAAAGACCCAGAATGTACATTTTTCAGGATCTAGGTGATTACAGTACTTCTTTGTTAGCAGAGGGGAGAAAGGAAAGAGATACTGAAAAGGCATAATTCAAGGCCTAGAACTTACATTTTTCAGACTTTTCTGTGGCAGTTTTCAGAACAAGCCTACCATAGTTTAGCAGTAGTAGACAGGAAGAAGCAATAAATTAGCTTTCCTCTATTTTCCCATTTTCCTCCCTTTTCTTCCAGATTCCTTCCTCAATTCCACTTTAGTGTTTTGAGGTGTGTACTTAATCTCTCCATTTCTATTCTGTTCAAAAAGCAATCAACAAAACCACGTGATTGGGCTTTCTGAAGAAACGTATGTACTGATGTCCAATACTGTGATGCTCTTGTCAGCTATTGCAAGCTCACTTGAGTGAAGCCTGCTTGATGCAATGGCATGGGGGCTACACAGGCTCATCCAGCACTTGTGATTCCTACTGTGAAACTGGAGGTCATGCAGATACCTTCGTTGCAGTTGGTATGCAGCCCATCAGAGTAAAATCCATTCAGATATGTCTGCTTGTGCACCTAGCATGGAATTAACTGATTTCTTCACTGGACTCAGATGGGCCAGTTTTGCCTGAAATACTCAGATTTGATATACTTTGTGCAGAACTAGAAGGAAAAGAGGTGTGTGAATTCACTGCCTGCTGGAGTCCCACAGCTAGCGTATGCTTTTTTCCATGATGAGCTGCCATGTGGTTGCTTATACTGTTTTCCCCTAAAATCCTTGCTTCTGGATATCATAGCAGAATGTTTGGCTTATTTTGTAGAAGATGTGTTTAGAGATAGTGTTGTTCCCCTTAGCAGTACCCCACTGTGGTGTTTGATTGATGTATTTAAAAAAGCATGTGATTACATTTACTTTTGTATTTTCCTGGTTGACCTCAATGATCTAAGCATTGGGCCCTCACAGAACCATATTAGGAGAGTTCTCTCTTCCACTTTCTCCTGTAGGCAAAGAACTGAGATTTCCCAGGCATATGTAAAGGTTATTAGGAGACCCAAGGCTCAACTAGGCACTGAGAAGGAGCAAGAAAGCTCTGTGAAAGCAGATATTGGACATGCAGATATCTAAGGAAACTTTACCTGCTTTCAAGTCAAATGTGCCATCTGGAGTGAATAGACTTATGCCAAGATAGGGAAAAATCATCCCATTATGGGTTCAAAGGGCTGCTTTGTGGTTTGTGCTGAGATTTTGTTTTGTTTTTATCATAAACCTAAAGAATAAATTGACAAGGAAAACCTTTCTTTAGTGAAAACCAGTTTCTCTTCCCACATACCTTGCATGCACAGGCTTCATAAGTGAGTACAAGATCTTTCTGAATGGGGATATTCAGGAAATTCTTTCATATTTTCTTTACAAAATAGCTAGTATCCTTTCCAATGTGTGCATTTAATAGTACTCATTTTGAATGAATGATCATATTTTCTGCTGCTACACATTTTGCCTACCTGCAAATTTTGAAAAAAGACAAATCTTGTTCATGTTGTCATGAGACAGACCCCAGATGGCACATCTGTGTCTCGGAATGCCCTCTGGCTGGCCTGTTGGCAAGCATTCCTGTGACTTTGAAGGTCACCTTGTTTACACCTTGCCTTTTCCCCCCTCCCTATTCAGAGTCTTGCTGAGCCTGCAGGCTGGGCTTCACCATCTGCATTTTCTCTGGTGCCATTAATCTTCCTGTTTACCATTTTGTTATTAATTCTAGAGTTCACCTTTTTGTCTAAATGCTTTGTAGGCCTCTTGGAATTTCTTGCCTCTTTTGTGGCAGGAGATCAGAGCATCTCAGTAGATGTTTTCTTCTTTCCCACTTCTGAAAGAATACCTACCAGCATTTTCCTACTGCAAGCATTCCTTCTTATAATAACATTTTTCAATTATATAGCGTCATCTATTAGGTGCATCTTACTCTGTGAATAAATATTATCCTCATTCCTTGGAATTTGTGAATTAGGCACTGAAATCTGGTATCTGTGGAAACAATCCAGTTTTAAAGTGTTCTTATTGGCCAGAAAAAAAAAGTGTTTAAACCTGGGTTTGTGAGAACCTGTAAAAACACCTTGCATTTTTGGTGCATTTTATTTGAATGCCTATGAATATTAAAGAAGCCCTACCAAATCCCAGAGGATAGATGAAGACTATCTCCTTTTGACAGATGATTGAAAAGCAGAGGGTACCTTTGTTAGAGTTTGGTCCAATATCACACAGTAAGACAGCAACAGTGCCAAGGGCAACAAGCGTCTGGAATGATCGTTCCCTATCCCATCCTAAAATCATTACCATTTTGCTATGGCCTTTCTTGAATACTGTATTCAGTTCTGGGCCCCCCACCACAAGAAGGATGTTGAGGCTCTGGAGTGAGTCCAGAGAAGAGCAACAAAGCTGGTGAAGGGGCTGGAGAACAAGTCTTACGAGGGTTGTTTGGGGTTGTTTACCCTGGAGAAGAGGAGGCTGAGAGGAGACCTTATTGCTCTCTACAGCTACCTGAAGGGAGGTTCCTTCTTCTCCCAAGGGACAGGCGACAGGACAAAAGGGAATAGCCTCAGGCTCCGCCAGAGGAGGTTCAGGCTCAACATAAGGAAAAAATTCTTCACAGAAATGGTCGTTAGGCATTGGAACGGGCTGCCCAGGGAGGTGGTTGATTCACCTTCCCTGGAGGTGTTTAAGGTGCAGGTGGATGAGGTACTAAGGGGCATGGTTTAGTGTTTGATAGGAATGGTTGGACTCAATGATCTGGTGGGTCTCTTCCAACCTCGTGATTCTGTGATTCTGTTCTTTGGTGGCTTATGCAGGTTTGTTATTTACTGAGCCAGGCACACTGAACAAGCCCTGCTTGGTGTGGCTGGCTTCTTCAGACACTGTGCCATGGAAATGTAGCTAGACCTGCCTGGGTCACAGAGCACTGTCTTCCGGCGAGTAGGAGCTTTGCAGACAGAGATGCAGGATCAGGACTGGGGCACCTGTAATCTGGCTGAGCAGCGTTAATAAGCTCTGTTGCATCTGTGCTGATGCCTTCAGAGCTGACTGCACATCTCTGCTGCTCCCCAGTGCTTTAAGCATTAGAAGGGCCTCATTAACAGAGTTACCACATCATCTGGAGCAAGCCAGAGCTGAGCTCTGCATTCAGGCAAATAACTCCCCTAGTCTGGAACATGAGAAATTGCAGGACAGTCTCCCAAGAATCATTGCAGGCCTCAGATTGGCTTTGGCAGGTTTATCAGCTCTGGTTAGTGCTGGCACTACTAGGCCTAGACTGAATTAATTGGGATACTCGTGCACTGCATTAGAGAGATAACTGCATTACAGAGATTTATCTGTTACTAAAGGTATTCCCTCCACTGTCCTTGATAAGGAAGAGTAGAAGGTATGCAGAATCTCACAGAATTTGCAGCAAGGTTACAGCATGGCTGGTTTTACGTGTGGCTTATATATGAATTTGCATTCAGTATGAGTGGTTTTATTCAGTGCTGTCACATATGGAAATAATAGAGTTGATTGCAGTGGAGGTCCACTCCATGTTACAATTTGCAGAATATGCAGTATGGGGGTGATTGACCCCCACACTCTGGTGTGGGGGTGGTTGGTGTTTGCTGATAGTTGTTTGGTTACTGGATGACAGTCAGATTCCAGTTCTTCTGATGGGTCGAAAGGCCCATCCATCTGTGTGAAGATATCTATGTGACCACTTGCAGATGGCAGGCCAAGTTATTCTCTCATGCCAGAAAGGACAGAAGCCCTGTCAGGGTGATGCAAAGCTCAAAGAAGTAGACTTGGTGCACCGAAATTTTCTCTAAATTTTAGCAGTTACCCAATGTCTCTCGACATTGCCTACAGTGTTGCCTGATGCTGCAAATGTCCTGGTGCAGCATAAGCCCATCTGGGACACAAATGCAAAAGTGACCAGAACACAAATGGGTGCTAGAATAAAGTTGTTGAATGGAGATATCATATTCCTTTATGCTATTTGAGCCCTGAGGGTAGTTACCTGATCCAGCATTTAGCCTGATATTTTAATTTGGCAGTCTTTGAGAAGCAGGTACAGTATATTCTATGTGACAATGATTTATATCTGTGTTGAGAACTAAATCTGTAAAGAACTTCCAAGAGACAGCTGACAGGAGGGCTGTGTTTTTTTTTATTGAGAGATTTTATAGAGGCATTCTAGTCTGCCAAAGGAATACAGCTGCTTGTGAAGTCCACATTTTGATGATGGATTAAACTAAACAGTGCTTCACCTTATAATTTGAGGGCCTCCGCTGTTTTCCACAGCCTTATTTCTCCCTTCTGTTTTGTTTTAGCCTCCTAGAATGTATTTTAGCTAGGGGCTTGTAGAAGCTTTCCATTGGATCCCACTCTTAAAATTCAAAGTTGTCCTCTGATTTTCTGCAGTTCATGCCCAGGCTGAAGAGTGAACAAGTACAATTTCTCCATATCACAGTTTCCTCTGTCTTCTTCCATCTCTTAGCTTTCTCACCCTGCCTCCTGCTCCCTGCCCAACCTCTCCATGAAACTAGTAGCTTCACAGGAAGAGGTGCTAGGGAGACATTGGGATTTTGTAGTCTCTCAGTGATCCCCCGAGAAAATCTCAGGAGTGCTGATAATGTACAGCTAGTGTTGACTAAGATTCATTTCACAGCTTAATAGGATCTCATGACTCCAGCCTGAAGAGGAGTTTTAACTTAATGGCAAATAGTCCTCCAAACTATTATTCCTGCACAAAATGGTTTGTTCTCAGGAATCAAATGCTTCCTTGCTTTCAAGTAGTCTTGCTTTTAAAACTGGTTTATCATTCTTGTTGACTGGATTCTTGTTCCCATCATGGCCCTTGCAATAATATACATGAGGTTTGAGTGTGGAATTGGCAGTAGAGGCAAAGAGTTACAAGAATAGCCTTAAAATCTCCAGTACAGCCATGGCTTTATTGCATCTGGCTTTGATTAAAAATAAAGTGAATTTGATGTTTACTACTATGTAGGGGCATTTGTTTGGCTTTATGGACTCCTTGTGAGAATCTGTATTATCAGTAATCCAGTCTCAGGAGAGGCCCGCAGCTGGGCTGGCAGGAGATCCAGGGTTGGAGACAATTTTAAGTGTAGAACTGGTACTGACATTTTTGCCACAGATGGCTACTGAGTTGCAGTAGTGTTGGAAGAACAGGTTGGGATAGCAGGGACCATGGAAGGTCAGGATTAAAGCATAACAACAATAATCATAGAATCATAGA
>WAAB01005088.1:0-10173 GCA_013389865.1 Piaya cayana
ACAAGGCCTTCTCTGTTCACAGGGCTATAGTAGAACAGCTCAGTAACAGTAAGAGATCTCCGATACAGCCCAAAGAAAGCTGGAGGACTGAAGACTACAAAATAATGTGACTTAAGGACATCTTTAGAAATTCCTATTGTCTCTGCTAGTCAATGACTCTTGTACTTCATTTCACTTATATTCCTCCTATGCTGCTTTTGGCCCTCATGTGAATGTTGTCTGCATAAGGACGCTCATTAAAAAAGTTTGAAGAAATATTTCTAGATTTTCTTTAACAAGCTACTTCAAAATTATCCTTCTGATGGTTTCTCCAGGGAGATCATACATCTTCTTTACTCTTTTAAAATCTGTAATGGTCCTGTCACACATTGCATCTGCTAATTCATAGTTAAAATTGACATTTGAGATCAGGAAAGTCATGCTACTGAATATCTTGGTCATAGCAATAAAAACTAAGGTTTTTTGTTGGGTTTTTTTAGGTCTTGTAGAAGAGAAGAAGAAGGAACAAAGGCTTTAGGGATATTTTGTTGAATAAGAATGATTTCTTTTTTATCTATAAATTCTTTACTTCAGAAACATAACTACATAAAAAACAATTTTACAATAACTGCATGCTTTGATTCTATCTATACGCTTTCTTCCTCTAGCACATTAACTTTTTTTAAAACACTTGAGTAACATTTCATTCATCCTTTAGCATAACGTACTTGCGTTAGGTATGCCAGCTTCCTAATGAGCTGGCACATTAGTCAAATGCAATCAAGGTAATAACCTAATTCAGGTTTAAGATATTATCAAGATGTTTTACAAATTGGCTTAGTATTTAACTATTCAACATACATTTATAAAGTACCTTTAATGATGAGAATTGCAAGACATTGTACAATGAGGTGGAAAAAATCATGATCATCAGAAGAGACTTCACTGTTCTACTAAGCTGCATGAAACACCTGAGATACTGATTGTATACTCATCTAGTTTATCAACACAGCCACGGAAGTGCTGATCCAATACCCTGGGCAAAGAATTTCAAGCCCTAGAGAATAGATGTCAAGGGCTCCAACACCTGACATCATCAATTTACATTTTGAGCTGATTACTGAATCACAATCTATTAAATGACATGTCACAGGATGACATGTAGAGAAAATGAAAGTTTATCTCATAAGTCCAAAGGTCATGAAAGATCTTAGAGATTAAATGTAATATGTGTAGTGAAAACTTTAGAAGAAGGCAATTTATTTATAGATTGACTGAAACATACTCTATAACAGGACATTAACCTTGAGTACTAATGTGTTTTTTTCCTAGAACTATTAAAAAAAACTGCGGGCTGCTAAGAGTAATCATTTATACTTTTGAATATACTGAAAAAATCCCTTTAATGTAGATGTGATGGGTTTGGCTGGAGTGGCATTAATTTTCTTCATAGTAGCTAGCACAGGGCTATGTTTTGGAAAAAGTGTCAATAATGCAGAGATTTTTTAACTATTGCTCAGCAGTGCTCATACAGAGTTGAGGCCACTTCAGATAGCAGGTTAGGGGTGCACAAGAAGCTGGGAGGGGACACAGCCAGTACATCTTCCCCCAGCTGACTAAAGGGATATTGCACACCATATGATATCATGCTCAGCCTATAAATCTGGAGGAAGAAGGAAGGAGGGACATTAGGAGTTCTGGCATTTGTATTCACTGGTAACTGTTACATATAACAGAGCCCTGCTTTGGTGGAGATAGCTGAACAACCGCCTGCCAGTGGGAAGTACTGAATGCATTCCCTGTTTTGCTTTGCAGGCAAGTGCATCTGTTACTTTACTTGTTAAACTGCCTTTATCTCAACCCACAAGTTTTCTCACTTTCACTCTTCTGATTCTTTGCCCATCTCTCTTGGGGAGAGTGAGCAAGCAATTGCATGGTACTCTGTTGCTGTCTGGGGTTAGACCATAAATCTAGCTAACATCAGCAACCTTCTGTGAAATCAATTGCTCTTCCCATTTAAATTCTTAAGGGAATATACATTAAGTGCAGAAATGATCTACTGTTAAGATCCTCAGGTGCATATGAAGAGAAAACTCCTCTGTCATCATCAAAAATGGCCCACCAGGTTCAGGCATATTAAAAAAAAAAAATAATTCAGAATCTGAATTTCAGTCTGGGAATTAACATTCCTTGTAAAGCTAGATCATCAGTTATACATAAACAGCCATTCTGATTCAGGTTCTATATTAAATAACCTACCACATACTAAGAGAATGGTGTTATTTGATCAGGACAATAATGTTGCCCAACTTCTTGTTTTAATCATGGAGAACATAAACACATAGTTTACAAATAGATATTTAATGAAAGCAAGTACCTTCAGAATTCCTGAAGATTGAATTTTATGTTTGTTAGGCAGCTTATTGATCAGAAAAAAAAATTATGCAGCATGCTGAGATAAATAATGTATCTGCATATACCACTGGTACAAAGAGAAATAGTTACCCTTTGCAATCATTGCAACTTCAGTTCTAATATCCTTTTTTCCCCAATATTCTTCCAGGAGATTTTAATAATCTTTAACAAAACTACAGAAAAAGTATTTATCTTATAAGATCAAAATGTTGCTTCTGCTTTTTTTTTCCTATTCATCTGCTTTTTACTGCTTCTTGTTTCATATAAAATTATTTCATCCACTGACTTTCACAAGCAAGATTAACATGAATACTTCCATTTTAATATTTAACTGTATACATTTGGAAAGACACATGGCTGTCACAAACCAGCAGTAAATTGTTCAGGGATTGGGTCAATACCCGATTAATCCAATCAAAGTCTGTCATTGAATCTGACTGGCTTTGAATCAGACACTAGCAAAGATTTTGCAACTTCTAAAATTCCTTGCTTCATCCTAATGCTACTCACACAGCATATTTAACATTAACATTGCCTCTGGGGAAACTGCTCTTTTGAATGCCTTCCAAATTATGAAGCACTTTAAAGCATCAATAAAAATTATGGTTTTATAACAAAATAATTAGTTCCTATAACATGTAGAGCATTGGAAAATCTGGAAATTGAATATTAGAAGTTAATTTTAAAGCATTATCTTCAGAACTAAAATTAAAATTGAGCTTAATTGAATGAATATTTCTCCTACCTGGATTGGAAAAATGACTACCACAGGCTTAATGGGACTTTCCAAAATAACGTTCCAGATAACTTTCTTTCATTTTGCAGAGGTTGTCCCATCTAGGGTGCTAAAGCTGATGCCATGAAAAACGAGACTCAATAATCAATGCCAATTTGATTATTAAGTACGGTATTTTTTAATGCAATGTCAGGCATGCAGGGGATTGCTCCACCTAATGTGCATGCAACTTTCAGTACAATTCACAAAAGCTACATACAGTCAAAGCATACACATATGTCACTTTTCCTGGAACAGGTGTGTCTATTAATAGGTTCCCAGAATTTATTTCCATAAGTTTCCTCCCCTTGGCACATGTGCTCTGCCCTCTAGGGGTTTTCTTCAGGGGTCTCTGGGTCAAAGCTGTAGATCTTCCTCACAGTTGAACTTCTCAATTCTCCTTCTTGTGCATGCTCTTAGACTCTTTTGATACCTCTTCAATGTTGCATTTTGTTCTAGCTGGTTCTTCTTTCTCTCATTACAGCGCTAGTACTTGCTATCCTGCTTAATTATATACAGTCACATTCTTTCCCATTCTTTCTAACTGCAGCCTTGTTAAAATTCCTTATTGATGCATAAGTGTCCAGGCACAGGCTAGCTAAAAGTTATTATTCAAGCTAATCCTGTCTTTTAGTTCTAAAGCCACAAAAACTATAAATAATATTCAAATATAGAATAGGTTAACAACTTAGAACAAATGATTTCTTCTTTCAGTTACCAGCAAGTATATGAAAACCCAGCAGCTATAAGTAACAGCTGAGCAGGAGTGAGGTGTTGTTCACAACCTAGGTACCTTACCTTGTAATATCAGAGACAAGAGATTATATCATTAAGCCAAAACTTAATTAAATATTTAGTTTCACTTTCATGTTAGTGCTAAAAGAAAAAAACTCTGGGACACAGGTCTTGTCCATTTTGTTTAAACCTCTTTATGAACCACAGTGAGTAAACAGGAGGTGAGGACTCCGATGGCCAGATGGATCAACAGACTTTAATGCCCCTCTTCCACAAACCTAGACACTTTTTTGGTAAGAGTAATACCTCTGACTGTGTTGGATGTTCCCTTAGAAAGTTGCTCAAGCACCTAATGACTATCTCAAGCTTGTATTTTTGTAGAGAGTGAATTTATAACTAGCAAACTCAAACTCGTTATACCTGATGCTTCAATACATTGTTTATTGGTTCAACTTTGTGAATCTACTCAGGGAAAATCCTTTAATGGGCTCTGACAGACAGGCATTGATCCTATCAGCCTTGGAAAAACGCTTCATGAAAGTCTTTTTCTGACTCCACCAGGCCTGGTTAATCCTGTTGTCTTTGCAAAACTGTCCCTTTTTGGGCTCTGACAGGCAATCTGACTCTGAGAGGCAGGCTCCACACTGAACCCTTAGGCATAAACAATGTACCAGGTCTGAGTCTAAGAGTGGATTCAGCTACACCTAGACTTCTGAGAAGGAGTTGGAAAGCAAGAAGGTCCTTTCTGAACTTTGTGACTGAATGGGAGGGCTTCCTTTTCATTAGCCACACATCAGACCCTTTACCTCTTTTAATGCAACTGTAAACAAAAACAGGTTCGTATTTATAGAGGACTGCAAGTTCTGAAGAACTCTGCCCTTGTTAAATTTCAGATGTATCTGTTATTTGATCTTTTTCTCTTTCCTTGATTTATTTTCTCATATACAGCTGTATAAAGGAAAAGAATCTATGGCTGAAACTCATTTGTTTGCTTTAGTTTTGGAGGGGAAGGCATAGGGACAATGCCAAAAGATAATTGCAAAGATCTTAAGCTATTCTTTGAGAGTACGTTAAAACTTTCACATTAATATTATCTGTGCAGAATTATTTATTTTAAAGGCTTTTCTAACACTGAGTTGAAACTTTGAAAAAACACTATGCATTTCTGTAAAAACATAGAAATATTACAAAAATACATTAGATACAATTTAGAGTCATCATAGCTTAAAAAGCTATGAAAGGCTAGATTTATCATAGAAGTGACAATCAACATGAAAGTAACCTTAACAGTCCAAGATTCCTACTACTGCCTAAATTTCAGAAAACATCCTCAAAAAGACTACTTTGGAGGAATCCATTCCTTAAAGAAAATGTTACATTCTTTTATTCCTCTTCTTAATTATGTACTGTGGCTGAATATCCCTGGAAGACACTGGTTGATTGTTGCTGAAGCCCTTAAAATAAAGTTTAAGTTGCACATGGCCTTTGCTTCCACCTCCTTCTTAAGAGTTAATGCAATCTCTAATGGTCAAGTATCAGTTTAACACACTACTCAGTCCAACATTAACCATAATATTTCAGTTCAGCATCTATGTAATTAGGAAAACAACAGATTTTTATAAACAGAAGAACTGAGCTGCCCATGTGACTTAGAAAGCACTATAAAATAGCCTGCTTTAAATATTCAGTTACTTTCCAAGATGAGCATTATCTGACTCTGCAACCTGGATGAGGAATGAATCATGCAGTTTTATATGTCTCATAATCATATCACATGGCTAAAGACATGTTAAGCACAAATGTGACATTTGCTATTTGCACTGTAAAACCCCTTATTTTGTAAATAAGAGTATTACATGCTTAGTAAGTAACTGTAAAACAGTAAATTATCAGCTTGTAAGTTTCTATTGCTCTGGTTGGAGTAGATCATATACGTTCCTTTTCGAACCTTGTTCTTACATGAATAATATGTAACTCCAGCGTATAAATCTAGGTGAGCACCTCTTCATCATTGCAGTTCCTGTTCCTTTTTTTTAGGTTTTGAGTCAGGGCTATAGCTATACTTAAATAACAAGCAAGCACCTATACACAGATAATTCATAGGGATTCACTTTAGGGAATAAAATGCAATGCTGAGTTTCAATCCTTTCCACTTTTCACCAGTGTCTTATGAAGCGGAATAAAATACAAACCTTGTCTTCTTTTTAAAATACTGGTTAATCTTGTGATCCAACACTAACTACTTGCTTACTACCTCTATTCTTATACCTCTACTCCAACAATTTATGGTATGGTCAAAAACCTAAGCACAAGGGAGGAGACTCTCACACCTTCCTCTTTGACAGAAAGAACATCTGTTCAGGTGCCAAGAACCTGGCTTGGGCATACACATATGAAACTGCTCCGTACTGCCTTTTCAGGTTGTTTCACTCACTGAATATGCTGTATCAGGGTTCAAGCTGTGTAATACCTACACCTCTTTTGAGAGTCAGCCACCCCCGGCATTGCTAGGGAGAAAATGACACCTCCCAAGGGCTTGAGAGATGAAATTCATTAGTGTCTAAAACTCAGTGAGAGTAAAATCATGTTATAGTGCTTTCTGCACATGCAAACACAACAGAGCTGAGCCCAGGACAAATATATGTCCAAGTTTAACATTCTGACAGAGCAACTCAGGGAGACAGTGTTAGAAAGTCTCCGAGAGACATGAATTCAGACAGTCATCACAGCTACAGTTGAAGACATTTTACAAAGTCCATAATCACAGAATCATTCAACTTGGAAAAGACCTTCGATTCATAAGAAAGTATCATTTAACAGGCTTCATCCTTCTAACAACAAATAAACTATCCTCAAGTGACAGCAACATGTCAGGGCTATGCTATTTAGTAATACAACACATGGTGAATTTTCTAACAAGGTCGGAGAATCTTGATCTGAAAACAGAAGATGAACAAGTTAAATCCAACACAAGGAGTTGGTTTATCTTTAGAAATAATGTGGGTTTTATAGAAAACAGGAAGTGAAAATTCTGTTGTTATTTTCTAATATAGAATAAAGTGAAAAAAGAAAAGTAATGAAATGTGCTTATTTCAATACTTATTTTCCTGCTTTAATGAACTTTCGTACTTTTGTGTTATTTGTTCAATATTGAAATTGCAGCTGTGACTACATTTTAATAATGAAGTAATAAAACACTTTTCTCAATATTAGAGTATGCTTATAGTAATTCAACTGAGTCTAAAATGCAGGTGACAAATGAGCAAGCAAAGCCAGTACAAATGCTAAGATAAGCCTATATGCTTCACTTTAGCATTGCTATTAAAGACAGAGTTGTAGAATTAGGCGTAGAAAGAAATACAAGACTGACATCAGTAAATTGGAGTGTGTTCATTTGAGGGCCACCAAGATAGTAAGGGAGTTGAAATACTTGAACAAGGATGAGAAGCTAAGGAAACTGTGAATATTTGGCCTGCAAAAGAGATGCCTTAGGAGGGACTTGATAGCAGCCATCCCACTTAATGAGGACAGTAAGTCTCTGGATAAGCTGCCCATAGTGGTTGCACAGTCTCCATCCTTGGACAGTTTCAAGACCCAAACAAATCAAGCTGTAAGCAGCCTGATCTGATTGTGCGGGTGAGCAGGAGGCTGGACTAGAAACCTCAGAAGACAACCTCCTTCCACCTGAATTATCTTATAAGGTTATTTTTTAAAAAGTTCCAGGAAACTGAAGGACATCTCAGTTACTCATTTGAGGCTATAGACCCAATCAGGGTCATTGTTACAGTATATGGAGTAGAACTTCAGCACAATGGTTCCTCACAAAAAGAAATGTTAAAATCAAATCATCATAAGTATCGAAAGTAATGAACTTAAAGCATTGAAAGTAATGAACTTAACTTATTCCCCTTGCCACACACATACTTTAAAGACTAGCATGATTTTTTTTTAATTGCAAAGCATCTGCAAATCCAGCAATATATGCAGTTTGGGTTCCAGATAAATGACAATGATAATAATAATAAATAGTAATTTCACCACATTAAGTCATTCCCTACACACACAAAAAAAAAAAAAAAAAAANAAAAAGAAAAAAAAAAAGAAAGGTATTAAGTCACCAAAACAGAGGAAAAACAAAATCCAAGGAGTACACCGAGACTAGGATGGAACGACAGCTTGTCCCAGGTTCCCAAACATTTGTTGTAAAGCAGATTCAGAGTTTAGAATTAACTGCTAAAACCAAGTTTTCTTGCTATAAAATATCCCTATCTCTCCTTCCTCTTACAAAAATCTAAGAGGTAGAAGTGTCAGCAGGGTGTTACAATTAATACTATCTTAGATGACATTTGCCCAGGAAAAGAAATGGTTTGTTGGTGTAATACCAGAAAGCAAAGAAGGACCTAAATAAAATTTCTGGTTTTATAATGAAAGTTTTCATTGATTCATTTTTTTTTAAGAATTAATAGTTGAAAATATCAGTATTTGAAAGACTAAGCCTCTGTCATATCTTTTCGAGTTCAAAGCATTTCTTTATATTAGTTTTGTTTTGGCAAAATTAATCAAAATGAGCTAGAAAATATGCAACTATTTGATAATGGAAAGAAATTTATGGAAGGAAAATAATACATGAAGTTTTTCTTGAGTATATAAATATTGTTAATTTTGCAGGATCTTTTAATATTAATTTGTAAATTACAATGTACATATGGAAATATGTTTTTATCTTTCATCAGCAAGTCTTTCCAATTCTTCCTCTGCCAAGCCAAAGACTGGCATTGGGGAAAAACAGACTATAAAGTAGACTGGAAGCATCCCCTGCCTGGTGTCTCCAGTGCGTGTCTACTGCCAGGTATGCCACCATCCAGCCACAAGGAGTACAACACCAAAGTCACAGGATATGATTTCTCTATCCCATAATATATTTTTAAAATAAATTTATTCAAGTGTTTAAAATTTTCACATTTTACATGCTGATCCTCTATTTTCTGATGCAACCAAGGTATTACTTTTGAAATCACAACTGTCTAATTCAGTTATTTGAAAGTAAGCAAAGTTATCAAAGTCCTTCTTATAGACAGATACAGGTCTCCTCCCACTGAAAAAGGTTTTGCATATGTTGACTTTCTGAATAATAGCTTTTTATCCTCATTCAACACAGCCCTCCTCCTTAATAAATCAATTTTCTCCACTGTTCGCAACAGAACCACAACTTCCTCAAACATCATCCATAGCTGCTTGTTTCCATCAGCTCCACCATCACATGGCAACACAGTCAACTTTCTTTGGTGGGCTGCAGTAATGAATTACAGACTAGCAGCACAAGGAATAAAATACTGTATCCAAAACAAGAGTAATACAAATGTCCACCACTACTTTGAGCTACCCTTTAACTGGGATCAGAAGTACTAATGTTGGACTTCTCTTTAACAAAATGCCCAAGAACTGCAGTACTAATGACAGCTGAACATATTTCTTTATAAACTTTTTTGAGTCTTTCTACTTTACACCTCACTTTTTCTAAACTGCAAGCACTTTATCTTGACATCTCTCTGCTATCTAAGATAATAATTTTAATTTTTCTTTAGTTTAGTTGAGCTCAAAATCACTATTGCTCAAATAGTAACACAGTCATAGAGTAACCATCTGTTACATCCTGACCTCCCTCACCTCTCATGCAGAAGGGAGACATGGTTAATTAAAACAGAATTCTAGGAAGTAAATTAAAGTGATAATTACACTATATAGCTAATTTAAACAAATTTAGTAATTTTAAGGCTGTTTGCAAATATTCAGTTTTCTGTTAGAGTAAAAGAATTATTGATTTGTGGAGTAGGTAAAGAACTACATTTACATAAGCCACATAAAACAATAATGTGGTTCTACAGAAATGAAAATGCAGCAAGTAAGAAGAGAGGCAGATTAAAAAGAGGTAACAGAGAATTAGTGGAAAAAATATAGTTTCACCTTTCAAGGGATCCCACAATGAAAGATAATGCTGATACCCTTAAGAAAATTGAGAATGTCCATTAAAAACAGGGCACCTTCCCCTCTAATGCAGTTGATGCCAGTCAATCATGCCCAGTTAATCCCACTGGGCATGGGGAAAATAAGCAATACCACATGTTTTGTGCTTGCACTAAGAGCAAATTTCAAACTAAAATACGTGAATATTCACAGTTTACAAAACACAGGAAGAGAATTACTAAGCAAATGTAATGCATTAACATTTTTGCATTAGGTTTGTTGCCAATTCTGATTAAGATGAAACA
>WAAB01005089.1:0-59312 GCA_013389865.1 Piaya cayana
TGGCCTGCGCTAATTATTTCTGCTTTAACAGACTTTGTTTTGAATTGAACCGTGGCTGTGTGCAGCTCCTCGATGAGCCCCAAAGGCTGGCTGTGCCGCACAGCCCCGTGCTCTGCAGCCTGGCTTTGTGGAGGAGGGCTGGCTGGCTCCGTGGCTGCTGGCCTCGCAGGGCTGCATGGGTTTTTGCTTTAGCCATGATAAATGAGTTTTTACTGATGGATTTTTGGCTGGCCTTTCCCAGGCACTTGGTTCGCAGCGGAGCTAGTTGTCATAGCAGTAATGGGACTGCCTATGATCCCGATAAGGGGTCAGCTTGCTGGCGAATTATCTCGCCCTTTCTCTTTTTACCTGGAATGTGAAAAATGTGGTTCTTGTGTTTTCTTGAAAATACCTGATCCACAGTCCCTGTTTGGGACCCTTGGTTTATCGGGTTGCTTTGATGGAAGGGGCTGATGTGACAGAAAGATACAAATCATGGGAGTGGACTGTCATTCTAATCTATGGACCTTTCAAAATTCAGAGTTCCAGAGGGCACATGTTTGGGGCATTGTCCATATTTTATGTCTGCTTGTGTAGGAATTAGCAGTGCTCACTTATCTCTGCATCATTTACCAATTATATAAACAACATTTATCATTATGAGTCATTCATTTAGATTTTACTCTTGTGGGATTTCCAGGAGCACAGAGATTTAGAGAGAATTAAAAGAATATAGCTAGATTTCCAGCAAGGCATTATTTCAGGCTTGCTCTGACTCTGTATAACTCCCATTTGATTCAGCGTCAGAGTGCAGTGGCCACCATCAAGCTCTTTATGGACATGGTAAACATCTTCCAAGCTGAACATTAATGTCTGTATGGCCCCAATTCTGATCTGCACCAGGACTGAGGCAGGTTTGTTTCTGGGGAAAAGAACTAAACCTGGGGCACTGTGAGGAAGTCTTAGAATCACAGAATGGTTTGGGGTGGAAGGGACCTCAGAGCCCATCCAGTCCCACCCCTGCCACAGGCAGGGGCACCTCCCACTGGATCAGGGGCTCCAAGCCCCATCCAACCTGGCCTTGAACCCCTCCAGGGATGGGGCAGCCACCATTGCTCTGGGCAACCTGGGCCAGGGCCTCCCCACCCTCATTGTGAAGAATTTCTCCATAATGTCTAACCTGTATCTTCTCCCTTCCAATTTAAAGTCATTCCCTCTCATTTATCACTCCATACCCTCCTAAAAATTTCCTCCCCGGCTTTCTTGTAGCCCCCTCCAGGTACTGGAAGACCACAAGCCATTCTTATAATGCTTTTTTTATTGGGGATACGCAGAATTTCCCAGTGTCAGGCCTCTGCGTTTGTTAAATTGAGAATTTCAGTGCATTTAAGCAGCAGTGATCAATAGCTCTTCACATCTTTCTCTCTTTCTGATATGCAGAATGTGCCGAGCAGGGCTGGGAAGCGCAGCTGTAAGAGTCTCCTCTTCATCCCCTTGGGAGACACTGCCCTGCTTTGGTCAAATTATTATTATTGTGAAGGAGAATTTTGATTTCTCATAGAAGCCTTAAATAGCTGCAAAAAAATTTAAATATTTTTAGTTCAGACTGGAGAAAATTAAAATGTTTTCAGCTTTCCTGTAAAAAGCAGACTTCTTCAGGAGAAAAAAGCCCTACTTCTGCCATTCCCTGTTCTGTAATTCTCCCCTCAGACATTCCCCCCACAATCCCCCAACACATTCATAAAAGAAAATTAGAAAGAAAAATTTCAAGCAACCTTGCTATTTACAAAGGGAATTTTTATCAGCTCTCAGTTTGCAGAAGAAAATCCCCTTCTCATGGAAGAAGGAACCCAGATATCTCTCTTCTAATGAATTTCAGCCACGGGAATTGGTTTGTGATGCGTTGGCCAAACTCTGGTCAGGAGAGCAGGCTGCTGATAGTGCTGCAGCACGGAGAGATTGGCAGGTGGCTTTCCTCCTGTTTTGCAGGAGAAATGACAATTCTGTATTATTTACTGTCCTTAAATACCTCGCCATAGCCCAGAGCTACCCTCTGCACAGAGCCAAAGCTCACCGCGACTCACAATATGTTCACTGAATTTGCCATTTAAGGTGGGAACACTGGGACCAAGCCACGTTCCAGTGCACCAGTGTTAAGCACCCAGTGCGGATGGTTTATAGTTAGGGTAGAAGAGCCCACAACCTTCTAATTTGCTGTTCCTTCAAGAGTGCTGGAACCTCTGGGCTGCTCCGTGGGCTCCTGGGGCCACTAAATGGGGAATTATTCTGTAAATAGTGCACATGGGAAATGGGGAGGCTGGAAGAGCCCCAGCCTGGGAACCTCCCATTGTGATTCTCCTGGGGGATGCGCATGGGGAAAGGAGCCTGAGCTGTCCATGCTGGCACTCAGGCTCTTCTCTAAGGAACCTTTCAATGAAATAGATAAATTCTCCTTGTTTTTTGGTGAAGGGAGAAGTTGACTAATTGATGTTTTCTGGCAAGACATGTTTTGCCAGAAAATCCCCTACTCACTCCTAATTAGAGGGCCTCTGTGTCTCCGGCTCGTAATTCTGTTAGGAGATCAGATGGTGAATTTTTACCATGGAGAGCAATTTCCTAAAAATCTGTTTAGTATTCTGGCAGGTTGCAGGATGCTAAAAAAAAATTAAAAATGCTTAAGGGCAAATTTTCTGCTTGGTGCACGGGGAGTTTTAACACAGAATAACTGCAGGGGGGTGGGTAACTACTGGAACTCTACTTCTTTGTATCTTGAGATTATAAGGCAGGGAGCTTTTCTGGGTAAACTTCAGGTGTTTTTCCTTTATGGATTTCAACTTTGTAACTAAGAGGAGGCAGATGAAGTTTGGAATGCGTAGAGAAGGGAAATGTGCTGTTGCTTTAATCAAACAGTCTGGAATAGCTCAGGTAGACTCTGCTAGCTGGCAACATTACCATTCCTAAAACTCATCTGGTAATTGAATGTAATGTTTGTGCTGGAAGCTGAATGCATTTCAAATGTGAATTAGACCTATGTAACACAGAGCAGTGGTGCATAATTAAAGTGCTTCGTAACTGAGATTGTTCGATTTGCTCAATACCCCTATTTTTAAGGCACCTGCAACGTTCAGGTGCCCAGGGAGGTGGTTGAGTCACCATCCCTGAGGTGCTTAGAAGGTGGGTAGATGAGGTGCTTGGGGATGGTTTAGTGGTGGACACGTACAGTTGGACTTGGTGATCTTAAAGGTCTTTTCCAACCAAACGATTCTATGATTCCTCCCAAAATGAACCAAATCACCTTAAGAAGCTTTCCAATAGTTTGGGACAGAGGAGAATTGAGGAAGATGGATCTTCCACATAGTGGTTTAAGTATGGGCAGCGGCGTGCTTTGAGGGGAGCATTCTGGTGATCTCTAGTGTTTAATGGGACACTGGGATCTGACCCACACTGTGGACCATGAGATTAAGTGTTTTCTCTTCAGAAAGATTTGATCTAAGTGATCACGCTAAATCTAATCCAAATTAAAACAATGACCCACACATGCTGGAGATGCGAGGGGTCTCAGAATCTGCTGAACCCACTCCAGCTGTACCAAATAACTTGTTAGGGGAGACACAGCTGAAACCCTCTATATGTCTGCTCCATTTTCTGCTTCCTTAGCACTGAGTAAGTCTCTGGGTGGGAGTATAAACAGTCTGAGGGCTGCTCTGAACATCTCTAGTCAATGCTGGCCTCTGGAAGAGCACCACAAAGGACAGCAGGGCCTGGGAATGTGGACCCCAAGGCTGGTAAGAGAAACAGCAGAGTGTGATGCTTAAAAAAGCTCAAATAAAACATGGGTTCTGTGCTACCAAGATTAGGAGGAATTAATTTCTGTCTCTGCCTCCAAAGTGCTCCTAATTAGAGCTGCCTGGAAGACCTGAAATAATTCCAAGGTTTTGACAGTGACTGAGACATGGATAACTTTGGATGAGAATTTTTGTTAACTTTAGCTTCCGGATTGCTCTTGGCTATGGTAGGAATTGTGTTGGACGAGTTATTAATTTTAGTTTTTAAAAGCTCTCAGACTTCCACAGGCTTTACCCATTTGAAAGTTTCCTCCTGATCATCACATATTACGATGTTCATATATGAGGATATAGGAGCTGTAATAACTTATATATTTTCTTAGCTGTTGTCATATTTCTTCTCCACCTTTATCTGGTAAAGCAAATAGCTCCCCATTATTGCACTCAAGATGTAAGGAAAGCCCAACAAACCCAATTAGGCTTTCCCAATCGCTGCTCAGTTGCCATGGGAGGGATGAAGATCTTTCTGGACAGATCTTAGTTTTAAGAAGCTTGTGGAAGTTGGAGAAGTTTTTCCTAACCAGTGTTCATAGAATACAAAGCCAATGTCAAAGTAGTCTCTGTGCACAAAGAATTGTGAAGCAACAGAGAAACAGAACAAAATGTTACTAACAGAGCTCAGTAAAATGTGTTTCACTTCATAAGGGCTGCTGCATTAATTTTCTTCTGATTTTGACCTTTGTGGGTTTAACATTACAGTGCTGTGGCTCAAGCTTTGGATTCAGGTGGAGACAAAGACCTAAAAATAAACCTGATTTGTTCCAGGACAGAAACCTGAGGTCTGTGTGACTTTAACATGCAATTGCAGGTGTGCTCAGGTTCACTCCCTCAGCTCCCGTAGAGAGCCAGGTGAGAACACTTGCAGTGTTAATTTAAAGCCAGCAGCCGAACCTGCTGAAAGACAAAATGGTCAGGTTTCCTGCAGCTTTCTATTGCTCCAGAAGCTCCTCCAAATGAGTAGCTTCCTCCTACTGCTAATTCATTAATGTTATGGTGCAGTGTGTCACTGTCAGAATAAGATGTGGGAGTTTCTTGGAGTGAATATTATCATTATGGCTATGAGCAGCAAAAAGCAAGGTGATTGTGAATCAGACTTTGTGGGGTTTGTGCTAGAAATGACTTTGAGTCGTTATGGTTGTGTCTAGATGGTTCAATGCAGCTCCAGACTAGCGATGTCTCTGTGGGATCCAAGCAGGCTGCTGTGCCAAGGGGGCTGTGTTTTGCTGGATCTGGAGGTGGGTTCCAGCAGCTGTGGTAGTGTGTGTCAGCTAAAGAGCCACGGCTCTCGCTGTGTTCGGCCTTTTTGACTGTTTGCAGTAGTTTAGGGGGTCTGGGATGGTGATGAAGGGCTCCTTGCCACTGCCCATGCTTTAAGAGGCTGTCTTCTGTCGGCTTTGGAGCAGGCTCTGTGCAGCTAACACAAAAGCAATCCCCCAGAAACAAGGCCAGACAATAAGAGGTGAGTTTGAACGGGATAGATGTCCAGCAAGGGAGCATTTTAAGTGCAATTACACAAGCTTGTCTGATCCTTAAGATTTGATTAAGAGCAAATGAAGTTATATTGCTGGGCAGTCAGACTTCTCTGACCACTTAAAGCCCTTGCCTAGGGCAATCTATGAATATTAAATGTCGCGACCTCTCCAATAATATTGCAGTCACCTGAACATACAAATTATGGCTTTTTATGTCCTTAGGGTAGGATATGTTTTTCATTAGTTCCCCCCAGTTGACTGGCATTCCTTGAACTCAACTACTCAGTGGTGATCAAGCCCCAATCATTGTATTCTGGTCTCGGCTGTGCCTTTCTCAGCATAGGATGGGTTAGTTGAGGTCTGAAGTAGTTGTGTGAGCACCCGCTAAGCTGGTTTCAGGTTATCAGAGTGGTTTGGGGGTTTGCTCCTCTTCAAAGACAAGATCCTTCCACGTGGTCATTATTGGCTAGCTCTGTGACCGCTCTCTTAGTGCAGGGCCTGAGCTGCTGGATTCCCACTGCTTCCCAGTCTGTCAGCTGGGGACAAAGAAAGCATTTGAGTCCTTGTGTCTTTGCACCAGGACATAAGGGTAAACAAAAATACTCACTCAGTTCCCCTGTGGTCTGTCTCCTGGGCTTTGACCTTTTCCACTGCTCTCTTGCAGACTCTCACCAAGTGCTCCAGGGCTCTCCTGGAGGGTGACGGCCCAAACTGGCTAAACTTCCCCACCTAAAGCCTTGTTGCTCTGTAGACTTGCAGACTATCCCCTTATTTATGCATGTGCGTTTATCTCTTCCAAAATCGTGGTGTTCTTGGTTCCCACACAGTGCAATTTACCATAATTGCTAGATCCTTTTCTAAAGAACTTCCAACTAATCAATTTTCCTCCAGCCTGTATTTCTGCAGTGAGGTATTTTTGCATGCTCTAATTGAAATGCACCCTATTGTTTGTTTTTTTGCTGGTTCCCCAGCTCGTCGGGGCCATTTGCAATTCTGATCCTATCCTCTCGCACATTTGCAGTCCCTTCTGGCTGGAGGTCATTTGCAAATGTACTGAGAATACTCTATATCCTACCTTCCAGGTCACTATAATATGGCATTGAGCAGAGCTGGCTGGGGACAAATCCCCAAGGAACACCTTTGTTTTCTGCATCCTTCCCTTCTGACAGTAAACAATCAATAACTCCTCCCTGGCTTAAGTCACCCTGTCTTTCCTGCATCCACCTAGATAGTTTCACCTACGTTGTGTGTCCATAGCTTATATAAATACACCGGGGGAAGCAGTTTCAGAGGCTTACTGGGTGAAGTATGACATTTACCCTTCTCCCTGCTACCTTCTTGCAGAATTAAATGGCATTGTTTTGACATTATTTTTATGTGACAGATTCATGCGCGGTGCTGTTCATCTCCTTCCCATCCTCCATGACCTTACAAATCACTTGTTTATTTGTTCCAGCGTTCTTGACTGCCCTTTCATTCCTCAGTCTGCCAGCCTCCCCTTTATTCAGCGTGGGTGCTGTCATTTTCCAGTTGTCCTGTGCCTCCTCTGTGCCTTCTTGAAGGTGAGCTGCTAATGGTGGAACTGACTGGTTCTGTGTGATGACCTACAGGTTATTTATCCCAGGGACTGATTGGCTGAAGCAGTTGGAAAGATCTAGCTTACCCAAGTACCATCAGGTCTGTGTTGGTTATTTTTCCTTTCCCTTAATGTAGGTGGTGATAGTTGCTCCCATCACAGGTTTTGATCGTTAACTATCTACATGGTATTGACCTTTTGAAGGTGATTATTGCTCCAAAGAAAGCCTCAAAATCACCAGCGTTTACCTCTGCTGAATGACACTTTTGGTTTTCCTCTGCTTATTCAGTTACTTACCAAATTTCTTGTTTGTTTTGTGATTTCACTGACCTCGTCCAAGCCCACTCTGCAATTTGTTAATTCTGCCCTGGGAGGATCAGGTGCTTCATAAAGCCACGTCATGCAGACCAGTGGGGAATGTCGAGGGGAGTCCCTGTGGTGGGGTCACTGGGGCTTGGCTGACAGCTTTCCTTCTACTCATCTGGAGTCGCTCAGCAATCATACGGAAATAAATGTGTCTTAAAGTCACTTCCATTCTTTGTTCCAAGTCTATGCCAAGTCAGGGTAGACTAATTAGATGGTCTGGCCCTCCTTTTACCATTCAGGAGGCAGAAGGCAACTGGTGAATATCTCAGACAGCCCTTGTCTTCATGCTGAGCTGCTCTAGAGCGGTTCTGTCGCACGCGGCCATGTACGGCAGAGCCAAAGGACAGCAGCTGGGAGGAAATTGCAGACAATGCAAGTCCTCTGGCTGGACCGCTCATTGTGATATATGGAAGAATTGTGTTCATTTATATAAAGTGGCTTTTTCTAAGGCGGCTTCTACTTGAATTTGCCTTTGAAAAGAAGAAATTGTTCTCCTTCCTTACTACAGAGTTTATGCTTATTGTGTTCTCCAGTCAGGTCACTGGATACCTGAAGCATCTGCATACCACTGCTTTTCTGCTGCAGATAGAACAATGCCTTTTGTTTCCCCCTGTTGCAATTTGACCTTGCCTTTTACTGTGCCATCCACATCTCTCTGTCTCAATTTTTGTGGGCTCAGCCAGTGTGTGAGGAAGCTCTGGTGAACAATTTAAAGAGAATCTTACAGGTCCTGACATCCCCCTTCTCGTTGTGGGAGCGTTTGCCTGGAGTGGCCATAACCTCGGTAGGACTTTAGCCTGCTTAGCAGCTAGACAGGAGTCTTCCCTAGGGCATAATATAATCCCCTATCTTTAGGAAATGTTGTTTTCTTCCTCCCCTGGCCTTCCTAGCTCTTCTGAGCAGAATCCATTCCCAAATCTTGGGGTTTGTTTTACTTTCACTGCCTTGTTTCTGTTGCTTGGTGCCTGAGCCGGAAAAAAAAAAAACTAATAAAGCCTTTACAACTGATAAAGTGCTGATACTCTCACCCTGTGCTTTTCCCTCTGCACCTCTGTTGTAGCTTTCTTTACTTATAACACCTCCATCTCATTTTCTTTCTTATTATTCTGCTCATGTTTGTTACTTGCCCATTTTAAGATTTTTTTTTTCTGTGCCTGATAGATCTGGGAAATGAGAATTGGATTGCTAATGATGAGTTGAATGCCTGTGAAGGCAGGGTTAGAAGGTCAAGGCTAGCTGGTTCTGAAGAAGGCTAGTAGGAGTTAAGTTATAAATCAGAATTTGCAGTAAAATTTCTTCCTATTTACTGTTTTAAAAAATAAAAGGATGTGATAAGTCTAATTGCATTGAAAATAAACATCAAAACTTGCTGCTTTTGGATAGACTCATAGAACGCTTTGGATTGGAAGGGACTTCCTAAGGCTCCTGCTGGCTGATGAAAGCAGAGGGCATTTTAGGCAACCCAGTGACATGTTGCTTTTCTTCAGGATGGTAAAACTGGCTTCTCTATTTCAGAGAAGACTCGAGGAATCTCTTCATGAGAACATCCAGCCTGATGGGTTTCAGTTTTATACACCTTTTGGTATTAAACACTAGAATAAGGCTCTGAAGGAGTTTGTGCTTTGTGTTCCCAGAGCACATCACAAAGCCCTTCTCTCTGGGCGAGCTGATATGGGAATACTGACCACACACACTTTGAAATGTCTCTCTGGCCTCGGTTGTGTTCACACGTACACAAATGAACACACACTACAAAGCATTTTCTGCTGTTACCTTGCTTGAATATTAAACATCAACACTTTTGTCACTATTTTGCTTTTCATTACCTCTTTACAGCTGATATTAATGAGCAAATTAGACCCCAAACCAAGCACAGAAAGCTGTTGCTGAGTGATGCAGGGCAGCGTGGTATTTGATTGGAAATAACTAACTGTCACAGCACCAGCATTGGCAATAGAGTCATAAAACTAAGCCCATCTCTGGAGGGCTCTACATACTGAATGATCTAAGCCTTGTAAATCTTTTGTCATACAACAAAATACCAGTATAACTCATTTACAACAGACAAGCTAAGGTGGAGAGTGTGAGTCAGTCTCCAAAAAGCAAAGCCTTGCTGGTTGCTGATCTCTGGGTGCAGAGGCTCGATGCGGCATCCCCCTGGGCTCGATGTTATGCAGAACAGAGGTTTCACTCGAGGTGTGTGTGGCTGATAAGGAGGAGTTGGGAGGGGATCGTTGGTTGGGGTCACAGCCTGTGCTCTATCAGCATGGCCAGTCCGTGAGGAAGCCTGGATTTTGATTGTGGTGGCACACACATCAATAACAGTAGAGGAGTGGGTATTATTGTAAGTCTTTGATAAATAGCTACAGCAAATAAGGGGCAGATAAGATGCTGTGATAAAAAGACAAATAGGTTACATGAGATATGCTGGAAAGAAAACAAGTTAGATAGCTTTATAAATCACAGCGAGGTGTTATGTGACACAAAAGTTTGCTCTTTGCTAGGGAGGCTAATGGGGAAGTATGGGCAGTACCTAAAAGCAGGAGAGCAGGATGATGGCAAATGAGAGAAGTTAGATGTTAGGAGAGTCTTCAGGATTACAGAGAGTTATAATTTTTATCTATACACCATTTAGGCTTGGCAGCTGAGGCAGACCTGGAGTCACATCTATCCTTCTGCTTTTATCAGTGACTACAGCTTAAAGAACAGTAAAATGTTCATGAAGGACACAGGGTCCTCACAAAAACTCCAGGTGATGTTAGTGGTCCTCAGAGCAGACCCTGTATTTGCTTCCTTCTGCTGTTGAAGTACCTTGTGCTCCTTGATCCCTCTTGTTCTGGTTCACACCTTGTGCTCAGGAGATGCTGAGGCAGGGGTTTCCCCCACAGCCAATCACAAGGGTGCATTGCACAGCTCCATCCGTATGGTAGAAGAGTAGAAATATTGGTAGGATCCTTTTCTGCTGAGATGTGGGGGTGTTGCCAGGATTTCTGGAAGTCCCTCCAGAGCTGGTATTTCATCCCCTTTTATAATCTCCTTGAGCTAAATGACACATTGATAAACTGTCTGGGATAAATAGTGGTTTCCAGACATTACCAGACAGTAGGGACTTTTTCAATGATCCTTTGTCACCATTTAAGATCAAAAAGGTTTGTAATCAGTGCAGTGGGAAGAAGAAAAAGCCGCTTGAAATTGCAGCGAGTGGTTTAAGTATCCCATTGTTTAGTTAACGTGGTTTGACAGATATGGCTTCAAGATGCATAAAAGTCTAAAATAGAAAAAAACCCTATAAACCCCTCATCGGCTGAGGATTGGAATTTAGATTTACTTCTTACTGAATAGAGCTATCGTGTTGTAGCGTGGAGCTAGTGAAAATGCATAGCCAGAACAGCACTTGGATTTAAAACACTATATACTAGGTGGACTTGTGTGCAGTGATCGGAATACCAAGTGTCATTGGTGGTTTCCAGTGAGACTGAGGGATTATTTGTTTTAGGAAGAAAGATGAGTACGGCTGCTGTAAAAGCGTGGAGAATCTCTGATTGGGGGACACATGGTAGACAGGCTGAACATCTTTCATTATGATTAAGCAGTATCAAAGGCTGACGTTGGACTGCTTGTTCTGCTGATGCCGTTGGTCCCTGCGTGTCATGGCAACTTAATCTGTGCCTCTGGCTCAGCAGTAACTGGGGGGTGAACGTGGGCATTTGGAGTATGTTTTATCCCTTGCTCCCCTTCTCTGATTTCTCTGTTTGAAGGAGAATGTCTGAGTGAGAGCAGTTGCTCTGAGCTTTGATCCGCTTCAGGGTTTGACCCAACATCACTGTAATCTCTGCCACGCGGAACAGAAAGCTTTGAAAAAGAGCATGGCACGACCTTCACCAATTTTGAGCTGGGCTTTGGTATGGTTTGTACAGCTGCTTGATTTTCTGCATCCTGCAACTTCTGCTTGTAGTACCTGCTGTGTTAGCGCTTCAGAGGGGAATCTCAGGGGACCTTGCCTGTTAGTGAAGTTCCAGCTCTGATCTGGTCCTTGCCTTGCCGCCTGCAGAGGAAAGGTGATGTGCAAGTGTGTCATGCAAACATGTCTTTTGTGTAAGAGGTCGTCATTTTGAGCCTTTCCTAAGCAGTACAGACCTCATAGCCCACACTGAACAGAAGCAATAACAATACTGCTAAACAACAATGTCTGTAAAGCAGCAGGTTTTGGCTAACGGAGCTTCCCAGCGCAGTCCCTCCGTGTTGGCCAGCAGGGATGTGCTGCTGGTACATGTGTTTGGCAGAAAATCGTACTGCGAAAAGCAGGCACAGCTACTGATTTGGATGGAGTTACACTTGCTTACACTTGAACTGAGTTTGATCCTCGACTCTGCGGTAGCATTTAGGTTCCTGGTGCTTTGTGTCTGCTGTTTGCTCAGGCCACCTACATGCAGAGGCGAAGCTGCAGCTCCTCGGGGCTTACAGCAATCCTGTTAGTCAGGGTTTGGGAGGGGGCTTGCTTTTTCCCCCAAACATACTTACACAACTAGTAGCATCATGCTGTTTTACTGAGCCAGTAGCAAAAGAATGGAACACAATAGGAACAACAGGAAAAATACAGCAAAATACAGGGGATTAACCATCAGGCATCTTCTCATCTTACCAGCAAAGCTTTTTCTGAAACATCTTTACAGCAAGAATTTTAATGGTTCTGATTTTACAGGGTAACATTAAAAATAAATGCCAAGTGTTAAGCATCTTAAAATTTCTGTCGCTGGAATACTTGAGGCTCTGGCAGTATGGAAATATGCTTCTTGCTTGCAAGACTGTTGCAGGGGGTGGGTATCCCTAGGGTAAGAGGGAAACGGGTCTGATGAATGAAGCCGGGGTTGCCACCAGTGTGTTGTAAGTCTTTCCCTTGCTGCTAGCGGAGAGGTGGTGCCGCTGCCGTTTGTAACCGCGACGGCCGAGCGCTCCCCAAGGCTCAGGTGCCCGTGCTCCTGGCCATCTGTAACTCTCAGTGCAGCGGTGTGACACGAACAAGAGGATGAAAAGGAAAAACATTGGATGTCTATAAGCATTTTTGAAGAATTGATCCAATAAAACATCCGATGAATATATTCGCTAGTCGCTTATGCAGCTCTATATGCTGAAAATAAAGACGGGAAAGAGGAAGGTGACTCATAATACACCTTATTCCAAATAAATCAAAGTTGTCAGATCAGTTTTGTCAAACAGGAATGGAGCAATGTTTTCGTCCTCAGTAGCTGTGTGTTGAGAACTACTCTTAAATAGCATTGTCTCACCAGTGCGTGTTGTCTTGGCCTTGACATTCTCTAGGTGAACGTACAAAGCTACTCAGATTCTTAAGGAATTTGTTCATTTGGCCACATGTTGATGGAGATAGAAATAGATGTGTGTCCTTGTTGGGTTTACTCCTGAAGTGTTCAGTTTTACTTTATGCCCTTGGCAGATCCTTCCTAGCAAACTGTGTTCTGAACACCCATTTCTGTGACCATCTTCCCATTCGCTTCCATTTATCGTGCTAACGCCTTGAAGATTTGTTTCTTCATCTATGTGTCACCCAATTTGATTTAGTTAGTAGTCTGTAAATGCTCCTGAGAACCTAAAAATCTTGTGCATGTGGACTGATGACTCGTTATTTGTAGAAATAGCTTTTCAGAAGTCATTTGTATGTTTTGCTGGTAGGCTCTACCCTGTTCTTAAGAGTTCATGTCTGCTCCGATTTGAGGAAAGACTTTGAATCTTAATTTTGTACCCGAATACTGGGATGCTAACTGACAGCATCTCCTTGCTTTCCTTTCCATTTTAATATAGACAGAATTTAAGGCCAAATCAGGCAAAATCAGTCGTTGACTATTGAACTGGAAGCTTTGCTAAATGGGGATGGAGGAGTTTGGCTAGATAGCAGTTTTGATGCTGTGGAAATATTGGGAAGCCGTATTTCATGTCTCTCCTTAGACATATTGTTTAGACACATCTTATCACGTCATTCCTTAGACAAGCTCACTGAAAGGAGGAGGTGTCAGGGACTCTCAGGGAGCAGAGGTGCCAAAGGGGCTGCAGGGTATGGGAAGGCAGGATATGTAGATTTGGGAAGGAAGGTCTGAGTGCAGAAGTTGAAAGGAGACCTTGAACAACTAGAAAATCTCTCTAATACCCAGCACCCTGAGTATCATCTTCAGAGGCAGCTTCTTATTTCAGTTGGCTTTCTCAGAACTTACTCATGTACATGTAATATTTGATGACTTAGGCAGAAATAAGTCTATTTTCAAAGCTAATCTTTGCATTACATATTGAATCCATTATAGATTCTCTTCTACTTTAATGAAAAGCCTGCATGAATTGCTTAAAAAGAGAAAGAACTTGCATCATAAATCAGACTGAGGCAGTTGCCTGAAAATTAGCATGAATATGTTGCAGTAAATACTGCCTCAATCAAATAAATGGTAATAGAAGAACTATTCAAAGATCTTGGTATGAATGAGAGTGACATAAGTGCATTCTGTGGCATTTTGTGCACCGGCGTAAGGCGCAATATTTCCACAGCATTTAAAGGACACATTCTGTCTCTTCATGTTGTGATGCAGTCTCCGACATGAGAACAAGCCCCACTTAAGCATGATATTTGGATCAAGAATTTGTGGTTTGTGTTTACAAATATAAAAATAGCACTCCTTCTGTGGAAGAGTTGTGGAACTAAGATACAAATGAAATCCTCCGTTGCAGCCTTTCAATAAGATTACAAGAGGGAGCTTATAAAAAAGATGGGGGGAAAAGCTTTTTTAGCAGGGCCTGTAGCAACAGGACAAGGGAGAATGGTTTAAAATTAAGATAAATTTAGACTAGATATTGGGAAGAAATTTGTTACACTGAAGGTGGTGAAACACTGCCAGAGGTGCCCCATCCTTGGAAACATTAAAGGCCAAGTTGGAGGGGACTCTGAGCAATCTGGTCTGGTTGAAGTTGTCCCTGCTCGCTGCAAGGGGGTGTAACTGGATGGTCCTCATGGTCCCTTCCAACCCAAACCATTCTGTGATTCATAAGCAAATGCATGGAAGTACCTGCCTCCACGTGCTGTGTCCCCACACAGACCTCTCCAAAGGCTGCAATGCAACAGTCCTTGTGGTTGCACAAGAAAATAAAGAAAAACATAAACCAGGGCATAATCGTGTCCTGATTTTTCACTGCACAGTACTGTTCTACATCGCAGCCGTCACCTACAGAAGGGAATGATTGCCAAGCAGAGTGAAATAACTGGATGAGGACTGTGATTACAGTGTGATTTTGCTTTACTTTTTAAGCCAGGGTTTTACCCCTAAGATTCAAGAATATTGGATTGGCAACAGAAATGAGAAGATTGGAGAACAGCAAAAAAAAAGTGAATTTGGAGCAACTCTATGTATCATTTTTCTATTTTCTTTCCCAGGGCTTTTTTGGCTGTCCAAATGTTGCCCTGTTTATGTTCCTATAGCCAATATCTTTTTCCTGCTTGTTAAGGGAACAAGCCTTTTCCACTTACCTGTGAGGAAGGCATATTCACAGTAAAACTTTTATTTTTAGGACAAATGGGAGGGTACTTAAAGGAGATCAAGTATGTAGAATGAAATGGCAAGGTTTTCCTTTACATCACAGATGGAAGTGATTTGCTGTCATCCCTCACTTAGAAGATGCTCCTCATTGTGGATGTCCTAACCCGTCTGTCCCCACGCAGAACATCCAGGCCTGTGTGCACCGCGTTGTCATGGGTACCTGTGCTTATCCATGAACTCTGCTCAGACAGAGCCTGAACAGTCACATAGCTACACAGAGGAAAATTCTCTTTTCATCAGAAGAGCTGAATTTTATGCTTACGCTCCTCTCGGTCTCTCTGCAGAAGCTTGTTTACTCAAATGCAGTAACATGGAGCTGAATGTCAGTGTAGCTGCTGCTTTTTCCCCAGAGGAGAGGTCTCCTGCAGTAAACTGATTGCATTGGTCTTGTGATCTTGCTGAAATGAAGGACCTCAAGGACATTTTGGGGTCCAGTCCTGCCTCCCCATTCAGCATTGGTGGTTATGGCTCAAGGTCCAGTTGCCTGCCTGCCAGCTGCCAGCTCCTCTGCCTCTCCTAGGAAAAGTGGAAGCAGCAGATTGGAAGTAAATCAACACAAAATAAAGTATCAAGTGAGGATTCAAGCTTCCTGCCCCCCTGTTCCACCTACTCCCTAGATATTTCCCAGACCGTGGCCTGTGGGTTCCTGATTTTTGATGGAAAAACACAGGCGGATCTTGAAATGTGACAGCAATTCAGAGGGAGGAAGGAGAGGCTGCCAGATGGCTCCGCTTTGCACCTTCCCCAGTTTGCAGGATAACGCCTCATCATTTGCCATAAATTTATCTTTTTCCCCATCTCTCTGCTGTGGAATGAAGCTCAACTTTTGGCCTCTTGGCTCCATCTTTCTGCATAAGTAGCAAAACAATGCGGTATCGTGGAGGGAAAATGAAGGAGGTTTGTCTTGTATGTGCAAAGGAGGAGAGAAGATGGGGGCGGGGGTGCTGTGGAAGGAGAAGGAGCTCAGGAAGATTACAACTAGCAGAGCTGGCAACACCCCCACACTGCCCACAGTGAGCATCTCATTCCTCTGAGTCTGGCTGGAGGTGTTTTAATTCCCTGAGAGACCAGAAGGAACTATTTATTCATGTGATCATAATCTAAGATGGAATTATAACCTGAATTCATGAACTTTTGGAGTTATATTACTCGCTACTGCGCAAATCCAAATGGCACTTTCCCTCTTCATTTTCTTTGCTCTCTTCCTCCTAGCGCAACGTAAAACCGAAGCAATTCCACGGGGCCATGGTGGGCCACTAATCTCCACACAGGGAGACAGCGAGATGTGCTGTGCTTTCAGATCTGTGTTTCATTCTCCTCCTCTTCTTCTGGCTTTTCCTCAGAGCTTCCATGGAAGAGACTTGAACCGTGCCGTTATTCACTTTCTATGCTGTAACTCGTAGGAGTGTGTTTTTGGTGGCTGTTATATCACAATTATTTACCAGGTACTAAATAGCAATAAGACCATAAATACCAGTTATGTGACCTTAATATGAGCTTTCTGGTTTATGGAAATGTTAATTTTCTTCTATGCTAATCTGCATCAATAGAGTATGTATAACAGACTGGATGTCAGAAACCTGTAGCTGGGAGCTCTGAATTTTCCAAACTCAAGAGGGAATTCAGTACGGAAAACATGTCAATAGGAAGCTTGGAGCGTGTGTCACTTTGTAGAGAAACCAAGTTTTTGCATGTAATTTCCATATTCTGATAGAATTCTCAACCAGGCTTTTAAAATTATCTTCCTTGAATCTGGAGCGATGTTTCGGCACTTCCAAGTTCAAATGAAGTTTCGCACACATACTGAGCTTTTCAGCAGGACGGTGTGGCTGTCGTCTGCACCCCAAGGAAACAGCCTCCTGCAGCCTCTCATCCTCTTGCTTGTCACTTGGGAGAAGAGACCAACACCCACCTCGCTACAACCTGCTTTCAGGCATTTGTAGTCAGTGCTAAGGTCTCCCCTCAGCCTCCTTTTCTTCTGGTTAAGCAACCCCCGGTCCCTCAGCTACCTCTCATAAGGCTTGTTCTCCAGCAGCCGTCCCCAAATCCCACAAGTCCTTTTGTTTCCTGTATTTGTGCCTTTTCCACTGTTCTGGTACCTGTGCAGCAGTACAACAGATAACATGAAGTATTCTGTCCCTGAGGATGATGAATTTTTTGCAGAGCTCAGGTGGGGTTTTTTTGTACATCTCCAAAAATAAGCCAAGAGCTGATCCGTGGGCAGTTCTCCTTCAGCCGAGCTGTTTGGGCAAGTTGTGCAGTTGCAGCAGAACAGAGGCTGATGTTGGCAGCTGTCAGAGCAGTTCACTGTGCTTAATGTTTTAGCTGTGATCTAGATGCATTTTATAAACCAGATGAAAAGTAAGTCTCTGTTGGTTGTGCACTCTGAAATCTATGCTGCTTTTCACTACCGTGTTATATTAGCTGGCTTCCTGCTGAGCAGGCTGCCCAGTAGCTCACCCTCCCACGTTGCATAAGTGCACATAACTTTATCTGCTGTGATTTCAGATCAAAGAATGGTTTAGGTTGGAAGGGACCTTAAAGCCTGCCCAGTTCCACCCCTGTGCCATGGAGGAGGTTGTTCTCCACACCCACTGGCTCAGGGGCTCCAAGCCCCATCCAACCTGGCCTTGAACCCCTCCAGGGATGGGGCAGCCACCACTGCTCTCGGCAGCATGGGCCAGGGCCTCCCAACCCTCATTATGAAGAATTTCTTCCTAATATCTAAACTAAATCTTCCCCCTTCCAATTTAAAGCCATTCCCCCTCATGCTATCACTACATTCCTTGTAAAACGTCCTTCCTCAGATTTCTTGGAGCCCTTTCAGGTACTGGAAGGCTGCAAATACAGGTATATCAAGCATGATTCTTTGTTCAAAGATATCCAAGCTTGGGTTTGGATGTAGATGTGCAAGCAAATTAACTTCTACTCAGAAATGTATCTAAAGCATTAGTTCGCAAACAACTGTGTGCGCAGAATTTTTGTTTTCTCGAGGGAGAAACATGTAAACGTGCAGCCTAGGTAAGAATAATTAAATCCTTTCTTTCTGCTCCTGCTTTAAAAGTTCTTCAGTGCTACTCCGGTGACTACAAGGACAAAGCTGCTTTTGCTACAGAACATATCTAAATGGAAATAAAGATAGCTGTGAGTATATGTACTGTGCTGCATACGGGAGCTCTGGTCAGAATAATAGCTTTAATATAAGAATGCATACTTTCTCGACAGCTCCTGCTATATTTTTTGGCACCCTGAGAGGGATTCCAGATACTGAGAATAAATCCCTTTTTCTATCCAAAAATACTATTCAAATGAAAATTGTAATTTAGACACAAAGGCTATGATTTAAAATAATCTGTGCAGGTTGTAGCAGGAGTCTGTTCTTAATAAAACATTGATCTTGGTCTTATTTGTCACCGTTAACATGGTTTTTCTTGCAAAGTAAGAACTGTCTCCAGAAGGTCTGGTTGAAGCAATAAAGCAGGATGAGGAGGTTCCCTATTTTCCAGACAGTGAGTTTGTTTTATGGAGGAAAATTGTGTTAAACCTACATTTAAATGGAAACTCGGCAGGAAAACAGCACTGAAAATAACCATCAGTTTCAATCATCTGAGGTTTTGGGGGGTTGGTTTTTATTATAAGACTTGGTGGCAAACCTGCTAGGACTAAAAATCTGCAGTTCCTTGTAAAGACAAGCTGTGTCTTATTCGACTCTGTCTCCCAAGTGCTTTCAGGCTCTGCAGTGAACTGGGGTGGTTTATTTGAAACCCAGGCCCTGGTTTCTTGCTGCAGGGATAAGGAAGGCACAGCATGAGGTGAGGTCTGCATGGGTCTCCTGTGCTACCACAGGCTGTCCTTAAGAAAATATCCACTTAAATGCTCCTCTAATGCAGGTTTTCTTTACCCCTTAAAAAGTTCCAACTTGCATCTCCCATGGTAGAGGTTCATTTGATGCACGTAAGATCAGGATCTTATTTTAAGCTGGTGTTTTCCAGCTCCCTTTCTCTCATCGGGTTCCACATTTGTCCACGTGTGAACAAATAAAAGCTGTACCCTAAAGTTGAGCTCCCAAAACTTGCATGTGGGAGAGAAGCTGCTCTTCCTTCTAAGCAAACGCTTGGCGTGTGCCACCTGTTTGTCAGGAGGATCCCTACTTTAAGCTGTTTAATAGCAGGAAACTTCCCTTTTCTTTTGCAAATGCCAGGAACAGGGAGGATTTTGGAAATCACATACATGCTTGTGATGAACACATCAACATTTAATACTTCTGAAGCATTGCCGTCTGTGAGCAAAAGGACAGTATTTTCTAGATTCAGAAAGTCCAATAAGTGGTATCTGTTTCTTCTTGGCTCTGAGAACCAACCCAACACTGTCTTTCTATAAGCTATCACAGCATAGGTCAAGCAAAGTAGTGCTGGATCATACTATTGATTGTTCCAGGACTGAACAAGGTCGTAGCTGTTGCAAAATACTTTTTTTCATTTTCTTCTTTTCATGAAGACTTTAGAGAATCCCAAATAAATAGCTTTAATGAAAGAAAGATGGGTGAGAGTGTCAACCATGGTTATGTTACGTGTAGGCGAGAACAGAAGTCTTGCACCTGGTATGGGGAGGCTTGTGTATTCCTATCACCCAGCCCATCTGTTTATCAATATTATGATCGCTCAAGAAAAACTCTGCTTTTTAAACTCCTAGGTTTTGATTTTCATAGGGTTTTTTTTCAGCAATTTATATATGATTGGCAGAACTTTGGACATAAAAACCTCCTTCAAGCATAGAAACATTAGATCAATCATAAGATTTTGTAGCTGCTACATTTGGATCCTCTTCACTTGCCACCTAATGCTGAAACACTGGGGATTCCCATTTGCAACTCGTCTAAAACAACTTAGCAAAGGTTACATGGTATTTGCATACTTAGTTTTATGTTTTGTGCTAACCCGATACCACGTATGGTCCTGGTGATGAGCACGAATGCTGCAAGTGCTTGATGAGCACCACTTCTTGGTGAGCGAGTTGTGCTGGCTGGTTGCACGTTCTCTTCGAAGAGGCTGTGGATGGGGAGGATCACACCTTAGCCTCGACTCTGCATGGAACAGCTGATATAACATTGGCTCTTCCAAGCAATAGCAGAGATTTGACACTGCCTGTCTGAGTGCACCTTTAATTACATTACTCTTCCTCTGCTCTATACTGGAATAGTGAAAATATATTTTCATTTCAGTGATTGAAGTCCCTGTGACATCTAACCAACGCCTCGCACAATAAAACTGTCTGTCCTTTTATCTCTCCATTATTCCTTAAGCAATCTGATTCTCTATTTTTCATTTTGTATGTACATTGGCTGAACACCTTAACAATATTACACTGTAACTTTTATCTGGTTTATGAGGTACATTGCTCTAGTGCCCTTCCAAATAATAGCTGTTTCTTCTGCAGGTTCTTTGCTTGCAGACTTAAAAGTCTTCATGTATCTGCAGTTACCATCTGTTAATCCAAGAGTATAATCAGTTCAATACCTTCGTTGTGGTAGAAATGGTTTGGATGTTTTCTAATGTAATACCACTTGCAAAATTTGAAATGCAGCTTTCGGGTCTGTCGGTTGTGTCATTTTATGTATGACAGTACAGGGGAAAGATGGAGTTCAAAAGTTCAGGCACATAACTTGCTTCTAAGCTCTTCTTGGGTTACATGTTATTTATGCTTTCTGCTTTGTCTGCTTTAAAACCTTGTTGGTTACATCTGATGCCTTGAAATTTTAATCTGCTGAGGTTGTTGGGGTTTTTTTAATCTTCTGGTAACTTTTTTTAACATCTCTATTTTTTTTTCCATCTCGGTAACAGAAGGGTACAGGGGTCAACCAAAGCCTTGGGTCTATCTGGATGTTTCAGTGAACCTCACTGAACTTTGGATCAAGCCTTGAAAAAGTCACCTTCAGGCCAGCACAGCTGACAATGCTCACTTGTGTATTTTGATAATTGGATTTTTTTGAAGCACCTAACTTATTAAAAGAGTGTCAATCATCTTTTTTTTTTTACTTTAATTGTCTAATCTGGATTAAAGTTCCTTTTTTAATGTCCAACTTGCTGCTGCCTGTGGAGTCTACACGTGTGGACTGATACAGTTTTTCCGTGGAGCATCCCTGAGCCCCTCTGCAGGTACAGCAGCACTCGCACCAGGTGGACCCCCACACATTGCTTGCTGCTTTTTCCCTGGCTTTTTAAGGAAAGACCTATTGGTCAGACGGAAGCCTGGCTTAGATCACATAGCTTCAGCCAGAAAAGCGATGGTATTCATGTTCTGTTCCTGGGAGCAGCTGGGAATACCCGCTTGAACAGGAAAATACTGTCTGCATCAAAGATGCCTCCTGCATGGGGTTGGCTGGGAGCTATTGCTGCTATCAAATGCTCACAAGGAGAGGGGAGGGTGAGAGGAAGAGAGGCACTGCCTGTGTGTAGGTGACCACAGGGTCTCTGTGACTGACGCCAGGTCTGTGGAAAAGGAGACCTCTGAGCTGCTGAGGAGCCGAGCCCGCATTTGATAGTGCACAGATTTAAAGGGGATGTGTCTCCAGTGCCATGATTTTTGCTGAAGTCACTGGAATCCCTGAGGAACCCACCTGGCTGCCCAGGCACAACTAATGGCAGGGTTGAAGCCAGCTGATTATATTTGAAATCATCTTCAAAATGTTTAATCCATTTTCTGGAGGTCTGCCATGTTAGAAGAAATCTAGTATCTCTTCTGAATCTCTTTTTTAATCTGATCCCGAATTCAGAAGAGAGCTTGTAAAACTTCTATTTGCTCTGTTCAACCCATCAAGGTTGCTTATCATTGTTGTGCAAGAAAAGGAAACATATCAAATGAAAAAATCTGTTTTGTAGTTGGCAAAAGCCTGTATTTTGTCTTTGTACTATGTGTTGTCATTCATCATCTAACCTTGGGGAAATCACAGGTGCTCTAACAATGTAAGAGGCCACTAAAAAAGAAAATTATTTCAGTAAAATTGTAGCTGGGGATATGTAAAAGAGAAATGCCCCTGGGTAATAAAAATTACCCATGCATAATGGCTGTGAATGTATCAAGCAGGTGTAGCTCATACAGCGTGTGCCGCACCAGCTCACCTACGGGGCGTCCCTGCTCACCAGGATCGGGCTCACAAAGACAACAGGAGAGAGAGAGTGGGAAAACACGAGGTCAAGCCCAAAGCAAAGGACTGAGAAGCCAAGTACTCGGTAAGTGCTGGCGTGTCTTTACCTATCTCTTTCACCTCTTTGTTAGAGCTGTCTCCTTTGATCTTGCCTTTCTCGTTATTACTCTCTGCTAGAGGTGGGCTCAGTTCCAAGGTCAAGGCCTGCTGCTGCTGAACATCTCCCATATCCTTCCCCCGTTAGTCAGCCTGTCTCATTAGAGCCTGGCAGGCGTGTGCTGTGCCGAGGCGATGGCGTTCTGTGCTCTTCCTTCAGTGCACTGGAGGGACTGTGCTGCTCTCCAGTTAAAAGTTGGATGTGTTTTCTACTGCCATCCCCTTTGGGCTCAGCTGGCAGAGCTGTAGGAGGCTGCTTAAACTACAGCTCTTCAGCCTTTGCTTTAGTCTTCTGAGGACCTAGCCCCACTCCATGCCTTAGCCGTGGCCCTAAATATCCTGAATAAGAAGGTAATCTTTCGCAAGAAACTGCTTTTCTCAGCAAGTGCTGTTCTGACAGATTGCGATCTCAGCAAGCAGTACAGCTCGTGGTGGAGGTTTGACATTTACTGGATGTTTTAATTTTATATTTTACCTTTTTGGTTTGTTGCATTTTTTTAATCTTGCTGACTCTCAAGCTAGCAAGAAGAACAAATCCAAGAGCAGGGATAGTTCAATAGGTTATTAGGTAAGTGGGATGATGTCTTTCCTCTTAGCCAGAAGGTATCGCACAGTGAGCATTTGACTGCCTTGGGCAATTGCCTGTCCTGGTTGTCTGACCAGCCCCTGAGGAGCAAGAGTGACACGCATAAAACAAGCCACTGTTGATAAGAAATTATTACAAACAAAGAGGCAGTTCTGCCAGCTAGCACTGGGGATGTGGGAAAGGTCCCTGAACTTTGACACTGAGGCTAGAAAACTCTTCCAGAAGCAGTAACTCCGAGCTCTCGCGGGACATAAAGCTCTTTGCAGATAAACAAGTCCAGACACAATCCCTTCTCCTCTTCCACTGCACATTACCCCAGTGACTCTTTATTAATAGAACTCTCGTTCTTTTCCATGTGACATTTTCCACTTACAGTGGCATAAAGGATTCACAGTGAAGGCCAGACCCTTCCTCACTGCAGCCACTGTGTTTGCTGGCTCCCTGCCTCCCCGTTGTCCACCACAGCACATTTAAACTTCTTGTCTTCATCTATGTAGCCTGTCACAGCTCCTAGCTTGAGCAACTCTGAGCACAGTTGCTGAATTGAGCCCTTAGTATCTCCTTTTTCTGATTTTAAAAGGGTTTAGCTAATGCTGTTGGCACTAATATTTGAGCCAAAACGCTGAGTGAATGAATCCGCGATGAGCTCTGTGCTGCTGTAGCTGGCTTCCTCCGGGACCACGTTAGGTGGTTTAAAAATAGCTGGGGTACCAGCACGCTCCAGCGCAGTCATTTCAGTGCCTGGAGCAGAGACATGCCCAAAGAGTCTAAATTAGTAACAACTTTGCTGATTTTATTCCAGCTGCACCAGCTGTTTGTTTATGTAGATAGCCAAACAGCAAACACCCACAGAGCTGTTAACTCTGCAAATCTTCACTAAGTATTTCCTAAACTACTGCTGACAAATTTCTGACGAGGCCTTAATCTCTATGAAATCTATTGGATGTTGTCAAAGCACCATTAGTCAGCCTGTCATCGGGCTGCTTTGTGGTGTGACTCAGATTTGCTTTCCTGTACTCGCTGCAGAGAAGTGAAACTGGGAAAATCTCACATGGTGAGGAAGCTGTGTGCAGCCCCGAGCTGCTGGTGAGCTGGTGGATGGTACCAAAATGCCTTAAGATGTGATTTCAGGAAGTAACCTGAGCCTGGAAAGGGTTTTTTTTCCATCTCTGTTGTTTGTATCTTTGGAAACAAGCAAGAATTACCTCTTTTTAGTCTTGGGAAAGCAAATCTGAGTCAAATCTGCCCCTACTCCATACAATGCAAAAGGGGAAAGGTGGTATCACAAAAGGGGTGTCGCACAGTTAAAACATGCAGTTAGCAGGAAGTAAAACAACACGCACAGGTCCTAAATTAGCACTGCTGTGTCATGCAATACTGGAACTGCTCTGGTTTGTAGCTGATTTCTACCTCCTGATAGTCAATATAGACCCCTAAGTACATTGCAAAGGGAGCTGTGGCTGGAGGAGAGCGTGCTGCCTGCTCCACCCTGACAGCATCCTGGGGTGCTGCTGCTGCTGCTTGGCATCTCCCGGTTCTGGGTCTCTGCAAGAACCCATGTTATTTTCCAAAGCAGAATTCTTCCTCTCTGGCTCTTGCATCATGCCAGCCTGGACCAAAAGAATCTTGCTGTCAACGTTAATAGCAGCAAAAAAGTTACCGCATCTTCTGAAAAACAAAACAAAAAAATCACCTCTCCTGCCAGCATACAAAGCAAGGACACCAGGCAACTGTTCAAACAGAGCCCCTGCATACAAACAAACAAAGATGCTGTCAGGGCTTAAGGGGGCAAAGGCACAGCTGTAGCACCACATTAGTGACATTGCATGAGCCTTTTCATTTTCAAGGATGCAGACAGATGCCACCTGAAACACAGGACGCTTGGAAGTAACACACACGCGCACAGACACACAATTAAGCCATAAACATTCTTTGAGCTTCCTTTCTGAATCTCCTTAGCACAAATAACATTAACGCTGCTAATGCTGATGGGAACAGAGTGAAGCTGTCCTCACAATAGTCTAAACTTGTACAGAACTGCAGGGTTTTAGTAAAATAGAATTTTTGAGATGGCAAATAACCATCTTTTCTGAAATGATGTCAATGTTTGTGACTAAAATTAAAACCAGACAATGACATTTGACTTTAGAGGCTCGGCAGCAGAAGATAGTGACTGTGAATGTTATTTTTGTTGCCCAAGCTGAATCTCATTGAGCCTAATTTCCATGTATGCGTCCAAGTCACTTTGCAGATACCTGTGCCCAGTGTAACTTCTGCAGGGAGGCTGCCAGCACAGGGCAGCTGGGCAGGGAGCAGACAGGCTCACGCTCTGGAAATGGGCGCTGAGCATCTCTGCAATAAATCAAATCTCTTATCGAACTCATAGTCATTGAAAAATCCCTGTAAGTATGACCCACTTTTAAAATAAATGTTAGTCCGTTGAATCATTAAAAGGCGAAGAGGCGTATAACATCCTTAATGCACTTTGTACTTTTGGCACCGTTTCCACCGCCTGGGAGAAAGACTGTATTTTGTCTTTTGGGGAGAGAGCAGTTGTGTAAAATAGCCATTTTTTTACAGTTCAAAAGATAATGGAATTCCCTCGTTCATAAGCTCATGGTTTTTATCTTCTCTGTCCTCGAGCTTATTATTGCACAGTCCCCTCTGTTCCTCCTAAGCTCCCAGGTTACAGCTTGCTTGTGGGAGAGGGCTTTGAGTAGCGTAAACCTCACCAAACTGAAACAGAGCTGCAGTCGCAGGACATGAGCTGCGATCGGATAATTTGATGGCCAGTTGCTTATCACTGTGGTTTCACATTGAAGCCAGGACTGGATTAATTTCCAGTCAGATGCAAAAGAGATGAGTGGTTTGTACAGTAGGAAGTTGTGTATCCCACCTTCTGCAGCTGGTGCTGAGGAGCTGACTCACGGTAGACCCTGGGAGTCTGTTTGGGACAGGAACGCTGATGACTTTTGGCCAGGAACAGCCACACCGCTGAGTTCACGGTGGTGTCGGACAGAGCTCCATGGCAACCTCGCTGTCACTCAGCCCTCACAACCCATCTGCTGCCGCACAACAGAACAAGGTGTTGGAAAGGGAGAGCTGGAGAAGCAGTGGGCTCTGTCGTGAGAGGGCAGCATCAGAAGCTGCTCTGGCTTTCCTGGCAAGGAGGGTAGGGCTGTTTCAAGCAGAAAAAGGAAACTGTTCATTTGAAGCCTGATTTAAGGTAACTAATACACCTGTGTAAGAGAAAGTAATTTCTTCATCATCGACAATATGTACATCTTGATAAACCCGTGGCTTAAAATTTTAATGTGAGATCTCAGAGTGGAACGTACTTTCCATATAATCAGTAAATAATTAAAGAGGACTTTCTCACCAAAAAGGTGAGAAAACTAACTTTAAATTGGTGTGAAGATATGAATCATAATCTGCAAAAACCTGAAGGTGTTAATCTTTTGAGAAAGTATTTACATATGCATTAGGAGCTTGTCTGGGGGTTTGTTGTGCACTGGGTGGAGAGTGTGTTGTTCAGAGAGTAATGAAGAAAAAGTTAGAATTTGTAAATGTGATCTGTATTATAACTGTGCAATATATTGCTAGGGTTCAGCTAAATTTGTGGTACTGTGGAGAACTTGGATGAGAAATGGTGCTTTCCCATTGTACAATTGACTCTGTGTTCACATGTGCAGGTTAGATGATCTTTTCAGTCCCATTGTGCAGAAACTTCATCACTGGCTTCCCACGCTTCTACTCTAGAAGGTGGTGCAAAGCACCTTTGGTTTTGCCCTTCAAGGTGCAGCTAGAGCGCTGCTTCTCTTGGTAGAGAAAGTCTGTGCATTTGAAAATGAGAAATGCTGAGGAAATAAGTCATGAGGATTGCGAAGGAATTTTATTCTCATGTGTGCCTTCGTGGCCATGAGTTAGCAAAAACTTCAGTATATGACCAAACAGACTAAAAAACATTGAGAACTCTCCTTTTATTGAAGCAAAACTATATGTTGCAATATACAAAAATTGATTCTTTCAGGCAATATTAGAAAAATGTTACAGTGCTCATCACGTTGGCCACTAATCCTTAAAAAACATAACAAACCAAACCCCCTGCTAAAAAGAAGTCTCCCAGGCAGTTTTGATAGAGCTGTTTTAATACTTTTTAATGAGATAATAATTCCTGTGGCACCAAACTATAAATACAGATGGGCAGGTTGATTTAAATAAAAATGACATTCTATACTAAGGAACTGCGGGAAAAGCAGTCTAAAAATAACATAAAGTTGTGTAAAAGTGGATCAATAGCTAAAGAAGCCACCTCAGACTGTCCCATCTTTGATGGGTGCAATTTGACTTTTTTCTTACTCTGAAGTGAAAGTCAATGGGAAGAGTAATGAAGCAATGTAACACTTTACCTTTCTTGTCTTTTGTAATAATTTAGTTCAAGCAAGCTTTGGGAAAGCCACGCTTTTATTTCAAGATCCAGAAGATCAATACCCCACTATACATTTAGTGCTCGAGGGAAAATTTACTCAAAATTGTTTCATGATGAAAATGCCAAAGGCAGATGCCTTTGTTCAATCAGTTACTTTGAAGGGACCTTGTAATCTTAATTCTAAGTTAAAGACTTGTGGCCATTACATCAAACAAAGGCAGCACGTGTATCTTCCAGAGATGAAATGGTAGAGATCTCTGTATAGTTATTCAATGGTGAAAAAAACCAGTATTAGCACATTTTAACATAGGAAATGGTATAATTACTTTGGACTCATAGCAGATTCTACAATGTGTAAAATACTTTGATACCTACAGATTCTAACTGTTGTCCTTTTCCTGGGCAGCGCTTTCCCATCCAACTGAAGAAGGTCACAGAGCATCTCAGCCAGCAGTGTTCTTGCTTCCAAACATTTAGGGGAATAATCAGCAGAAAAACAGGTCAAGCTGAACTTGGAAAAAATTCTGTGCTGATAGATCAGCACGGCTTGTTATTTCTGGGTTTGTGATGGCATGTATAATATGGGAGCTTTTTCAGGTATTTATTTAGGAAATCAGCTGAAACTTGTAGAGAAACCATATATTGAAGTAAGGATTTACTAAGGGGGACCCATGGTGACCTTGGTCATTTGGCATTAGACCATGTTCCCCATTTCATGTCATAACGCTGGCAGCTAAAGATTCTTGCTGTGGTACCACAGGCTCCGTGTGGCTCCAAGAGCCCTCCTGGCAGCCCTGGATGATTAGATCTCTCACCAACCTCATTTCCCAAAGCAAGAGAGAAGCTCAAGCAGCGTGCAGCAGTCAGAGAGGATTCAGCTCTTCTTTTGACACCCAGCCTGGGCTGGAGGGCAGACAAGGAGGGTGATGTTCCCCTGACACATGCTGTTACTACAGCTGCAGCATTCTCCCTTTTCCTCCAGCTCCTATTTGGACCGCATCTGCTCCTCTAGCTTTGGATTTTGATCTATTGTACTGTAAAACCAGGGAAAAGTAGCTTGACCTGTATTTGAAACAGTTACATAATTTTCCTATAATTAAGGGAAAGTTTATTAGGCCAAAGTTATTTCTTTTCAGCTAGGGTAAGAGAAGCTGTAAATGCGCTCCCTGAGGGTGCAGAGCTGCTCGATTCTGCCTGGACAGCAGGATAAACACTTAGAGGAATGAACAGTGCTAGAAAAGTACTAGTACTGGTTTATCAATACTGTTTTCCTCTCTGGGAGTAAAGTGACTGGTTATTATGTTAATATTTTCAAGGTCTTTTCTGTCTGTGTGACAAAATTGGAGCTGTTTTAAATCTTTATAAGAAAAAAAAAGAGCTTCTTATGCAATTCAGTTACTTGTAGCTAACTGGTACATAGCCTGAGGAGAGACAGAAGGTCCTACCAGGAGCAGGAGTACAAGCTGCTTAGGAGGAGGCTGGAGATACACAGCTGAGTCTCAGAGGTGAGGGAAAGGAAAGTTTCCTAGAGGCCCTCAGGGACTGTCTGCAGCTGGATATAATTCAGAAAGACACTGGCTGGATTCAGAGCAAGGCTGTGTCGTCCTCCCCAGTGCAAGGGCACAACAAGCCAGGGGATGCTTGTGTTCAGGTGCTTTTTTGTCTTGCTTTGTCTCATGCCGCAGATTTGAATTTTCCCTATTTCAGCAGCACATTATTCTACTCAGTATTTGAATAATGGCAAAAGATTGAGAGCCCTTTTTATGTTTCTGGTGTGCTCAAGTGGCAGATTTAAACCGGATTTTTGACCAAGAATCTGGTCAGTGCAGAACCCCATCACGTGCTGTTGTGTTGCATCTCTTGTACCCCCAGACTGCTAGGGTGTAGATTTCGAAGATGCAAAAAGGACAAAATCAGGCTTTCAGCCTGAGAGAGGACGTTCTTGACTATGGAGGGAAGTCCTGCTGGCAGATAAATGACAGGAATGGTCAGTCAGACCTTGTTGTAGAGGGAAATGCTCTAAAGTAGCTTCTTGGATACTAAGGTCTATGCCTGCGTCATCTCAGTTGCGTAGTCAAATGAAGTGCAGAGAGAATCAGATTCATCTATGTGTGCAATAAAGCTGGTTTTGCTCCCAGTCTGGCTGCCAGTATCATTCCTGTGGGTGGCATTTCAACTGGCTGCCAGTATAGCCACGTGCAAATGACTTTAATTTGTGCATAGTGCAGAAGTTTAATTCTTTCCAATCCCAAGATAGAAGAACAGGCAAACAGCATAAAATAAAACATATTCACTTGCTTGTTTTCCAGGGAGAGTATAGTTTTGGGGTTTTTTTGCTGTGATTTAACACAATTATAGGTAACTCTTCTAAATCTTAGCAATAGGTTTTGGAAGGAGGGTAAAATGACCAAGGGGAAGAGATGAAGAAATTAAAATGACCAGAACAGAGCAACCCAGAAAACTTATTTTAGAGAGTAGATATTACAATGCAGGAGAACTTTCCTTTAAGGAGGGCGAGTATATGGGTAGGCAAAGAGGAGCTGGGAGGGATGAATGTTGGAAGCCATTAATGCCAGCATTTGGAAGAGTGCCTTGAAGGTTTTAGTCTTTTCTCTCCGCTCTCAGCAGGAGAGGGAAAGGCAAAGTGAACTCCCCTACCTCTTCCCACTAACTCTGCTTGAGTCTACATAGAAGGGAGCACTGCTAGGGGACTGAAAGTGGCAAAATGTTTTGCTCCAGTCTACATTAAAAAACGTTTTCAGTCTGCATAAAGTGAAGGAACTTCCTTGAAATTCAACAATAATGCCTAAAATGGGGCTTTATCCAATAGTCTGGAGCCAAAAATAAGCTTTGTTCCTTACCAAATGGGCAGTCTGTGAAGGAAGCTTCCGATTCTTACATTATGTATTTGGCAGTAAAGGTCTGTGACCACTGGGCATGAAAGCGTAAAGAGCTAGGGGATGACTCCTTGCCTTTTCTAGCTTTCTTAATTTACACACTCCTCTCTAGACTTTCTGAAAACAGTCTTTCCCTGTCATTGCCCTGCAGCTTTCAGACACTGCTTAAGCACCAGCTGTGCATGAGTAGCTGCTGGTTTTTCCCAACTTCTAGTGGGCAATTTGGCCAACCACAAAAGGGGTTTAATAGTGCCTGTTTCTTAGCAGTGCCCTGATTTGCTATAACAAACGAGCACTTCAAGCTCCATGTATTTTATGATATGTCGCCTGCCTGCTCCTCTCCCTGCCCGGCATTCCAGCAGCTCAATGTTTTGTGGTATCACAATTCTCTCTTTTGAGATCAATGCTGGAATAATAGAGAAGGGGCATTGCTCCACAGCAGCAGAGCAAAGACTTTGCTTTCCTTGCAGGAGGGGAGGGCAGCAGCACTTGTGATGAGCTGCCGACTCAGAGCAGTATTTATCACTCTATTATTGAAGCATAGAGCAGCTAAACTGTGTACTCATAAAATAATAGAATAACCAGGTTGGAAGAGACCCACTGGATCATTGAGTCCAACCATTCCTATCAAACACTATAAACCGTGACCCTTAGCACCTTGTCCACCCATCCCTTAAACCCCTCCAGGGAAGGTGACTCAACCCCCTCCCTAGGCAGCCTGTTCCAGTGNTAGCTTGTAATTTTGAGGCATGAACATGTCAACTTGAGCTCTAAAGGAATCTGTGTGAATAGGAGTGAAACTGAGCGGAGTGGGGCGAGTCTGGACTAGGCTAAAGCGGACGCTAAACTGGGTGGAACTGTTGATGTGTTTGAAGGCAGAGGGGCTCTACGGTTCACGATGACATTTGCACTTAGACCTGAGGGGTTTGGGGACGTTCCTACGCGTGGAGGCGGGAAACCCCCTGAGGCCGCGCTCCGCCCCAGGCCCCGCCTCGCGCCCCCGCCCGCTCACAGCGCGAGGGGCGGGGCCAGACGGGGCGCCGTCACGTGACCGCCGGCGAGGCAGCATGGCCGCGCGCACGGGGTGAGCGGGGCGGGGATTGAGGGGGGTTCTCTGGGGCTGAGGGGACCTCTTGGGGCTGGGATTCGCGTTCCGGACCTGAGGCTGAAACTGAGATTCCCTGGGCTGGGGCTGGGATTCCCTGAGCTGGATCTCGGTCTGGGACTGGAACTGGGATTCGGATTCCCTGAGCTGGGGCTGGAACTGGGATTCCTTGAGCTGGGTTTGGGTTTGGGACTGGAACTGGAACTGAGGTTCCCTGAGCTGGAGCTGGGGCTGGGGCTTGAACGGGGATTCCTTGAGCTGGGTCTGGGTCTGGAACTGGGATTCCCTGAGCTGGAGCTGGATCTGGGTCTGAAACTGGGATTCCCTGAGCTGGAGTTGGCGTTGGGGCTGGAACTGGGGTTCCTTGAGCTGGGGCTGGGGCTGGAACTGGGATTCCCTGAGCGGGGGCTGAGGGTTGCGGCTTCTGAGCTGGAGCTGAGGCACCTGAGCTGCAGCTGGGCCTGGGGCTGGAGTTTGGACTGGGGCTGAGGCTGGGGCTCCTGTTTCTAGGGCTCCTGTCCTGCAGCTGGAGCTGGGCTTGGGCCTCCTGGAGCTGGTGCTGGGACTCACTAGAGCTGAGCAGGGGCTCCCTGCAGAGGGAGAGTACAGGGTGAAAAGAGGGTCTTGGGGGAACCTGCAGGGATGCTACCCAGTGGGGCCTTCCCAAACACGGGCTGTCCCCTGAGGCATGTTATGTGTGGAAAGTCATACAGAAAGGTGGCTGTGGGTTACTCAGCACGAGGCCTCTGTCCTGTTTTGTAGCTAAACTGGGTCATTTCTTGCAGGCCTTTAAGCAGGCGCTGTTAAAAATGCATCAGAATGAGAAGGAATTTGTTGTAGTTGCCAAAAAGAGCTGATGCTGCCCAGGGCAGGGGTGGAGTAGTATTCATTATATCGCTTACCCATTTGTGCTACTGTTAGCCTGTCCCACGTCTGATGTGAAAACAGCATTAGAAACTGGCTGGGCTGCAGGCTGGTGCTGGTGGCTCTGCTGCTTAAACCAAACACGTAAATAAGGCTGAGTCAACAACCACATGGGAACTTCCCGAAAAGTAGTTTCAGTGGTTTCTCATCTGCATTGAAATCTGGGTCCTGTCTGCGTGATCTCAGTAGAGCAGAAGCAGGAGTCTGTGAATTTTCTTCTGAAAAAACAGAAGTACAAAAAGTTAACAGAAAAACAGTTTCTGGAAAACCAGAAATTAAATAGGAACTTTGGTTACCAGCATGTTCTGGCTATTGCATCAAAACAAATCCAAAATGTTAGCTGGATCATACAGTAACAAAACGTAAGTTCTTGGAAGATGTAACATTTCTGAAATAAATATTGAGAATCGACGGTTCTAGGCAAAAGAAAAATATCCTTTTTAAGAATCAGATGTAGGTTAATGTTCCTACCTACATTTCTCTTAATAAAAGAGTTCTGGGGTGTGGGCCTAAGTGATTGTAAAAATTCAACCAGTAGGGAAACTGCGGGAGGCTTTTACCAGGCTGAGCAGTGGCTGGATTCTGGTATGAAACTAGAGAAAATAAGGAAGCTGAGCTTCACTTGTGCCGTCCTGGGCTTGCAAGTGCCATTTCTGGCACGCTCGGATGCTTATTTGCAGAAGATTGCCTGGCTTCTGAATGGCATGCATCACAAAGCAGCGCTTGCGTTAAATGCTCTTCATTATCTAATGAGAGTTTTGAGTTGAGATTGTGGATGGAGATGACAGAGTCTGTGCACTAACAGAAGAAACAGACCTTGAAGGACCAGTCAATGTATTGTACTAATTATATTCTGATATGTGTGTGCCTCGTGCAGTAGAAACTTAGTGCTTAAAGATGGCAGACAAGCATTGGAAGCTTGTAATCCCCTGTCTAGAAGGAGCCTTGTGGTTGTGTTGTTCTTGGTGAAGAACAGAGAGTTTAAAGCCCATTACACTGTAATTGCATGTGTATTAGCAGGGTCGATACGCGTTTGGCAGTGATATATGTGTACCCACTCAATTTACAAGTGCCATAGCTTTATATTTGAAACTGATACAGCGCTAAATAGTCCTGGCACAGAGAGAACCACGTAGGCAGAGTTGTGGGACGCTCGCTGTGGGCTCGTGTGTGTGGCTTGACCCACCCTCTGCTGGCAAAGCAGCACCCGTGTGTCCTGCTGTGGTGTTGGTCCATCCGTCCCCTTAGTTCGGCATCTGAGTGCTTGCAGGAGGGATGAGAGAATAACACCTGTGGAGGAAGCAAACTTCTGCGAGTCTTCTCTGAAACCTGCTTTTCTGGGCAGAATTTCAGTTGTGAAAGTAGGTCTGTTGCCTGGCAAGCTCGTGCTGTGCGAGGCATGGATTGACACACGAGTGCTCGGCAGAGAACCTGAGGAGCGCAGCAATATTTGCAGCAACACTCAGCCCAGCCCTTCTGTGTCCTGTGGTGCTTGCAGGTTACAGCGGCCTTGAAAGAGAGATCAAGGCTGTGAAAAACTTGTGCAAGTTGAAAACAACTATTCTGCCTGACACTGGGCTGTTAATGAGGATTGTGGAGTGAAATTCAAGCGTGAAGGTGGGATCTGTTATGTATAAGGAAGGCAGTTGTGCCATGGGCTCTGGTAAAATGGGCAGAACCGTCTTTGCTCGAGTGCTAAGATCCCAGTGAAAGCCACTCTTAGAGTGGCTTAGTGAGACTGCCAGTAGGAATTGCTGTCTGACACCTTTATTTCTCCTTGAGTGTCATTTTGGTTGTCGAAAGTTTTAAGTGCATTAATAGTAAACTTAATGGAGATTAAAACGTGCCTTTGTAGCAGCTTCCTATGAGCTCCAGGGAGAAGGAGTAGGCTGGGAGGAGGAGGGGGAGGTCAGTCTTCTTTTTTTAACATCAAAACCAACTTCTGAAGATGATAAAATTACAACAAAGGTGACTTTTTTTTGCCTGCCTTTGAAGCAAAGCGTAAGACAGGTCATGCTACGACCTCTGCCTTTTTTTGTTTTTGTTTTCTTTTATCAGCAGATACAAAGATCTGAGAGCAACCTACGGCATAAGGGTATCTGATGATGTTATCCCTTCCCTTTTATGCTTGCTGTAAGGTGAGCAGAGGATTTCCAGGTCCCTGCATGGAGTTATTGCAGGGAGTTATCTTGCTTGGATAACAGCATTTTTGGGCATTGCTGAGCTGCAGCTTGGCACCTGAAAAACCTTGTCTGTATTTAAAGTTTGCTATTTGATTTAAAACTTCCTGTAGCTTTTGCTAGGATTGTACGAACTTGCTTTATTCTCCCTGCAGGTGTGGATCCCCCAAAACGAAAGCTTGTGCTGTGCTCCCACACTGTGCTGAGGTGCTGTCCTCATAATGATCACCTGCTACAGTGCTGGGTTATCGTGTGTTTGTGGGGAAAATCACAATAATAAACACATTTGGGTTTTATGCACCATCAGCTGAACTCCTAGGCAGGTAGTTTGAAAATTGGATTAGCAGGAGCAGTCTTTCACCTTCTGAAATGACTTACACTGTTGTATTAAGTCATTATAAACAAGTAAAATAAAATAGTTTATTAGCTCTTTCGTGCTGTGTCTGCAGTAAGAAATTATAGGGTTTACATTTCTGATGCTGATAAAGTCTTTCAGGAGGTTACTTTATGCAGCTGTAAATCAAAGGTTGTTTTTCAGATTACCTGTGATAACTGTGTAGTAATTAAGATGTGGAGCTCTGCTTCTCTAAGGTTAAGTCCTTGGTGGTTCATTTTTTGTCATCTTCATGTAGTGACAATTTAACTGCACCTTTCTGTCTTCTCCTCCAGAAGAGTATGTGATAGAAAATGAGCAGCCTGTCTTCAGTGAGCTGAGAAAAATCAGAGTGGAGGGAAAACCTGGATTTAAGTCATAGGATTTTATTGATAAAACAGTATTCATCTGTAATAATGATGCTCCAAAGCACAACTGTACTATCTTAAACATTAAAAAAAAAAGATTGCTCTTAGATTCTTCTCTCCTCATCTTTCTTTTTTCCTTTTTTAAAAAAAAATTGCTGTGCTTCTGCTGGTGAAACTCCAAAAAGTCCAGGGATGGACCTATAACAAGTGTGAATGAGTCACTGAGATATTCTCGTAGTACTTTAAACACCTGAAATTGCTTAATAACCAGTTTATTTTAATCTGTGTTCTCCCAGTGGCAGCTCTCTTGCGTACAATCTTTGCGAAGCTTTCTGGGCTGTCTCAGCAGGTTTGTGCTGCCTTAGGGGCAGGTGCTGATGTATGGCAGGAGGTCACTGGTGCTCGGGAGGTGCTCCTCCAGCCACGTGTGTGACCTCAGTCGCTGAAGGTGCTGGTTTGCACGTGCGACTGAACAGACAGACACAGAAAAGACACAGTCAGATACTGTGTGAGTGTGGGAGGTGCTGTAGTCCTGTGTTTGCTATCTATCATAATTTCTCTCCAGTCCATTTCATTTCCCAGAAGGACTTGCTGAAGTTTTCTGGACTTAATGTAACCTTCCACTTCTGTTTTCAGCAACTCAGAACTCATTTTCTTTCCTCCTGCTTTGCCTTTGCTCAGCCAACCTAAGTTGTTGGCTTTTTGTATTGCTTTACCTGAAGGAATGGCACAAGGGACACGCTGTGGGCCAGAGCTGCAGCCCACTCCGTTTCCTGGTGCCGTCTTTTTCCTTTGGTACCTGTGTCAAAAATGTTTGATCATCGCTTGAGAACATTTCTTCCGCTTGAACATCTTGTGTGTAGAGTTGAACTAAACTTCTGTTCCAGACTGAATTAACAAACACAGCATAACAAACTGAATCATGCTAACCACTGTCTTTCTCTTTCATTAATTGTCGGTTAAAAATGTCTTTTCTAGACCCTCCTTTTGGCTGGGAAATGAGACCCTGAAAGTGCCTATAGCGCTCTTTGCCTTGAATAGAAGACGACTGTGCGATCGCCTGAGACAGAATAAAGATGTCCCCAAGAATTCGATTGTTCTGTTGCAGGGTGGAGAGGAAACCCAGAGATACTGCACTGATACTGGCATTGTGTTTCGCCAGGTAAGAGCTGAACCAAAGCTTCAAATCAAATTAAGAAATGCTCTTCAACTGCATGAATTTTTAAATGAGTTTTAATTATGTTCCCTTTATCTCTCCAGTGTGTGTTACCTTACCTTGCTTCACTTAAATGAATCAGCTTCTTCACAACATCGCCTGTTCAGCTCCAAGTTAACTCTCTCTTTCAGTGCTTTAATATAGAATCATAGAATTGTTTGTTTGGAAAAGACCTTTGAGATTATCAAGTCCCAACTGTAGTACGCAGGCTCATTATCTGGTTTAAAGGGCCTAAACCTGTTCAAGGCTCTACTGCCTGTCAGTGTTTAATGTAATATTAAAAGCAGCAAAGGAATATTTCTTGTTCCTTTCAGTCTTGCCTGTGACCCAAAAAATAACCTTCTTTCTGTAGTGAAACATGTTACAGTGGAACTAAACTGAATTAATTAATAGAAAAGCATATTTCAAGCTTTTATTAGTAGTATATTCCACAAAGTAGGATATGACTTGGAATTTACAGCATGTGTCCTCTCAAATTAGAGTCTTCCTTAACCACCTATGTGTTCCTCTCTTGCTAATAGGACTTTAATAACTTTTTAGTGTCATGCTGAATGCATTCTTAGTCTTTGGAGAAGCTAGCATAACAGGACTCTAATTATGCATTCCCCATACCTTGCATGGCTGCTATCATACTTTGTTTTGTGAATCTACTTGCACTGTTGTATGTTATAAAGAAACCAAACCAGTAACTTTAATCTTGGTTAGTGCATATCTTCTGTAGTTATTTGCTGGCTTTTAGGGGAGATGCACCTTTCAAGGTGTCGGGGCATTTGCCTGTCCTTACCAAAATTCATCGCTGTATTCTTAGGTCTTTTGTTGTCTTCTTGCTTCTTCTTAAACTGACTCTTGGCTAAAGGCCATTCCTGGAGCCGTTCCTCTATTCTGAGAGTAGCTGGGTCTTTGCTTTGCTTACAGCCTCTGCCACCTCAAGAGAATGGCTCTGCGCTCTGTCTCCTCTCATGTATGTGATCGATTCTTCCTGATACTCCATTCCCTAATTCTAGGTTGGAAGGTGTGCTTTATTGTGTGGGGTGTATTCATTGCACTGTTTATTTCCTATGGTAGCTTATTGATCTCTGATCTTTTCTAGTTGCCGGCAGAGTGGCTTTCATTGTTGTAACCTACATTTAATCAGTCTGAAAAGCTTTAGACCTAAACCACTACCCGCCCACCCCAAAACAAGAGAGGTCTTTTGGATACATGGAATTAGTATCTACTAATTAGTATGTTTTTAAAGCTGGTGCAAGTGAGGGTTTTCTTTTAAGAATATATTTTGTCTTAACCTAGGAATCTTACTTTCACTGGACTTTTGGAGTAACTGAAGCAGGCTGCTTCGGAGCAGTAGATGTTGATACTGGAAGATCCGTGCTTTTTGTTCCACAACTCCCTGAGAGCTATGCAGTTTGGATGGGAAAGTAAGATGCATCTTTTAACTGTGTTCTGATTCGGTGTGAATAGTAGTGATATGCACATAAAATGACATAAAACTTGATCGATTGGTGTTGATCATATGATATCAAATGATCCACGGCTGTGTGTTAGAGGATGCCTGTAGAATCAAAACCTGTGGTTCTCATATTGTCCATGAAGGGAAGCTGAACCACAAAGAAAAGTGTTAGGACTGAATGAGTTAAATAGAAAATCAGGCTTTTTGAAGTTGTTCTACCAGTTTGCAGCTGCCTTAGCTAATGAAGCTTTTTGAATGGCAGAAGGTAGTTTAGCCTCTTTGATACTCTTTTTGATATGAACTGACAGACTGGGGAATATGATTTTAGTTCTGTTCTGTGAGTGTGCCATAAACATCTCTCTTTCCATCCACATTGGTAGTAAATATTGCTCAGTGCCATAGTTGTGGAGGAACTGATTTATTTATGTGTTCATTTCTTATCTCAGTCTTAATTATAATATGTTTATACTCTGACAAACTGTAAATTTTTTTGTGGTCTACGTTGTCTCAGAACATTGGGTTACTTCTAATTTAACATGCTGAGCTCAGGTTGCTTCGATTCTAATTGAAGCTATCACTTATATTTTAATGCTAATTTTGGGAAAAGGAAAACAATCACAACCAGTCCCATATGCTGAACTGCGCCAGACCATATGGTAGGGCATGGCTGCTGTCTTCTCAGAGAGTTTATGTGAATATCACTGTCTTAGACCTGCCTGGGAGCAGAAATTGTTTGTGATAGCATAGAAATGTGAATAGGTGCTGTCTGAAATATTTCAGCTGTGAGCTGCACCTGTCTGGGAGAGCAGCTTCTGTTTAACCCCACGTGCACTCTCTGAAGGCTGTTCCTAGTGGCACTCCTCCCTGTTTGTAGACATAGCTTTTTCCTCCCCCTGAGTTCTCTTCTGCTGATTATGCCTAATCTGAAATGGCTTAAAACTGTTACTGAAATTCCACCAACTCGTTTTGCATTTGCAAACCAAATATTGTGGTGTGTATTGTGGTCGCCTCTCCGATGTGTTTGTGCAGCACTCGTTACTGGCTCATTTACACGAGTCTTGTTAAAAGTGGTTTATTGTCATTGTGTCTTCTTGCAGAGTGTAACAAATTGTCTTTATGACAGCATCCTTGTTTTCTAAATCCTCCTCCTTACCCTTCGTGAGTCCCTCTGTTCGGATCTTTGTTTTCTCTTCTGTCAGCTGCGGTCATGTACTTTTTCTGCTTGTCAGGCGGAGGATGGATGAATAACTCATTTGTGAGTCAGTAGCAGTTCTGCTTCATAAGTTGGTTGGCAGGGGGTCCTGCACACAGCCAGGGATTGTGTTCCTTCCCAGAAGACTCAATTTTAAGTCAAAATTAGCCCTGAAAGAAAAACACAAATAAGTTTTGCCTTCCATCCGCTGCTGTTTATCTGCTAGCGTTTGCCTTGGCAGCGCTCGTTTCTGTGCGTGTGGAAGTCACTGTCTGCCCACTGAAGAAACATTCGTTTAGTGTCAATGAAGCACAAACCAATTCAATGCCTTGTATAATATTGGAGAGGTGGTTATTTTACAGACGTCTGCAGCTGGTATTCCAGCTCATAGAATAGAGGGCAGTTGGTTTGCTTGGTGTTTCTACTTAAGACAGATGTGAGAATCTCCTGTGTGAGTTTAGGCTTTTTACTACAGGTATATTACTAAATCGTAGAACCATAGAATGGTTTGGGTTGAAAGGGATCTCAAAGCCCATCCAGTTCCCCCCCTGCCCTGGGCAAGGACACCTCCCACTGCATCAGGGGCTCCAAGCCCCATCCAACCTGGCCTTGAACCCCTCCAGGGATGGGGCAGCCACCACTGCTCTGGGCAGCCTGGGCCAGGGCCTTCCCACCCTCACAGTAAAACATTTCTTCCTAAGAAATTTGTGTTGTTTTTCAAATGTAGTTGAGGTAATGTTGCAGTCAGGAGGTTTGGCCTCTTGGCCCTGAACTAATACACAAGTGGGGCATCTGGGCTTTTAGCTTGGCCAAAACCAATGGAGTGTTTGAAAGCCTTTGCTTGGAGATGAGCAGGCTATACATTTATGAGTGAGATGCTGAACACTACAATTATTTCAGTCTTGCCAACTGCACTGGTTTTCATGAGCAGTTTTGTGTGCTGACGTGGTGCCCGGGCAATCTGCAGAAGGGCTGAACTCAGGGATGATGCCTGCACCCCTGGCCATACATCTGCTGAGGACCCAGCACTACCTGGTACCAGTGGGGAGAGTGGGCAGCCTCTTTTTGTCAGGATTACTGTCTTGTAGGAGTTCTTAATGTGTATGTCCTAAAGACCTGTAAATAGCTGTAAGGCTACCCTTCAGAAGTCCTTCCAGCTGAAACAACCTCTGCAGTTTTAAAAGGGAGAAGAGATTTCATTGTACTCACATACTATGGATGTTCTTAGAAAACCCACAACCTCTTAAGGTGACAATCGTAGAACTGGGGGTGCTGCTTTCACACTGGGGAAGGATTGCAGCAGCAGTTGCTCTCTTTCAGTGATGAGTGTGGGCATTTCTCCAGATGTTGGACTAGCCTGTTTCTTAAGTGTTGGCTGGGAAAATCTTTTCATCTAAGAGGACCTTGTCCTGTCTCTGCTGCCTGCCCCTCCTGTTGTTTCTAAGGCAGAGATAAAGCCTCTGACGGGTTGGCTCTGTGGGAAGTATTTTTCACTCCTGAAGTATTGTTGTATTCTTACTTTCAGAGGAAGAGTTTAAGTAATGAGTGTGGAAATATGAGGTTGTAAAAGCTTTGAAAGCTTCCCCTCTGTCTTGGCATGGTCTCACATAATCAAGTTTGTGGTGCAAAGCTGTTAGCAATCCTTTCTATTCCGAGGAAGGATTAACTTGGTATGACTGTGTGTCTTGCACAGAGACTTCAATTTCACTAATTAATACTGCACCTGCCAGTTACCTCCTTAATTATAAATGACAGACCTAGTCAGTGTGCTGATTAAAGATACTTTATAAAGTAAAACATACTGTACAGCAGCTGCTTTGTATGAAGTGGATGCCAAAGTAACTTAATTGCCTTGCCATGTAAAGAGTGTTTTTGATAGAAAACAAAAATATTTAACGCTTTCATGCCTAACTTTAGAAATACAAATTAAATGGGACAGAGCAATATTTATGTGCAATTTACCATGTTTTCTTTGAAGCCCCAGCAGCTGATTGGTAAGTACAAAACCATGAATCTAGCATTGCATCCACTGTCAGTAATGTTTTTCTATGGATTGGATCGGAATCTATCAGCATTTGCAGGGCTGAATCTCAGCATGACCCTTTGGAACTGTAATAAAGTACGTTGAAATGCTTTGCAAAAGTTAATAATTTCTCAGGTACCGATGAGGAAGCTTTATAAAACAGTCATCACTTTCTAAATAGGTTACAACCAAAATCAACCTTTGGTTTTCGTGATTACATTTGGCTGACTTCAGCAAAGCTGAGGAGTTTTACTGCCTTTGGAAATAAGTGCAAGCGTGTGTGGTTGGTTTTGTTTATTTGTTTGTTTACTTTTTCACTCCCAAACTCTTTTGTAAGGAAAAGAGCTTTTCAGGCTATTTGAGCTGTAAACTTCTCCCCACAAGAGAGTGTATGCACCATGACAATTAGAAGCTAAGAAATAGCTTTCTTGATCTCTTTCTCTTAATGGGGGTTGGTTAAATTTTGTGGCATCTATGTTTCAAATAATTGTGAGTATTGTTTACAGCGTGGTGTGTTTATCTGAGTGTATCCCAGTGGCTGAGTCTGGTGCGTTCAGTAGTTCTGGGTTTGGCTACGAGGAGGCAAGGGCTGTAGTCAGCTCATTCTAGGCAAGCTGAAATTGGAGCCAACTCTTAGGAAAGTGAGTGTGCTGTAAGGAACAAAGTCTAAGTCACCCTGTGTGCTCTTCTTGATATAGAATTTGCAGGAATGAAGGGCTCTTTCTAGATGAGTTTAGTTGCTGGAGTGTGTAAGTCCTCTTTGTAGCACACTCTGGAGCTGTGTGTTTAGATAGTGCAGCCCCGAAGGGGTTTTGGGTTTCCCTTGTGAACCTATCTGCTATATCACCCCCTGCTATTTGTTCTTGTGTTTTTTTCAGTAAAATGAAATGTGTGTAGTATTTTCTACATCCCCACCTGTTAGTTTGATCTCTTCCCACCATTCGTCCCTTCCCTCTACCCACTGAATCTTTATTTTGCTATTTAAAAATCAGTTTGTAGTCACTTTGGATGATCTTATTCCTGCTTTGTACCAACTGGCAATTGCAGTTTATCTGCAAAGTTTGTTACCACCTGCAAATGCCATCTGTGGATCTCCTGAACATACTCGGTCCTGCTTCTGTTTCTCAACAGCATCAGAGCTAATTTCAGTCATTGCAGTATCCCGCTAATCAAGACTTGCAGTTCATTGCTCTTTATTACTTTAACTTCTGAGAACATCAGCCTGAATTGACACAGCACTTCTCAGTGTGGAGGTTGGAGGGTTTCCCAGCCCTTGGAAAGCTCATCTTTTTGTCTGTTTATTTATTCTTATTTCCTGCTTTGGGCTTTTCATTTTTTTGTTAGGACTAGTCATTGGGTTTCAGGTCACATCACAGTGTTTCTCTCCAAGCCAATTTGAGTTGATTTTGGAGAGCAACAGTCTTAAGAGAGATTTTTATCAAATATTTTACTATTATTCAGATAGTACATCTGTTGCTTTACCCTTCAGCTGATCTTTTCAAAAATGCACAATAAAGCTGGCTGCTTTTGATTGACGAGGCTTACTCATGTAATTCCCTGTGCTGCTTGTTTTCCCATTCACATTTTCTCCATACTACACTGATTTCTGTTTCTTGTCTTCCATTCTTTTAAAATGATATTTCTCTGTGGATAAAAATTACTTTTACAGATTAATTAGTGTCTGGATTGCTCTTGCCACTTCACTGATGATTGTTTTTCTCTAAACAGTGCTGCTCGAGTGCGCTGACTTCTCAAATGATCCGTTTTGTTGCTGTCGTAGCATTCTAATTGTCCACCAGCCTTACTGGTCCAGGATAAATGTGTATCGTTTCTTTGACTTTTACTTCAGTAACTGTTTTTATAAATCTTTGCATTGTAACTGCGTAATTTCCCTTGTATTTCTGTTTTTAAGCAATAATAGTGATTTATATCAGTTCATTGATTCGCAATCTCTACCAGCAAACACTTTTAACTGGATGCATGAGTTGGTGATTTAGTAAGTGTTTAGAAGTGCTGCTTTTTCCTCTCGTCTTTCTGATGTAGGTGTATTGAGAAATAGAGCCAGCACTAAGTAAATCTGCTTGACAGTGCTGCACCAGAGGTTTTTAGTATCCTGATGTGGCTTCATGGGAAAGTTAAGTCTTGCCTGTGGGGGGGAATGTTGATAACCCTCACCAGGCACTTCTTATTTTATACTTTATTTAATGCACTAGCATTGGATCCAGCGATGCAAGCTCCTGATAACGTTTTGAAATAGCAGGGAGTCCAAGTTTTCTTTTGATCAGGCCTGCCATGTGTTTCTCCTCCGAGGGCAGGGCTGTGGGTAGGAGGGTGAGCTGCAGCCGAAGGAGTGCCCGCGGGGATCTGCAGCAGTGCTCCGGCACGGCTGTGCCCCTCCACGCTGCCTTCTGGGGCGCAGCTCGCGGTTTGAGCAGAGCGCTCTGCTGCTCCTCAGCCTGGATTGGAGAAGGCGCTTTAGTGGAAACACCCTCAAGTGAAATACCGACCGCTGCGCCTCTGTTCTTGGCCTTCTAAAATTCCTGTTCTCAGCTCTCGTTGTTAACTGTTTTCTTCAGGTTTTGTATTCCCTGCGACCTGTGTTTGTCTGTACACCAGGAAGGGCTTTCTGGAAGAGCGCTGTCTGTCTGGAGGGGCAAAGATGGAAAACCAAACCCAACTGCTTTGTTAGAATAGGATATGGAAAAACGTAATCAATATTAATGCTTCTTAAGAGCTCAGAGTGAGTGAAAACCAGGCTGATTTTGGTTTGCTGCCTGTGTACTTGCAGGAGCCGTGGGTGTCAGAGTGTGGCTGAGACCCTGCTTCTGGGGGCTGCCTGGTCTCTGTCTGACAGGGCCCGTGTGGCACAGGGGGTCTGGCACTCTTGGCATGGGCACATTCTGCCTTTTCTTTCTGCTGTTGCAGATTGAGTGCATAACTGTCTCAGTTAAGATGTGTGAATGGAGTCCAGTGTTTTAAGACTGTTATTGTATAGTGACCTAGGAATTATACTCCCCCTCTTAACCGCTGTAATTCTTTCTGTGCTCTTTTTTGGGGGAACTGAGGTTTCTAATGAGTATTTATCAGCACTCTTCTGCTACAGCAAATCTTGCAGGAATTTCAGTATATAAACATTTCCTTTGTTACAGTTTTTTCTGTGCTAGTACAGAGCCCTGCTCTCCAAGGAAGGGTTTTGTTTGCAGAGAGGAATAAAGCAAAGGTTACCAATGGCAAGTTTTCTGTGTTTTGGGTTTTTTTGGGAAGCTCTTGATAGTATTTCTTAAATGTCTAATTGAAGCGCTGCCTCTGGAGGTATAGAATTTATAGAGAGCCGAAAGAACTTTCCACCTTTTGGGAATGCCTGTGGTGGGCTTAGTTAAGCAGGAGCAGTGAGCCTGCGTATTTGAAGTAGAGGAAATAGTTTAGAGCTCGGCTTTTGCTAGGAAGAACTAGGAGAGTCTCCTCAATGCTTTATTTCTGATTTTCTAAGCCAGATGGTCTGTATGGTGCTTTTTGTTATTCCTCTTCTGCACAATCTGTATGTAGCACTCAGAAGTCCAGTATCATGTACCCAGCAGCCCGTGTCCGGTGTTGTGCATGTAGACTCCACCGTTCTGTCCCGCTGCTTGACGTGGCTTCAGCTCCATCCCTGATTACCTTTTCTAGTCAGTTCAATTTGACTCTTCATCTTGAGTTGAGTTTCTTTTTAATTGTTATTTGCTCAAAATTCATCTTACTCTGGATCGCATCAAAAGGAGCGAGAAGTCTGAGTTTGGGTGTATGCTGCTATTTCTGTCTCTCAGAGGAGAAAACAGAAATCTCAGGAAACATGTAAAGGGAGTAGCATTAAGGCAGTCAAAATGCTGCTGCAGCCTGCCTGTGATACCAGCCAGCCCATTAGTGCCGCTTTGTTTTAAATCTACCTTGACACTTTTTAATCCTCTTCTTTGAGAGCGCAAAAATCCTTTTGGATACCTAGATGCTTGCATATTTATTTTTTTTGTTTGGACAAAGCCATGAACATCTGCTGGTATCTTGTAGAGCCTCCTGTGTTGTTCTTTCTAGCAGTTGTTGCCACCCTCATGTTTGGGTAATGCTCTGCCATCTGTTAGTGTGATGATACTGTAATGAGGAGGGAGTTTATTGGTGATTTTCTGACAGCGTTAAAACATGGCTTTTGCATCCTTTTCCTTGTTTCAGCCCTACGTGCTTTGCTGATGTGGGAATGATTGTCAGTAAGAAGTGGACAAGGCTGGTGGGTCTGTATTTTAATGCAGGAGATAGTCTTTAGTATGGCTGGACTGTGCAGGAAGAGAAGTAATCTTGAGTTAGGAACTCTAGCTGAAAACCTGAATTGGACTACTTCAGGAAAAGCTGAAATTCGTTTTAGAGCTGATACACTGTAAAAAAAAACAAACCCAAAAAACAAAACTGAAAAATCTGCCCTAGAAGGATTAAAGAATGCAAATACAAAGTGACCAAATGGAAGAAGTTGTTAAATATATGGATTGTTGTCTGGAAGAACGCTTAGATGTAAACAAAAACTTACGCAGAGGGATGTGTATCAGCAATTAGGTTGCAAATATATTAGCTGTTGGCTGAGATACGTTTCTTTCAGGAATAGCTATCAGCTCTTCTAAATTCTGTTCACAGTTTCTCTTTGGCGTTTGTGATTTTGATCCGTCTCATTTGTACCTCTCTTCAGAATGCAGTTCTGAAAACTAGAACATTCTTTTATCATGTTGGTATTACGAGGCTTTTGCTCCAGAGTCCTTTAGAATACAAAGAAATGTTGCTTAATGGAATTCTTACGGTAATGTCAAATTTGTAACAAATCTCTTAAGATTTGCTGTTATGAATTCTTATGCAATGTACTGAACAACAGCTTTGAAATGGNTTGTTAAATATATGGGATGTTGTCTGGAAGAACGCTTAGGTGTAAACGAAAACTTATGCATAGGGATGTGTATCAGCAATTAGGTTGCAAATATATTAGCTGTTGGCTGAGATACGTTTCTTTCAGGAATAGCTATCAGCTCTTCTAAATTCTGTTCACAGTTTCTCTTTGGCGTTTGTGATTTTGATCCGTCTCATTTGTACCTCTCTTCAGAATGCAGTTCTGAAAACTAGAACATTCTTTTATCATGTTGGTATTACGAGGCTTTTGCTCCAGAGTCCTTTAGAATACAAAGAAATGTTGCTTAATGGAATTCTTACGGTAATGTCAAATTTGTAACAAATCTCTTAAGATTTGCTGTTATGAATTCTTATGCAATGTACTGAACAACAGCTTTGAAATGGTTTTAGACATCGAGACCAAGTTTTTATTCAGTTTAAAGTGGAGACACAACATGATTAATAATATATTGAGGAAAAAAAATGAGGCTTTTATTTTGTCCAACTGCATAAAAAACTTTAAAATATATTTTCTGGTCTATTTATAGTCAGGCTGTCCGAGCTGTTTCTGTTAGTGATGGATAAGCGGAGGAGTCCAGAAGATAGCACTGACATGGAGCCAGTAGTAATACTGTGATCTGTCAAAGTTGGTGGCAAAGTCCACACTGGCATGATTAGGCTGTGATTTGGTGAAATATCTTGATTTTTACATGTGACATGACGTACCGCTGTGAATTTAGTTAAACCAAATGGAAAAGCTTAGAATAAACTTGGAAATTTTAACTAAGCTGCCCAGCTGACTGAGATTCTTCGTTACTAGCTTTTATTACTGTGCTCTCTTACTCTTTTGCTGATGGTTTTCATGTTTGATCGATGTAGAAGAGAAATGAGGTGTAGCTAACATGAGGCATTGCTTTATTGTCTGACTTAATGTTCTGCACTGTCTTTTTATAATGCAAGTATTGCTGCTCTTCCTCCTCTTCTTTTTTCTGTTGCTACCTCAGTTGAATTTTACTTGTAATACAGTTGTCGCTTGTTATGATCGAAAGGTGAATCTTCAGTAGTTGGTGCTTCAATCAAACCTTGGCTGTTAAATTACAAGAGTGCATCAGAGTTCAAATCTTCTCTTAAAAACATAGTTTTGCATCTTTAGGCCATCTTCAGCATTTCCCAATTGCTGTGAAAATCTTCAAAGAAAGAAACCAAGTAGGTAAACTAGACTTAGTAGAAGGGTGTGGAAGAATTATATAGGAAGCATCAGAAGAATGTGAACAGCTTTGGTGTTTGATGTAAATAACTCAAATTTTTTTCTGGAGTGGAAATCGTGGTGAATTGTAAGTGATAAACTAGAGACAATGCCTTGTTTAGGTCCCTTTTGTTTTCTTTTAAATAAATCATAGAATCATAGAATAGTTTGGGTTGGAAGAGACCTTAAAGGTCATCTAGTTCCACCCCCCCTGCCATGGGCAGGGACATCCCGCGAGATCATGTTGCCCAATAAACAGAAGTGCTGCGCTCCTGTGTTTTCTTTCTAATGGCCATAAACAATGAGATGCTAGATTTTTGCTTCCCCACCTGGGCACAGTGCAGTTCCAGGACTTCAGTATTGCATATTTCCATTATAAGACAAAACGATGACTCCTACTGTTCTGGAAGCCAACTATTGACATTTCTAATGAACACTGGTATTTGGCTGGAGAGTTATAAAACTGTAGGGGAAGGATATTGAGCCTTTTTATGGCTGAAGTGCATTCTCTGTAGTTTTTTACTAATTTATGTTGCCAGAGGATCTAAAAATTTTTGCACTGTATCCCCTTCCTTCCAAAGCCTGTAAAAATTAGGACGCTGCTTCTGTTCACATTCATTTACAAAAAGGTGGGTTTGTTTTGATAGGTAGGGAGAGACACGATTCAATAATATCTGGGATCGTATCTTCCACTTGGGTGATCCTTCTAATTAATTTATGATCTGCTGTGGGGGTTTTGCGTGTAGTCTCTGCAGTGATTAATCAGAATTCCGAGACTGGCAGCCCACAGCAGCATTACAAAGGAGGAAGCCAAACCTCAAAATTGTAACTGATTAACTTATTCTACCAGTTCCTTGCAGGGAGAAGTGCTCCTCATCTCTCTGAAGCATCAGATGGAGTTGAAGTCATTGTAACTGCATGTACCTTCTGATGGTTCTGATGCTGGCTAGTCAGCATTCTGTGGAAGGGAACCTATGACTGGGATGGTCAGTGCTAGTCTTTAGCCTGTTTTGCATTTAAATTGGACAAAAATGAATGCTGAACCGTGCTGTGTGCTAAGGAGCTCTGCTCTGGCCTGCTTTTACGGTAACTACAGTGCTGGAGCTTAATAGTCGCTCAAAGATTCCCCCCTAAACTGGGAAAAAATTGAAGAGCTTGAAGAGAATATGGAAAGGTCTCAGTGAGGATCATCTTTGCCTCTCTTTCTCCTCGAGCTTTTGTTTTGCCTTCTGTGCTGCTTTTCTATATGTGACAGCGCAGAATTTTTCCAGTCAAATGCAGGCTTCAATGTGTAGTTTTTCCTTCCACCAATATAGACTAGTTCTTTACAGAATCTTCCCAGTGGGAGAGGTGGCTTCATCACTGAAGCTGCGTGGCTCCACGGGATGGGTAGGAGTTGGTAGTTCTTGTGTGTGAATTTGTTTTACCATCTAGTCAGAGGTGCTAAATGAGTGAAGAAAAGAAGGGAGGCAGAGCCCGGAGTGCTTCCGAGAAGAGCTGGGAAGTCTGGCACTCTGTACTGAAAGCCATGCCGACTTCTGAGCGAGAACAAGACCAGCAAGGAGGTGCACATCTGGGAAACGTGGCAGCTTGTCAGTAGGTGTGAGCAAGACAAAAGTACCGGCAAGATGACCTAGTTTAATAACTGAGAGAGAGGATGGAGGATTGTGTGAAGCTGCTTCTTTTCTTTATCTCAAAGTAGAGAGAAAAAATCCTCAGCCTTGAAAGGAAGATGAGCTGCTTTTGTTCCTCAAACGTACATAAGAAGAGATGTTTGAGGGATTACAGCCAGAATGGAATCAATAATGGGTTACTATTAACCATAACCGAAGAATTAAATTAGCAATGATGTGTTGTAGGCCACACAGTTGTAGGAGGCAACTAACCACAACAAAGGAGGTGAAAAACAGCTTCTGAAAAGACCAGAATTTTCTTACTGATGTATTGGAAAATGAGACTTGCTCTTACTTAAAAGGCATTAAATGTGATGAATAAAATCCAGCACATTTGTGGGCATACTTTTAAGAAATATTTACTTTACAAGAAACAGTTCTTCTCTTCAGACAATGCAGCTAATTGCAAATGGTGCTGTGGAGGTATTGCTCTAAAGAGCGTGTATTAGCATAAATTACCATTGGCCATAAATTAGCTGGTTTTACAGTTGGGATTCTTCTGATACCAGATGAATTGGTTGAAACTGTACGAGAGAACAGAAATGGAAAGCACTAAATCTGTTCGTGCTGTTTCTGGAATATTAAAATACTTGAACGTGTGAGGAATGAGGGAGGGGTGAAAGGAGGTGCCTGGAGGAGAAACAGAATATGCAAAAGTTGGAGGTAAGGGAACTATAAAATACAGGGTATAGAAAGAGGAGTGGGGTTTCTTTTAATTGTATGTGAAATTAGCCAGGGAGAGAAGATAAATGATAATTGCTTTGAAGTCTGCAACAGTGATGGGAAGAGTACACAAAAGGAGTATTGCAAAAGGGATGAGATATTTTTGTGTTACTTTTGATAGTACTTTAACAGATAAATATAATTTTAAAAAAGAATCTGCGCTTTTCTGTTTGAGAACACCATAAATGTCCTCGTGTTGTTCTTCATGCCTCAGCCTGGTAACTGCTTGGAGCATAAAGGACTGTGAAATGAAAAATGAGTGCACAGGATTGGAAAAATGGTGTGAACAGACTCTGATCACCTGGTAGTGTGGGCAGCCTTGGCATGTACCTTTGTTACCGAGCACCTGCTGAAGGGACTGGGCAGTTGGTCCTGCTGCTTCTTACTGTTCCTCACTGCAAGGGTTAGAAATACTCCCCAGTCTCCAGCTTAATTTATTCTTTCCACAATCGATCTTTGTGCTGTTGTAGTCTAATGTTAAAACTGCTCTCTCTCAGGAAGCAAAAGGACCCTCAAAACTCTGGCTCTTCCAGCCATGTTTTCCCCCTGCCTTCTTTACTCTGGATTTTTCATACTGATTTTTGTAGCTGTGGCAGCTTTGTGTAATCTCCTATTTCAATAAGGGGAGTCAAGGATAAGATTAATAAAACATTACTCATATCTGATTCTATTGTTGTGGTAGTAGCAGACAAAATTTCTTTGTCTGTGGCCTTATTAAATGTAGCACTAAAGCTAAACCCAAATGTTTCTTTTTGTTGTTTTCCAAAGGATTCATCCCCCTGAATTCTTCAAGGAAAAATACGCAGTGGATGAAGTCCACTATGTGAACCAGGTGAGTTGGCTGCGTCTCTGAATGGTTTTTGGTGAATACAAAATCAATACATGGCGATGATTTTGCTTAATTTCAGTCCTCTGCTTATGGGATGTCTCCTGACTTGATGAAACCTTCCCCTCCGCCCCCAGTTACTGGAAAATGTCCTTCATTCTTATAAGGCACTTGTAATTTATTGTTTTGTTTTTAAATGTTACCATTTTGAGCTGAATATTAAGGTTATGAACTAGAGACAGTCTCATAAACATGGATTGAAGTTAGAAGCTGTTGAAGCTTGCAGCACAACTGTTAACTTTTGCCTGGCTTGCCAAGGGATTGGTTTCAGCCATCAGGACACCAGGACCTTGTTTGAAGGATGGTTTTATGTCGACAAACGACCAACCTGTGTGAGAAAATTACACAATCGTGTTATTTCACGGGGAGAAAAAAACAGTAGCATAGAATTGGTATTTTTATCCTTCACTACCATATGCTTTCTTTTGTTAATATCGTTAGCATGCTACTGAAATGCTTTAGAGTTGGTAGAACTGTGCTCCATGGACTTAGATCATCTGTTCGTTGCCTCATGGATTGTGTAATTCAGTGCCCAACTCTCTGCAGCTGCTCTGCAAGCCCAGTTCTCCGCAAGCCAAATGGTTTTGTTCTCAGTTTGTAAATGTTTGAAAGATGCCGATGGAGCCTGATGGAAGCATGAGTCAGTAAAAGACGACCCAGTGAGAGTAACAGTAAACATTCATTACTAAGTATTTAGTACATTGTAATTAATTCAAGCCTGTTTTCTATGCAATAGTGTGTTGAGGATACGGAATACCCTGTCAGTCCTTATTTCTGTGTGACATCACAGCTTTTTGGCTCATGTTCCCTGTGTCTTTCAAATGATGACAATAGACTCACTCTTCAAGTTATAATTGATATTTGTGGCTTTAAAAGACATCGTGAACTTGGGCACTGTGTTTCTGACTAAATATTTTGCGATCTGCTGACCCTTGTTGCAAGTGTCAGGTGACACTGCACCATCTGAAAGGTATCAGAGGAGCATTTTTTGTCACTGCAGCTTGTTTACTTTGTGTACAGCAGATGTTGATGAAGTTGGTATCAATGTGATTATAATGAAGGAAAAGAGAAAAATAATAGCAATCTGAAACTTCTTTTTAGATATCCAGTGTCTTGGCTTCGAAGAAACCTGCCGTGCTCCTTACTTTGGTGAGTCACATTACCCTGAAGAACATCTTTCTTCAATGGGGAAATCGGTTTAGTCATTATTTCTTTGTGCTGTCAGTCCCTATCTTTTCATCCTGATCTTTGCCAAATTTGAAACCATCTGTATAGTCACCTCGTCTTCTGGCTCCTCCGTGATCTCACAACTTGTAACCTCTGGCTTTCCAGTCTGTGTTCTCTCTGCTACAAGCATCCTGGCTGAGAGGATGGAGCTGTGGTGCGTTCACGTTCTCCCACTGCCAGGAAGAATTCTACGGAGAAGGGAAGAGCTCTTCTCTATCCATTCGCTGAGCAGAAACGTGGTCCTCTCCTCCTGTGGTTTCATTCCAGACACAGAACTGTAACGCTGCTCCACAGGGCGTCCCAGACATGTGTCAGAAGTGTTCATGAGCTGTGTAGCAGCCAAAATACTCTTGCTAATGCTGCTTGCTTGAATGAAAACCTGTGGAGGAGCAGTATGCGAGTTTCGATAGGAAGCATTGCCAAGGCAGCGCGTAGTAATTTATTTTGAAATGAAATTACTTTAGAAGAAATCGTGCCTGATTGTTATTCCCTGGCCCTTTATTATTACATAGATCTCCTAGCTGCCTCTCAAGACATAAGGGAATTAGAAATCAAAGCTTGCCGCCTTCTTAAGGAGCACATCCTAATGTGAATTCTGTGCTGGTCTCCTATGAAACAAATAATTTCTAATTTCAACAAACAGTTTGGGGTTTGTTTGGTTTTTTGTTATTTCTAGTGATTCAAATAAACTTATGTATAAATTTTCCTAAGGATTTACTGCAGTCAGGTTCTCCGTGTCATTTAATTTTTCAGTACTTGTGTTTGGCTTGGAATCATGGTCCTTTTAATCTTTCCTCTCCTAGCGTGGTGTTAACACCGACAGCGGAAACGTCTCCAAAGAAGCTTCATTTGAGGGAATCAGCCAGTAAGTGACAAGGCTTTCTTATATATTAATTATTGCTTTGCTATATTGAATCCCTTGTATATTTAACAAGTGATGCTTTCTGCTAATGACAGGATGTGTAATGATGTATCAAATGTATTGATATTTCTTTGGAAATAAGATGTTTGACGTGTTTCTGAGTTACATTGATGTGTTCATTGGAATCTCTTTTGCAAGTGAGGTTACCAAGTGTTTCTCCTTCTCTGTGTTTGCTTTAAGTATTTAAAACCAAACAGACTCATCATATCTAAAACCGAGCAAACCCATCCCTTTACTTCCATTTCGACTTTTGGGATTGGAATGTTTGATTTCAGAAAAATCAATCTTTAAGAGTAGCTTCCCTTAGTGACTTCCTTGTTCGGTGTTAAGGTGAGTATTGGAGATTCTGGTATGCAGAATTTTCTGTAAGGATGTTGCATTACAGGAGTAAAATAAAAGATCACCTTTCTGCCTAGATGTGCTTTTTTTAGTGTCCCTTGATGCTGTCTTTTTATGAAGTTGGGCTGCCAGTGGGGTGAAACTGTCCTCCTGCATGCAGTATTTTGAGAAGGCAGTAAATAACAATACATCACCGCATGCTCTGGGAAGTGAGGATGATGACCTCAATTTTGAATGAAATACAACTGTCTATTCTGTTATGATATCCTAAAATGAGATCATTTTCCATTTTAGCTCAAGTGTATGGCAAAAAAGGCACAAAACCTCCCATTAAAAAGCCTGTCAAGATGAACGCCCAGGCTGAGATGTTAAGTACCTGGCCTTTTTTTTTTTTTTATGATCCTTGACTCCCATCACCCCACTCTATTTTTCTCCCTCCATCTTTGTTGACAGCGTATTAATTATGCAGTCACGATCATATTGCACAGAATTTGCTGCAAGTCTGCATGCTCTTTTGTGTAGTCTGAGAGGATGCTTTCTGCTGGGATCATCTTTTCTTTGTCACGTGAACTGAAATCTGGACTATTGGTTCCATAATTACTTTGTTCTCCCCTCTGCAACCTAAATGGAAAGTTAGCGATTCTGTCGGGGATGCTGGGGACCAAGGTGCAGACCTGTAGATGCTTTTGGCTGGCCAGTGAGTTAAAGATAAAATATTCCAGAGTATAAGCAAGCCATTTTTAATGAAGATTTGATGCCCTCTCTGCTTATACAGCAGCATGATGTTCTGTTGCTTTGACCAAGTAAGTTCTTTCTGCTGCTTTGACCCCTTCTCTTACATTCTCCGATACAGGTGGACTCCAAAACCTGTGTAGAGCAATAGCTCCAGTTCTGAGACACCTCCACATGAAATATAAACAGTTATTAACTCCAGCAGTAGTTCATTCTGGGAATGATTTACAAAGGTTTGTTTGAAGTACCAAAAAGCCCTTTTTTCCCCCCCGAATGTCACTAAACACCAGGGTTTTAATTAGTAACACATTCTATTACTTGTCAGCATTAAAGTAGGAAGCCACTCCATTTAGCACTCGATCTGAGATTTTAATGGCATGTCTCCTGCTACACTTAAAGGGATTAATGATATTTTATCGCTGCCTTCCCAGTTTGAGGTAAACATGCTGTCATTGTGCTCCGGGAGGAGTGCTGCTCCATTCTTCAGGGGCGATTTCCAGCAGTTTAGCAGGTACTTCTCTTTTGAGACCCACAATATGCTCATCTCTTTCCACCTCCAGGCACCAAGTTGTTCATTTGGCTGCCTTTGACAGATCTGGTTGATGTCTTCCCCTCCCATGCTCATGACACAGAAGGAAACACGTTGGTTTTGTTGTTGGATGAGCTGAAGATCCACTTCTCTCTTCTGACAGATATGGTGCCCTCAAACCACTCATCACTCTAGTCTTCCCTTGATCTCCTGAACTTGGTGTTCTGTGTTCTCTGAGGCTCTCATGTCTCATGCTTGGCTTGTGTGCTGGCTGTAGGCATGTGGAATGCTGCTAACCGAGGGTGCAGAGGGGGGAGCGAGCTTCCTTTTCAAGTCCTCTCCTTGGATTTTTGTAACTGTAGATAAATCGGTCCATTTTGTGTTTATTTTTGACACAGCCCCAAACCAATTGCAGCATTTCTGCTTTCCCGCTTCTCCACCTCTCTCATATCAAGTATTTCCTCCTTTAACAGAAATGCATCTATGTTGGATATATTGATGTCTTCCAAGGGGACTAAACCCACAGAGCTTGTACGAAAGGACATGTTCCTTCAGAACACCCTCCCTCCTGTCTGCCCATGACTGCACCTTGTCAGCTCTTTCCACTCTCCTCCTCTCGGCCAGTCTCTGCTCTGGCTGTGATGCTGTTTTATTCCTGAGTTTTGGTTGTTTCAATTTTCTGGCTACCTGGCCAAGATGTATTTCCTTGCTAGGGCCCCTTTGTGTTCTTCCCGATCCCGTTTGTCATTTATCTCCTAGATTGACTGTGCCCCGGTGCAGATTGTTTTTTGCGGTGGACAATAATAGAAATAATGTATCATTTCCTGAAAAACCGGAATCCTGTTCTTTTGCAGGCAGTTCATCTGCTCCTGTCAGAACCTGCATTTTTCTTGCCTTAATGATGTTGCTTCTCTGCCTTACTTTTTGAATCACAGAATGTTTTGGGTACGACCTTACAGCTCATCCAGTTCCACCCCTGCCATGGGCAGGGACACCTCCCACTGGATCAGGGGCTCCAGCCCCATCCAACCTGACCTGGTACCCCTCTAGGGATGGGGCAGCCACCCCTGCTCTGGGCAACCTGGGCCAGGGTCTCCCCACCCTCATCGTGAAGAATTTCTTCCTAATGTCGAATCTGAATCTTCCCCCTTCCAATTTAAAGCCGTTCCCTGTTGTCATACACACAAATAGTATTTGTTAAATTGTAAAAAACCAGTCTCGTTGTACAGTGTTGTTATACAGGAGGTGTAGAATTCTGTCTTTTCTTTTAAACTAATGAAATTGTCTCGCACGTTAAAGGACAACTGAGTATGAAATGTATTTGGACATGCCTTTCAGTGTAGTATTTCTTAGCCCTGTGTTGATTAAATGGGAGCATTAATACATTACAGATTGCAACTGTAGCAAAATGTCAATTTGTTCTCTTCCTCAAGACCACCTATCTTGTCATCTAAGTATTGTCAGTTTGCAAATTGCAGGAAGATGTATGTTGGATTGCTCTACACGATCCTCCTAACATTCAGGTAGCACGTGGCTTTTAAGAATAAGTTATCTATTGTCTCACAGGATCAAAACTGCTGGCAGGGCAATGCAGGGTGATTTTATGTAGGACTTTTTGCACAAATTACGTGAATTAAACGGCATTTGTGTCCTCCTGTTGGTGATGACAAGCTCTTCCCCTTGGGCTTGTTATTTAACCAGTAACTTTTAGGCTGTAGTTTTTGCTGGCTGCCTTATTGGCAGCTAGAAAGGAAGCGTAATTTGAGTCATTGGCTTTCCAAGTCCAGCATTCCTAAACAGGACTCTCGGCTGCCACGAGCAAAGCAGAGTTGAGACAGTTCAGTCCCTAATGAGTGGCTTCCTTGAAAAAGCTTTATACAATAGTTCAGATTCTCTTCCAAACCAGAATTGATGCTGTGTCCCAGAGGTCTGAGATCTTCTTTTATGCTCAGCATTTTATGAAAAAGTCTGTCTATTAGGTGAGAGCTAAAACTGCTGCTTGGCTGACGACCTCCTGCCTCTTCTCCACCTCGCAGCACCCTCTTGTTTCAATCTGGCTGCCTCTCACTGCGTTTAATTAGCTTCCACAATTGACAGCAGCTAGAATTTTAAGGAGCTGCCATGTGGTAGTTGATCCCAGTCAGAACGTAAAACTTGCATTGCTGGCAGCAGAAAGACAGTTCAAGAAGAGCCTTTAAGGCCAGGAAAGGTAAAACCCAGGGACTGTGACAGAGATGTGCAGCCCTTGGCTGACATTGCTTTTCAAAAAGGTATCACAAGCTGATGCTTGTTGTAGAATTCCCCTTGCCTCCCCCCACCCCCCCTTCTCCTTTTTGTTTTTATTAACGCTCAGATGAGGCACTCACTCCTCTGTTGTGAGGTTTATAATTTCACTGTTTAGCTCATTTGATTTGCGCTTGGTTTCATCCATTTGTGCTTGTGGTTAAAGTGGCCGTATCAGGTTCTTGAGAGAAGACANTGCAGCTCAGTTCTGCCACGTCCTGGCTTTCTGCAGTGGTATTAGAATTTTTATAGATTGATTTTACTATGTACTTCATCTGTTTTCTTCTGTGCTAATTGGCGTTTAACTGGCTCCTCCACTCCAGAATTATTTCCGCGTGGATGTACATAGGTAACAGGTATTGGTGGTGATTAAATTGAAAAAGCGCCCTTCTTCTTTGGTTTTAGGGGAATTTCTTGTTTCCAAGTGACCAGCTTCATTCTGTACTGTTGCCTCCTTCTGTGACCTGTGGCTTTTTGTGTGATGTCACTTTTCCAGAGGTTTCTAATCAATGCCGATAACACTGAATACCATACAGCTGGTCCTCATTGAATGTTGTGATAAGTAGTTGTTTTCTGTCTTGGAGTAGGAACACGAAGCTATTAACCTTCACCTTATTAGGATTTTATAAGTATATGAGCATTCAGTTTTGAAAAAAAGAAACGTAGGGTTTTTTAATGCTATCTGTGGATGCAGGAAGACCCTGGTACAATTAGAAGTGACTTCTAAATAATATTTTTAATTGGATTTGTGCTTTAGTTGGTCCCTGCTGAGGTATGAAGAATGGTTAATAACCTGGAATAGATTTAATTTTTTCTTCAAAAATGTGGGAAAGTGAATTGTTACCTTACAACATCTCTCTGATGCTTGGTTGGGAGCCTTGGAGCATTTTAATTCCCTTAAATGCCTGAACAGAAGAGCCAGCAGTCCTGAGTCAGACAAAAATACCTTTGATGCAGAACGGATTTGAATTGTAAGCAAAACACTCCTTGAACAATGCTTGAAAATCCATTTGTGTTCCACTTAATTAGTCAGCTTCTTACTCTGTTGGCTACTGTAATGTTATTGTTTAGAGAGCCTCAGAATAGTCCCAAGAATACAAGAATTGCTGCTGTAGGAAATAAATGGAAAAATAGTCGAGTGCGTGAGGCCAAGGTGAGGTGGAAGCTTTTGCTTCGCCTCTTCTGTAGATTGGAAAAGCCAAGGAGAAGTTGCTTTCCTTTTTGCAGCCCTCTGAGCAAGCTTGTTTATCACGTGCCAGTTCTGCGCACACAAAAATCAGGAGATGCAAACCAAAGGATGAAATTAGCAACTATTGTGTTTAATTTCACCAAAGGGTGTTTGAGGAGCAAGGTTACAATCACAGAACCATTTGGGAAAGGCCTCTGGATGTCGATGTGGTCCAGCCTGCACTCAGAGCCGTGAATTGATAACATTTTATCTTTGTCAAAAGAAGTTCAGTGAACATGTCTGGAACACACTATGGCTGGTTTCTGCTTAAACCGATGTGCCTGGTTTAGCCTCATGTATTTCAAAATCAGGCACTTGCCCAGTGAAGCTGTGTGTGCACGTTCCCCTCACTGGGTTCTCTGCAGTTCTGTACTGAATTCTAATATGTTACTTGCTTTCAGAAGCTTTCACACCCTCAGAGAAGACACAGTTAAGGGAAAAAGAAAAAGTTAATGTGTCATCTCTGCTGCTTTGTGCCAGGCTGACTTTTAATAATTATATTTTATTTTGTTTATTGTAGATTCAACGTGAACAACAAAATCCTTCATCCTGAAATTGCAGAATGGTGAGTAGCATAAGAACTTTCTCTTTCAGTACTGGCTGGGGATTTGGAACTGGATGATCTTTAAGGTCCCTTCCAATCCAAAACATTCTATTCTAGGATCTGTACCGTCGCCTCAGAGAAATTCCCTCAGCAGAAGCCTCTTACTATATTATCTAAGTTTTAATTTTAAGCTGTTTTCATGTTATGGAATATAACTCGAAGTAATAGAAATAATATGAAAGAGTCAAAACCGAGTTAGGTAACAGCATTGAAAAGTGAAGAATTTATGTAACATTTCTTAATGTGCTCCTGATTTCATTGTGTCAAGGTATATGTTTTTTTAATAGAATGAGTTAGAAGTTAAGTCACATTTGTGTAAATGTGAATTTGCATGAATAGAAAAGGAACTAAGGATAATTCATATTCTAGCAATGAAAATCAAAGAAAGACGAAAACCGTGTGTGAGCAGGTAATATACGATAAGGTATTATTTGCTAGGATTTATTTTAACAGCATTAATTTTGTTGAGTTATTATTCATGTAACTAGACTTCGTGTTTCTATGGGAATTCTGCTGTAGCCTGTCTAGAACATACAAAATTAGAGAGTGTGACCAAGCATATTTGCACCTTACAAAGCTGCTACATTTTACTGGCTCTCCTTTACTGCCCTTGTCCTCAGGATTGCTCCATAGTTTCCCATTTAGTAAATTAACGGAAGAAACAACAGAGTGGATATTTGCTAAAAAATTAGTGTTTATCTGAGCTTTTTAAGTGTATTAATCTAGAAATACGGAAGCAAATCCTTACTTAAGGCTGATAAGCTCAAAATCTTCAAATACAAACAGGACAGTGTACCCCAACTGCCAGTGTTGTAGCTTATTGTATTATACACCACCACATATTATTCTTCTAAATGTTTGGTATTAGCACATATGAAGAAAACATTCTGTTGTCTTCATCTGCCTTTAATTGCCAGCTTCAAAACTGTGGAGGTGGGTTTTGAACATCAGGTAGAATTGTTAATAGGTCACGTTTCTGTTGTTACAGCCAATTTGCATTGCTTAGCATGACATAAAAAAATTGTCCAAGGGAAGTGGGGAAGGTTTGCTCAGGCCTTTGTGCATCACTGAGTTATGGAAGGTTCTGGAGTGTGTAGTAGTCAGTTCCCTGAGGTTGCACTGAGACAGATGAAGCATTGAGGCAGAGGAAAGGC
>WAAB01005093.1:7215-20522 GCA_013389865.1 Piaya cayana
TCTCCAGAGCGTCAACATCCTTCTTGTGGTGAGGGGCCCAGAACTGAACACAGGATTCGAGGAGCGGTCTCACCAGTGCCGAGTACAGAGGGAGAATAACCTCCCTGGACCTGCTGGTCACACCATTTCTGATACAAGCCAAGATGCCATTGGCCTTCTTGGCCACCTGGGCACACTGCTGGTTCATGCTCAGTCAGCTGTCAATTAAATATACAAACCAGCCGCAGCAAAACTTATCAATTCATTCTCACAGAATATTCCAGTATTCAGAGGACACTTAATGAGAACTGCAATAACTGCTCCAGTTAACACCTTTTATGGTGTTCTAAAAGCAAGGGAAAAAGCATCTTACAAAAAAAAAAGGTGATGTTATTTACTGAAAGTGATTTGCCAAGGAAGACCGGGAAACTTTTTGATGACAACAGAAATCCTGCCAAAAACGTGTTAATATCCACATTTACAGTCACTTTTATCCAGTTTGCACATGAATGCTCTAAAACGACAAACTCTTCTCTGGGTGGGAGGAACTCGAAGCTGCTACTGCTACATAAAGGAAAAAAGTTCCTTCAAAAGGAAGACTGTTTTCACTGACTACTCCCGTCTACCAGTGCTCTTTTGGCTGTTGATTCAAGGAGAGCTGCTCCAGCAGATGCTATCCCATCTTGAAGGGAGGCATTTGTTCTGCCCCTGTTGAAAGGACACTGCAGTATTACTACTAACAATTTGACCCTCGTTGCACACTAATTTGTTATCTTATTGTAGTTCAGTTGTGAAAAGCTTTTATCTTCTGTATAATTTATGAGCACAACCTATAAAGTTACTAATCACTGTATAATTACAGTGTGCCTGTATAAATTAATACTTTGGCACAGAACGGAGAATTACGTAGTTAAAAGTGGAAAATGAGAGACGCATTTCCATAGGCCAGTTTGCAAACTGACCTTGCAGCAGTTAATCATGCTGATACTGAAAATGTCATCAAATAAAACTCTTTAGACTCGTTTTGGAGTTTTAGAAACAAGCATCCTTTACCTGGCCTGGGCAACACACAGGAGTGATCTCCATTAATCATGTGCAATGAGATAAAGGCTAGTTACAGAATGTATTTCCCACTTACACGCATATGTATAAATTTACCCAGAGATCTCATAAATATCCTATTCCTTTCCAAGGTCTAATTTTAAAGTTATTAAACGCTGCAACAGTCAGAACTCTTGCTAATTTGAAGCTGGCTCCAGCTCTCTACTTGACCTTGACTTTCAGATTAGTTAGGGTTCCAAAAAAAGGTGACTAAAGAAGAAGAGATATATATTTAGCACAAACTGTTCCTCACACAATACATTACCACATTCAGGGAACAAAAAACGTCTAGAAAACAACGTTGTAAGGAAACCTGCTATGAGAGGGACATTCTGTGTAACTTCCAAAATCCACAACTGCTTAGACAAAACATAACTGTATTTTAGCTTAAATTGAATTATACCACTTTGAAATACTCTGCATATTGTATCAGTGTAGTCTTGATGAAAGTAGTTTTGGTGGTAAACACGTACAGTGTTTCACCTCAAGAAGGGACATGAAATAGCTGAAGACTCAGTGACATCTTAAGAAAAGTGTGGACATGCACCTAACAACAACTTCTAAAACACAAGAAGGTACCATTTTCTGAAGATCGTCTACACATAGAGGAAAACCTCAAGCATCCAGAATTGTAACTTCAAGAAGCACACAAAACCCCTGCCTCATTTGGAGCTGCACACACACCTGATTTTTATCCGCCCAACCAAAACAGAAAACTTGTACATTCAGAGACACTGTAAGTGCCAGAGTTGGCCCAAGAACAAAAACATTTCAAAATCTGGGGGACAACTTAGTCAGATTCTCATCTGAGGAAGAAAAAAATGTAAGACATTTCAAATTACTCTCACTTGTTCAGCCATTTCCAATAACTTACAAATTATATAAAATTAGGTACTGAAAACAGTTCTAGGTTAAACATCCTTGCCAGTCCAATCATTACTGAACTGAAGGCAGAAATAAGTGGACCAGGGAGATTATACGGATGAGCAAAATAGTAATGACCAGGAGAAGGGAACTGGCCCATGTTAACCATTTCAACAGCATTCCAAGCCATTGCTCATTGCTGTTGGCAAAGAAGTCAAGATGCATGTGACAGTGACATATGTTGAGATGGTAGTATTGCCAGAGATGCTCTGATGAACTTGCTACTTTGTCTCACAAATTTCTAGCCAAAGCAAGATCCAACCTAAATCTTTATTAACTCTGTCCTCTATTCCCACTGTGCCCGTGGCTCTTGAAGCCACAGAGGTTCCTCAATCCTTACTGCAATGACACTTCTTTTCATGCTCAGCTACAAAGGCTTCATCAATTGTGTTGAAAACCTGACATTTTGCCCACACTTGATGCAAAGTATTGACTAATTCAAATATCAAAGGCATAACTTTACTTGCCTATAAACTTGTAAGCATAATGTAATCACAAAAAGAAGTAGAAAAAAATTACATATTTGTTATCTAAACCAAAGTGATTTATATGGAGCCTTTTTTGGTTTACATTCTCAAGTCAACTTTACTGCTCATGTTAATATTGCCTATAAAAGACCACCTGAATAATTAAAACTTTTATTTTTACAGAAGTTTAAAAGTAGCCATGCCACATTTTTTACAGATAGATTTTGTAGCTAAAAAAGCATTAACTTAAAAGCATTTTATTTTTATTTAACTATTTTAATCATTTGTGTAGAACCATAGTTCTTAAATGTTATATTTCCAAACACTGAAAGGACAGCAGCATATCTTTGGAAAAAAAGACTCTCGATATATGCAACAACAAATAAAATAACTGTTTGTATTCACATTTGGATATTCTAACTGCTTCAAAACCTGCATCTTCCTTGCATTAACATTAAAATTGCTGTGATTTCAGATCTGGCAGGTAAATGTCATAGGAGATGAGTCGCATGGCTTTAAAGTTACACTGCAAACTGACCCTCATTCTGATTGCTTTACAATTCATCAAATACACCTATCTATACCATGTAACGGAAACTATCACTATAATACTTTTTTTCATGTTAGCAGCAAAATAGAACATTCTTCTGTATATGAAAATGCATTGTTATCAGCTTATAAAAGGTACAGTTCTGCAGCAATGCAGGGCAATAAAACTTAGCAGTGCCCCACTCCCTCCTTTACCTCATCTACATTCCTGAACTTTATGCCAGTACCAGGACTCATAAGACTCTGTATAAGCTAACTACTTTACTTGTTAGGTTGCATTTTTTTTCCTGGGCCAACCACCCAAACCACCTCATTGCCCTAAATGTAAGGAGTACAGGCTGGGCACTGACTTTCATCGACCGCAGAACCACATAACTAAAAACTGTGAGCATCCCACTCCCGACTGGGTTAGCTTGGGGGGAAAGAGAATCCAATGAAAACAGACAAATTCTGTTATCATTTTGAGTATACACAACTTTGTTTTGCAGTAAATAACTCATCAGAAACAATGCAAGACTGCATTTAAGGAGTGAAAAATTAATTCTATCCCTCTTGAATTTTATTCTAAGATAGCATAAAAATTCCTCGACAGCAGCATTCTCAGAATCATGTTCTTAAATTACTGATTTATACATATAGCCTCAGTTTTGCTGCATTACATCAGCCAAATGTATCACCAAATAAGCAACAATAACATGCAACAACTGCACCACTTTAATTTGACATAGTTTTAGAGGCAGATCTACAAACTGTCCAAACCTAACAGAAGGGGTAAGAAATACACCAACTGCTATGCTATGTAGCGAGCAACTGCCCACGTTTAGTGTGTGCAGAAAGGTTTTAACTGCTAACTGGAATTATCTGTAAATCATCCTAATCTCTGTGCTAGAGAGGATTTATTCCTCTAGAAAAGAATCAGGTGTTTTCCTAAGAAGGCCACAAAGCCGTTATCCATTTCAGAACAGAGAACTGTGCAATACTTCCTTCCTGTCACATCTCCCTTCACAGTATTGCAACACTAACATCAGCTGTAATTACAAGCTGTTAAAATGCTGGCAAAGAAGAGCCACTTTGTTCCCAGAGAGCTGCCTTTAGAGGTTTAATACAGAAACTTTTAAAATGTTTTCATTCTATGGTGATTCAAGCTTTTACTACAATTGCAAAAGCACAGAAACATCATTAAACCCATTTGCACAAACAGTTCAAGGGAATTACTGAAAAATCCCATGTGGTTTTAATAGCGGGACTACAAGATGCCATTTCCTCTAATCTTCCCTCCCAAGACCACAGCAAGCAGCTGACAACCACAACCAGCATGAGTTACTCCTAACAGAGACACTATATGGGGAGAGTCACAGTAGTTTATAGTTAATAACCAGCTAGCTTCTCAGAAACACACATTTTAACAAAGATCAGAAAAGGGCTACATAGCTGAGAGTGGCTTATCATACAGATATTCCTCTTTTATCACACAATTACATTTGGTTTTGAAAAGCTTCACGTTATTTCTGGAGCCATCATCCTTCAAAGGCATTATATTCAACAGCATCACACTTCTCTAAGTTAAAGGGTAGATAGTGCAACACCACACAGGTGATACAACTTCCAAGGGGCAAAGCAGCCCCATTACAGTCATTACTCCTCAGCTCCCTTACCTTACAATAATGTGGCTCCTGCCCCACCATCTGTCACCCCAGGCTGGGTGTACTCTGCAACGGCAAGGTTTGGATATCAGAGGGCTGCAGGGATGAGGAGCATGGGCTGCCCAGTGCCAGACACTATTTCAGCCAGCCCCAGCAGGCCCATCACAGGGCATGGGCATAGCTGAGCCCCTCAGCCAAGCTGGTGGTTGCCTCAGGAAAAATGTGCTTAAGAAAGGGGTAAAACACCAGACAGGCAAAGGAAGAGGGAACGCAAAGGAAGAAGAAGCAGCAGAAGAAACGTTAGGTCCAGCAGAAGAGGAGCTCCACAGCAGAGCTGGTGTTTCTTGCAGCCCACAGAGAATCACAGAATCATAGAATAACAAGATTGGAAGAAACCCATCGGATCATCGAGTCCAACCATTCCTATCAAACACACTAGAGACCCACACTAGAGAAGATGGTCTCTGCAGCCTGTGGAGGACCAGAGCCACAGCAAAGGAAATGTGGAAGAATGGAGCAGAAAGACATTCTTACATACTGACCATGACACCTCCCTGTCCCAGTCCTTCCCACAGCCCTCCTTGATGCTCTAAAGGGAGGGAGTGTAAAATGTACAGGCAACAGCACGGCAGGGAGAAGTTCCTGGAGTAATGCTGAGGATGGAAAAGACTGACAAGAGGTGTTTTTCTTCTCTTTCAATGTTTATCTTTGTGGTTCCCAATATCTGAATCAGTAATTAAAGATACGTATATTGATTAGTAATAAAGTTACTTTTCCCCAGGTCAAGTCTATTTTGTCAGCAATAGTAACTTGTAAGCAAACTCTCAGGATCTTCACTAGTTCTCTTTTTCCTGTTCCTCCTTATTCTTGCCTTCTGAGATAAGAGCAGTGCAGGTGTTCGGCTGCAAGCCTGGGCCCATACCACAATTTTGTACATTCTACATTCTGCTGCCTCTCAAATCAACTCAATGACATATGCTGATAAAAGTGAGAAGACTTCAGATAGATTCACCCCCGATTCCGAAATCACCTTGTTTGTACAGGAAAAAAAACCCTCACATGAGGTTCAGCTGTGACCATCTCATGCTGAAGAACCAGCACCCAGAAAGAAAGGTAAGCTGGTACAATCAAGCAGCAGCCCATAAAGTACTTCAGCAATAACTCTGGCATCGTCACCAAGAGTGGCAACATGGTGCTACCACTTTGCTCAGCAACTCCAGACAGACAAAATCACAGAATGGTTAGGGTGGAAGAGACCTTAAAGACCATCCCGTTCCAACCCCTCTGCCACAGGTAGGGACACCTTCCACTAGATCAAGTTGCTCAAAGCCTCATCCAACCTGGCCTTTAACACCTCCAGGAATGAGGCATCCATGACTTCTTTGGGTGACCTCTTCCAGTTCCTCACCACCCTGACAGTAAAAAATTTCATCTCCATATCTCTCTCCCTCTCCTCTTCCCAATTTAAAAAGATTACCCCTCATCCTATCACTACACTCCCTGATACAGTCCCTCCCCCAGCTTCCCTGCAGACAACAAAATTAGTGTCTGTTCCTGACTTTATGAGTATAATAATTGTCATGCCGAACTTAGTGTCTGTTGTCATTAGCAGCCAACTGTGAGCACTATGACAACCACAAGTAGTATGAATTATTCCCGAGACAGCCTACACTGGGAGAAGCATGACAAAAACAAGAAATGAAACAAGTGCCAGATGAATTCTGCCTTATATTCAGAAAACCACATCAATGATCACAGGTTTACCAGTAACAAAGAAACAGCTGCAGGCATTATCCTTAGTGGGTTTACAGGATCAGAGCAGATATACTTCCCAGCACTTCTCCATTCTAGGAGCTCACAGGCTGGTTCACACATTATCCAACTTCTCCAGTCCCAGCTGTCTAGGAACTCTAAGCATATTGGTTTGGTTTTTCTGTTGTGTTTTGGGTTTTGGGTTTTTGTTAAGGTATGGATTTTTTTTTTTAAACAGGCAGAACATCTGCAAGGATCAGTATTTATGCAGAGTTTACTTCAGAAAAAGTCTGTTTATCAAAGCTAGTGCTTGTGCAAAGTTCTATTTCTCCTTTGTTTCTCAGCTATACAAAGAAACCTGACTTCACTTGCTTTTTGCTACTCCTAGAACTGTTTTGCACAGGATCCACAATAAAAGCACAACTGTCAAAGTCACCTCTACAACTTTCTTTTTCATTCTCATACCCGCAGTCCTCTGAGACTCCAACGAAATACTCATGAGGGCAAAAAAGTTCAGGCACAGCATTGCATTACTATTGCAATATGGCAGAAATGAGAAAAAGCAGCACTCAAAGGATTGTAGAAGGAAAGAAGGCTTGGTTGCATTTTGAAACACTAGCTTGTCACGAGCCCTCAGCTTAAACTATGGTCCAATACAAATGGCATTTCTTTTATCAACATGGAGGTAAAGATAGGAAAAAAAAACTTCAAAGGAAGAGGGATTAGCGCAACACAGACAGCACAAGTATCTAAAAGGAGTTACAAGCACATTTTTCCTCAAGTTTCAAACAGTTCAGTGAAATCTTTCACAAATGCTCATCCTGACTGCCACCTGGAGGACGACTCAAGTGAAAAACCTATGTAAATCACAGAATCTCTAGGTTGAAAAATATCTTCAAAATCAAGCCAAATGGTACCTGTCCACTACTAAATCATATCCTCAAGGTCTTCAACTACCCATCTTTTAATTACCTCCAGGGATGGTGACTCAGCCTCCTCCCTGGGCAGCCTCTGCCAGTCTGTGATAATCCTTTCAGTAAATTTTTTTTTCCCTCATGTCCAATTTGAGCCTCCCCTGGCACCACTTCAGGCCATTCCCTCTCATCCTATCACCTGTATCTTGGCAGAAGGGACCAACACCCACCTCCCTACAGTCCACTTGCAGGAAATTGTAGGTTGCCATAAGGTCTCCCCTCGGCCTCATCTTCTCCAAACTAAACAACCCCAAGTCCCTCAGCTGCTCCTCCCAAGACCTTCTCCAGCCCCTTCACCAGCATCATTTTTTTGGATGCACCCCAGCTGCTCAGTGTCTTAGAATCATAGAATCACCGAATGTTGGAAAAGATCTCCGTGATCATTTAAGGCCAACCACACCTACCTACTGCTAAATCATATACTTAAGTGCCTTATCTACCCATCTTTTAAATAGCTCTAGGGGTGGTGACTCCACCACCTCCCTGGGTGAAGTTCCAGTGCCTCATGACCGTCGCAGTGAAATTTTTCTTCCCATTGCCCAATCTGAACCTCCCTTGGCACAACCTGAGGCCATTCCCCCTTGACCTATCACCTGTCACCTAGGAGAAGAGACCAGCATCTACCACTCTACAATCTCCTTTCAGGTAGTTGCAAGTTCTTGTAGCAATGGGCCCACAATTGAACACAGTACTCGAGGTATAGTCTCATCAGTGCTGAGTGCAAATCACTTCCGTGATCCTGCTGGCCAGGATGTTTCTGATAGAGGTCAAGATGCCATTGGCCTTCTTGGTCACCTGGGCACACTACTGGCTCATGTTCAGCCACTGCCTACCAATACCCCTAGGTCCTTCTCTGGGCAGCCTTCCAGACACTCTACCCCAAGCCTGTAGCACTACATGGGGGTTTCGCATCACAAATGCAAGATTCGGTACTTGGCATTGTTAAATCTCATGCCTTTGGTCTCTGCCCAGTGGTCCAGCTTGTTCAGATCGCTTTGCAGAGCCTCCCTACCCTCCAGCTTACTGTCATCCCAAACTTACTAAGGGTGCATTCAATCCCTTCACCCAGATTATTGATAAAGACATTAAACAGGACTGGACCCAGCACTGAGCCCTAGGGACACCACTTGTTACCAGCCTCCGGCTGGATTTAACTCTATTCACCACCACTTTGGGCTCAGCCATCCAGTCAGTTTTTAACCCAGCAGAGGGGGCACCCATCCAGGTCAGTGGAAGCCAATTTCTCAACTAGAACACCATGAGAAAGTGTCACAAGCTTTACTCAAGTCCAGGTACACTGCATCCACAGCCTTTCCCTCATCCATCAAGCACAATGTCACACCTTGTCATAGGCGGCCATCAGATTAGTTTGGCAAGACCTGCCTTTCAAAAACACACACTGAGAGGGCCTGATCAGCCAGTTGTCCTGTTAGTGTTGTATGACAGCACTTAAGACAACCTGCTCCGTGACTTTCCCCAGCACTGTGGTCAGACTGACAGGCCTGTACTTTCCTGGATTGTCCCTCCAGCCCTTCTTGTAAATTGGTGCAGCATCAGCCAGCTTCCAGTCCAGTGGAACTTCTCCAGTCAGCCAGGACTGCTGGCAGATCATGCAAACGGGTCTGGCAAGCACATCTGCCAGCCCCCTTAGTAATTTCCAGTGGATCTATCTCATCTGGCCCCATAGACTTGTAAGTGCCTGAATTGCCAAGCAGGTCTTTCAACCATTTCCTCATGGGTCATGGGAGCCTTGTTCTGCTCTCCAATCCCATCTCATGAAGCTCATGAGGTTGAGTACCCAGAGTACACCTTACCTTACTATTAAAGACTGATGTTATCCAAAAAGTGTTATTGCAATTTCCCAGTAAGACAGAAGCAGCTGACAGTGCACTTCACACACCATCCCACCTTACCTTGCTTGTCAAGTGTTTTCCTCCAGCTAAGAGAGAGATATTTTCCACACAGATTAAACATGCATTTAGAGGGTCAAAAGGCATAACACAAAACTAAATATTCAAGAAGGAACAGTAATTTTCTGCAAGTACTATTTTTAAAATTCTCCACTTTCTTTAATCCTTGTTCTCCCTTACTCCTCCCTTTTTTGAGTATTGCATACTTTTGATTAGACCTAACTGTGTGACATCAGACTTAGTTCTTCAGTTTCAAAACCTCTCATAAAAAGTAGACAATCTCACTTAATTTTCTTTTCAAAGTATCTCAAGATAAGTCTAGGGATGAGTTTTGTTCCTTGCTTTACTGTGTTTGGTTGGGGTTTTTTTTATGATGCAGTAGAAATCATATTATCGATATGAAAACCTTCACTGGTGGAAACTCCTGCCACTTTCTGAAACTATTCAAGAAAATGAAACAGCCAGTTTAATTCCGTTAGGAAAGGAGTAGTTCTGAACATGAAGAAAAACAGACTGTAGATGTAGAATGCAGGGGTAAGAAACATTTCATATGAAGAAAAAGTCTGCCAGGCCCAATGTAACATCTGTGTTGAACACTATGTTTTACTTATGGACTGCTGTAAAGGGGAACTTCAAGCACAAAAGTTTGCAAGTATTGTGCCATCAAATGTTCCAGAGAGACTTAACCGTGGGTTCCAGATTTATGCACACATTATCCAATTACCATTATTACACTGGTGAAGTCAGGTAGTTATTGCATTTTTTTTTGTCTTAAATTTCATCTTATCACAGAATCACAGAAATTTCATGTTATGGCACATTTACACCTAGCTGAAGCAGAAGAAAATTAAAGAATGTAGTTCAGTGCATAATGCCACTATATGGCATAACAAAGAGACACTACACTTCAGAATTTCATGCAGGCAAGTTCAAGACGAAGTTCTGTGCAACCTCTTTTTACCTAGAAACATGAGAAAAATAAGTGACACAAGTCCATGCATGGAAAGACAACATGGAAAACCTATAAAAAACAAGAGTAATGAAACAGTAAATCAGTAAACTTGTGTTGAAAAGATACTGCAGATGAGCACACACTGACTTCAGTTTTGCCTTTAACTAAACATTTATTCAGAAAACCAGATGTTACCAACATTTCCTCCCATCCCAAATGACACAAAGATGAATACTCTTCTCTCAAAATATTTAAGTCAAGGAAAGCTCATGAATTCTCATAAACACGCTGTATACATGCACTCTAAATTCTTACAGGAGTAATTTGAGATGCTATATTTGACAAACTGTAAGTACTAAAAAGCTGTTCTCATCCTTACTTTCCAAGCTAAAAATACAACACAAGCCTGAGATCACTGCAGTTTTAACTTTGACTCACCACATCTAATTGCCTTTAGTCAGGTATGACAAGCTGTACCTTCAACTTTAGTTCTCAAGAGAATTAAATTCCACCAGGTTTAGGTTTTGATGCAATGCCTCCAAAGGAAGATACTGAGCAATCTGAGCACTTAAAAGAGTTCTCAGTAGCAAAATATGACACAGTTCCACAGCAACAGTTGCTCTAAGCTAGAAAAGAACCACATTTTTTAACCTAGATTTCACTACAAGCACTTTCAGAACAGCGAGGCCAGAAAACCTCTTTTAGACTGTTACAGAACTACTCCCTCTGCTGCCTCCAATCCAACTCAAAATGCAGAATACTGGGAAAAAAGCAACAAACACCCAGTAACCTATGTGCTCCTGTAAATAAGGCTGAGACAGGTTCCCTTCATATGTTTAACCTAGGTTACAAGTAGCCGAGGACTGTATTTCCTTAGGTTTTTTTTCACAAAAATTGAAGGCTTAACCAGCTGTAGAGCTTACTTCAAAAATTACAGTTTACTTCATTTGATGCAGCCAGGAATCAAAAGCACCCTCAGTTCTTACACAAAATTGAGAACGGATGCAAAAATCCTCAAGATTTGTCAGGAAAAGAAGTCATACTATTTAGGGTACTGTATGCTGAGTTAGAGATTCAAACTTTAATATATTCACTGCTTAGTAGTAGTAATTTAGGTATGCCAGCTCCTCAGCTCACTCCCAAGTACAACACTAACACTTATTTTACTTTTTTGCACGAACAGCCTACAAAAGTAACAGTATTTTTTAAGTAGCTATAGAAGAACACTTTTGAAAACACGTGCACAGAAAATAATAATTGCAGCCCACTTTTCCACAATAAGATATTCCATAATAACAGCCCAAGTCACTGCCAGTTCTCAAACTTGGGCATTACACCTTCACTCTTGTAAGCAGAGCTTAGAAGTATCATTTCTCTTTAAGAAGTGGAAAGACTATTCATGAAATAGTGCTCACTATTCTGTGCTAACTGCCAGAGACCACATGAGAAGCTTGTAACCTTGTTCAACTGTGTAAGACATTACAAATTATAACAATTACTTCGCCACTTCCCTCTATGTCCTTCTGGGACACAATCATATGCATCTTTATGGCATACTACACTAATCAACAAAAAAATTTCAAAGAAAACCCAGTTTTTAAGTATATCTCTTTGAACTGCTAATGGCTGCTTGCCCTCTATAGCTTCTACAACCTGTGCAACTCTTCTGGACTTGACCTACCAAGCTTATTCCACAGCAAACTTTTCCATAGAAGTAGCAGAAGAGTACTTAGGTGTGTCAAATGCAAAAAACTAATACTAGAAGCAACAGAGGACTCTATGCTTCTCTGAAGACTACTCTGTAAAAAAATTTATTTCAATTAACTTGTAGACATAACCACTGACCTTTTATTTCTACGCACAGGTTCCACACATATCAAAGTAACACCAGTTCAAAACACAACAACATGCTTTTTTATGTATCTTATATAGAAGCAACTATCAAGCTTTTATTAGTAACTGCTTACAAGACTTTTAACAAGTTCTTAAGATTAAATCACCTCATCACTACATTGCCATTTTATAACTGACTTGTTGCAAAAAGGAACTAACATTAGGCTACCCCTTTAAAACGAAGCTCTTTCCCAAACTGTGTCTTCAAAAGGCTATCCTTCCATGCAAAATACTAGTAACAACATAGTAAGTTTAAGTGATCTATTTTCCACTTGCAAAATACCTACCTTTTTACAGCAGTACACTAGCTACCAAGCATCAAACACAAATTCGTAGCGCTTAATATTTGAAGTGTTTCTAGAAGATCTGCTTTTGACTTCCTAGATTAAGCAATAATCATTACTGGCTTCATTATAAAAGAGTATACATACATTGCCAAAAGCTTTAGCATATGATATCAGCTACTCTTTTTGACATTAAGTGTTCTGCAAGATCAAAAGTAAGGAACATTAAGTGCAACTGTCCACTTAAAATGCAACAGAACACAACACAGTTTGGTACTAAAGTAGTTTTAATCCCACCCCTCAACTTCACTCGCAAAACACATCTTTTGTCCTGGTTTCACGTTGTCTCTGCCTCTGTAAACCTAGGAAACAGAAGAGATCCAAGTTTAGAATCGTTAATACTTTCAGTTATTCAACAGTAAAAGTCATTACAAAACAATGCTAGCTTTCTGCATGCATGTCACAATGTAATTTTAGTATCAGATTTTAAACTTCCATACCTAAGGTTTTAGACCAGGGTGTGAAATCAACACATCTTAACCAACCTCAGATTTTATCACGTATGGGAATAATCCCTCTTAAAAGTTCAAATCCCAATTTCTCTTACCCAACACAAATCAGTTCACGCAACTGTGAAGAAATATTTCTTTCACCATTTCTTCTTTAAGAACGGCTGTCTGCATTACTTTCCCATAAAAATCATTTTCCTTTGGAAAAAGGATGAAGCCCTATCTATAAGATTCTTCAAAAATAATCAGGTAAGAGCCTCCAGATTCTTTCAAATTAATCATCTGATGATCAAATGTCCCTTTCATACATTCCCTTTGAAAGTGAACATTGGAAAATCACAAAAAAATAAAGGAATCAGGACCCATCGAA
>WAAB01005095.1:8916-26901 GCA_013389865.1 Piaya cayana
AGTACCTCAGCCTTTTCCTCATCCCCTGTCACTGTTGTTCCTTCTGTGTCCAATAGGGACTGTATGGTCTCCCTAGTTCTCCTTTTATTATTATATATTTATAGAAAGATTTTTTGTTGTCTTTCACAGACTTTGCCAACCTGATTTCTAGTTGAGCCTTAGCCCCTCTGATTTTTTCTCTACACAATCCCACTTCCCTCCTGTAGTCAACCCAAGAGGCCTGTCCCCTCTCCAGAGCCCAAAAACATTCTTCTTCTTGATGTCTCTCTGTTCAACCAAGCTGGATTTTTCCCCTGCTGGCTTTTTTTGGAACACAGGGATGGCTTTCTCCTGAACTGAATTACAGTTCTGCATAACAAAGAGAGAGCCATATGTATCCAGGGGAAACTGAATCACTTAAGCAAAAAATAAAATCTGTCAAAACACTATATAAATAATGTACATGCACCTTTTTTAATGAAGCCTGGTAAAGTGAGATATTTCCAGTGTATTCTGAAAGTTTTGTCCCTGAACTGAGTCAAAAAATGATCTGCCACTCCTCAAGGTAAAATACAAATCACAAGTAAAATGCCTTTTAATGAACAGTGAATATGTGTACACTGGTGAACATTTTAGAGCTCTTTGGTTCAACTCATCTCATTGATTTAGTGTATCAGTTAAGAAATGTGCATCAAGAACTTCCTTTCTGCCCTCCTTACAGATTAGGAACCTAATGTGCTGAAGTACAGGCTGACTTACAAAGAATTTGCTAATAAGAGGTATGACTGTATCCAAGAGGAACTGTTACAGAACATTTGGCACATGCAAAAGACCTTCAATATTTCTATTTTGTAATGAGAGCTTTAACAATGTCCTCTCATAAAGAAAAGAAAGGAGGGGAAGAGGCTTCATCACTTTATGATTCCTTTCACTGGTTCACTGCTCTGCAGTGACTCTCTAAACTGCTACAGATTTAAATACTTACACTAGCACATCTGGGGTTTTTTTCCCCTGGCATTTGTTGCTAACATATAAGTAGATATTACAGCAATATTACCAAGGATATTTTTAAAGAAATAACCACTGAAGATGTAAAAAAGTCTTAAACTAGGACTTACCTGAATGATAGTCATAATTTTTATGCTCCTCTTCTGGGTGCACATGGGGCTGCCTGGTAGCTGTCAATTTATGAAGAGAAATAGAAAGTTGTATGCCAAATATAGTAAATGGGGTCTTCATCGTAGCTTGTTCAGAGATTATTTTTGTTAATGTGGCAGTATTTCTATCAAAAATGAAATGCTTTCAATAATATGCTGTTGATGTAAATCAGAGGAAAAGGAAAACTGATCAAACACTAAAAACAAAAGTCCAGAAAAGAACATTTTTACCATTTTAAGAAAATTTTGAAGTATGAATTGTTTTATTGAAAACAATTCAAATGAACTTGAATTCTATGAAATCTATTGCAGCTACTGAAAAATAGAATTTATTAGGTTGAAATGAAAAAAAAAAAAAGNGTGAAGTTTCCTGTGAAATAGAAAAGCCACTTCCTGGCTAGGTCTGTTTAGGGATAATTTCCTAAATCTGGAAATACTTTTGGTTGATAGTTTTAAAGAGAGAGCAAATTCTTGAATGTCAACTTACAAATGCAAGCTGATTAAAATCTCCCAAGCCACCTTCATACTCTAGCAGGGATGGCTTAAATCTAGTGTGGACACCCTGTTCCTCAGAAAGGTGCTTTAGTACTGAAAGAAGTCATGTTCTTCTGTGAAAGATGACTGAAGTTTTTTTTCCTAAGATGTCAATATGAATTGGTCTCAGACTAAAAATGCTATTGCAAAGCCTAAGACTCTCAGTTACCTGAAGCATAGGTTGCTGTTCATTGCTGGCTGCTGACAACTTCTGAGTTAAGTTTACCTCTGTATATTTTAAATTGGGTATTATCTTAGAAACAAAAAGATGTCAGATAAGCTGTTACACATCTCTTTTGTTACCACAGAGGGCCATCCCACAAGTCTCACTGGGAGCTGAACAGTGGTGGCAGAATAAAGCTGGGAAATTGTATTATTTTAAAGAGCATCTTCAGAAGTAGAAGTGTTTGTGGTGAAAAAATGTCAGGGAAGCAGAGCCCACTCACTACCTCTTTTTTCTATGTGGGAAAATGAAACATGAAATGAAAATCACTACTCACACTGTACAACTAATTGCTGTGCAATATACATTGCACTGCATTTTGAATGTCACAATCACTGGATACAATGACCACCTAGTGGCCAGATTTCTCTTTTCTCTGGGAATTTTGATCTATTTCCTGTGGAAGCAGATTTTTTTTTGTGTGTGTCCCATCCATATATTTCCCATCACCTTGTAAGCTGAAGAAATCCAGTCTGCCAGTTTAATTAGCTTCAACTCTCCTAAGTAGGAGACCATGTAGGAGTGAGTAGACCTTAAAGGAGTGTTTGTCACCAAATGAACATGTCTGTGCTAGTTCAAAATTACCTTGAAGCTATGTCTGAAACATTTCTCTGTTTGAATGAGTTACTCCTTCTTGTGGGTGGAATGAAGAATCTTGTCCTTCATCTTAATTTGTATACAGTAGGTTCATGACAGAGTAACTTAGTCATATAAAGGAATGCAGATATCACCTCCCTGCTACACCATGCAAAGCTTTTGTAAGCCAAGGAGTTGTGTAGCTAACAGACTAGTAAAACCAGGACTGTGATGTCTACCAAAACAAACAGGTTGCAAACTCTGCACAGTCAAGTTAAAAATCAAGTTTAGCTATTCATATGAATTCTTAATAGCATATGTATGAGTTCATATTTAAGTTAGAATTACATCTCTCCACTCATCCATCAAAACGAACAATACATTATTGAATGTAGCTTTGTTTTTTTATGTTCTCCCATTGTATAGTAACTAAATATTCCTACTTTACCTTGGGTTCTGTGTGTGGGAGAGGCACTCTGAAAAATAAATATATCCAGCATTAATTAAAGTGTATATCTAGGAAGAGCAGCAGGACAATTCTTTATAGTTTTATAAAGAGATTTGTCTGTACATAAAAAAACCCTCAGTCATTCAACAATTTTATTTCAATCTTAGATCTATCTGTACATCTGTGAGTGTGAAAGACAATTGGCTCCTATATTTTACAACCTGAGTATTACAAATTATCAGAAAATGGGAAGAAACGATGCACAGGGAAAAAGGAAATGGAGAAAAATGTAGAGATTTCTGGTAACTAATGAAGAGAGAGAAATGCCTGTGAAATATGAATCTGAAAGTCTTGCTGCACGCTAAAAATGACATGCAGTATGTTAGGTCATAATTTTCCTTCTGCGTTACATCTCTCACTCTATCAATTCCCCTACGTATACTACATTTGATGTGTTGTCTTTGTGCCTATCTTCCGTCCTAATACCCCGTATAAGCTAGCAAACTTACCATGGCTTCCCTTGAAGTCCACATTTGGTGCCATGAACAGTTTTCAGAGAGATACAATCAGTCTAGCTACAGTTGTATGGTACAACCCTCTTGGCATCCACACTAGTGTATATGCATACAGGCGCCACGCTCCTCTGAGGCTATCATACTGCCTTCAGTTCCCAAGCCTCTCTGTGCTGTGTAAACATGTCCACTGTCTTTAATGATCTTGGCAGGTGGCTCTGATGCAGAATCACAGAACCTGGAAGCCTTCTTTCATTCTCAATTGTCTGCAGTAACCAGGGAAAGGACTTACCTCCGCCTTGGATTCAGCAGAAAGCCACTAAACCTAAAGGTGCTGTGAACTTAATGCTCTGAACTGAATGAACTAGAATTTTCCCACTGAAATATTCTGCTTGGAAATGGGAGAAGTCAGATGTTTACTTCATCCATTATGCAAGTACCATATTATGCATAACACTTTGATTATTCCTTGAACAAAGCAGTATACCCACTGTTTCAGACCATTCACAAGGGTAGAGATAACTCAGCAAATCGCATTGAGGTTGTTCAAGGTGCAATCCTTCCAGCTGCCTGTTCCATCTCTACTGCAGGTGGCCTGGCAGGGTGGAGCACCTGCACGTGTCTCAGCACAAAGTCTGCTGTCTTAGCACAAACCATCTTTTGTCAGCGCTTTAAGGAAAATTGCTGGACTTTGCAATTGAGGCAGGCACGTACAACCCCAGCCAGCTGCTCTTCTGTGGGGATGTTTTCCCCTGACAAATAATAGATGGCCTAAAAGCAGAAGAAAGTATTAGTGTCGTAAACCAGCCATTTCTGCCATGAGTATCCAAACACTTTTTCCATGGTGTTACAGAAATCAAACCTTAGCTCCATTTAAATAGCTACGATAGAAGGCTATGACAAACATTCTCAAGCAGAAGGAAAATATGTGGTATGCAAGCGCTGAAGATTACAAATAAATATTTCACAAGACTGCCTGTAATTATGCAAAGTAATTTTTATGCAAGGAGTGGCAGCACCACCTAAATGGCAACATAATGCATGCATACATTAAAAAAAGAGTCTTTTACAAACAAACTATTGCTACCATCCTGGAATAGATTAAGTCCTCAATCACAAGTTAATCAATCCTAGTAAAATAAATTCTTGGGAATTATTCTCATTTTTTACCAGTACCCATGTTCTTTCTATTATACTATTCAGTGTCAAAAGTAATATGGCAATACAGGAGAAGTTGGAATTACTGCCAGCATGAAACCATATGTGGCAACATGACAGCAGTTCTGCTGCAGCTTTCCTCATGGCAAGGTAAGAAATCCAAAGTTGGATGGCTCAGATGTTACGAAAACTGGTTTGTAGCTACAGTTTGTTAACCTCTCACTTTAAACTCAGACCCCAGAAGTAAATTTTGTACTTGTAACTGTTCTGACACTTACGTTTTAATCCCAGTTACCCTCTTCTCTATGTTTCCCAATTTGTAGAACTGGTCTTGTGGCACTGGGCTGCAACACTTCACTGCAGACTCAGAGGAAATGGCGTACAGAACTTAGTATCTGCTCTGTTTCTGTGCCACAACACAGATATATGTTGCAAACTCACAGCTTCTTTATCTAGTTGATGCAATGAGCCAGCACCCAACTGCTTGCATTTTGAAAGTTTCCAGAAAGTCCGTGAAAGTGGTATCTGACGTGTTGATGCTGTGGCAGTAATAGCTACGTAAGAACCAGAAGGTGTTGCAACCTCCTAAGCAGTAATAATAAATGGATTGATACCATCTACTTCCTTAGTTTGTTTTTTCATGTTTTGTTGTGAGGGTGTCTGCTGTCTGTATGGCAGGGCTGGAAAAGGGAAGACATTTTAAGGTTTGAAAGATTTGCAATTGTAAGCAGCTGGGAAGGGAATGAGTACTTACACTCGTCAGAGGCAGGCTATCACCCTGCAGGCTCTGTAGTGCAGTGGAGCAGGCTGAGTGACTAGGTGTGAGTCCAAGCTCCGCTATAGCAAAGGGGGAGTAGTGAGTTTGACAGGTAAGAGTTTCAGTTGGTCTTTAGTAATTCTCTTGGTCATCTGTAAAATTCTTAGGCATGTTGCTTGTAAATAGAGCCATATCATTCATGAATTTAGGTTTAGGTGACTCTAAAAAGTGTGGCAGGCTTTAAGAAGAAAATTCTGATGGGTCAGAAGAAGCAATATTCATTCTGAGAAAACAGATGCCTTCATGCAGGACCTTTCAGATGAATCCTCAAATTCAAGACTGGTTATGCTTAAATTGACTCTAAAGTCCATATAACACTGTCTTTAAGTATGATTCCAAAATCCAAAATTTTCCTTCCACTGAATCTCTCTAGTGAAGATCGAAACTCTCATCATTAGATGAATTTGTAGATACACTCTTTGAATCACAGAACCTTACACAAAGATATTTAATTTGTGTATGACATTGATCCATGGGTCTTCTCTGTGGAGAAAAGAATCCTCTGGAATAGAAAACAGTTTAAATTCCCTTTTATCATATACCTGAAAGAAAAACAAACAACAACAACAGAACTCCACTGCATCATATAAGTTGTGTTTACTTGAATATCTCACCTAATTACAGGTGCATATTCTGTGGGTTAGGGAATTCTGTGTCTTGTTTTGTCTTGCTGTTATCGTGTGCACAGAATTCATACTTCCAATACAACATTATGGCTTCTTTTTGACAGGTTATGAAGTTGTGTGTTCGCAAAGTCTTGGAGAACAGTGGTGACACCATGATGTGGCCACCTCCCAGGCTGCATGCTGAGAAGTTCCATGCCAGTTACCTAACTTGGTGCAAAGTACTGTGGATGTTTTCTTTCCCCACAGTCCCTCTGTGCTGATGAGTATGTCCATTCAGAGTTAAATATTTTGTCATTCCTTAATACTGTTTAGCCATACCGTCTCCCATCCTTGGTTAACAAAAATAGAGTAAGGTCTCACAATGAATAGCTCTGCTCCTGTTTTCTAGACAGACCACTAAATTAAGTGTATGAGACATCACCTTCCTGTAATACCGAGCAGCTACTCTTAAAAAAAACTTCTTACGTGTCTCTGCCTTCCTGCTTAGATAATCAGTCTTCGTCTTGTTCATATGAGGAACTATTTTATTGTCTTAATTTTGTCCACTTATATAACAAATACTTCCCTTAGATTTTTGCCTTTGGGGGTTTTATTGCTTCATTGATTCTCTGGAATATTATGTGGAGCTTGCTTTAAATAGCAAAGCATGTGCATGTGTAGCATGCCTCAATAAAGCATCCATGAACTGCTGTTCAGGGTGGCTCTCATTGTCAATCAGCATGCACTGTTTCTGATGAGACTCCTGCACCAAAGTTCCCCAAAAGCATTGTCCTCAGTCCTGCCTCCATTTTAAGTAATTTACTCTCCCTGCCTCATCCCAAATTAACCCTTTCTTTAATTTTGCAGCAGGGATACACCTCGCTGGTGTATCTCTCCCCCATTTCTGCACAGATGTTGAGTTTCTGTCACCAAAGCTGAAGATGGTTTTCCTTGGTATCATGTACCAAATGGGTAATAGTGTAGCAAGTTGAATAAAGCTTTACCAATACAATACTAAAGACTATCAATTGAAGTCCCTATGGAAAACCAAGTGCCACTGGACATCATTTGTCAAACACTTGAGTAGCACAATTTATGACCTCATCTCAACTCATCAGGCTCCCATTTATTTAATGTGTCATCCTTTAAGTGTTATGTTTCACCCCAGCTGTCCATGTTTTAACATTTAAAGGCTTTGCGTCTGCTGTGCCTGATACTGTAGTAGTGAAGGTCACTAAGCTGACTTTACTGTTAGGTGGGTTTCACTTTTATATACCCAGTGTGATGAGGAAGAGTCAGTGAATTCTGTTGACAAGATCAGCTTTAAATGTTGCTTGTATTAAGTGACTGCTTTCAGTCGGTTCTCTCAGCACAAGCAGGACTGGAAATCTCATTAGAATATATATAGTGACAGATTTTGCAATGCCAGCTGTACTCCTGGAACCCAATATTGTCCTCCATGTGAATACACAGAGAGTATAGTCGCATATTTATTTGGAGGCTGTCCTATAGCAGTGTCCAAAGTCCCCACTGACAATAGCCACTCACTACCCTTAAGGCTGCTCTGTGTGGGTTAATAGCAATAAAGAGGTCTTAAAGTGCCATTTTATATTGACTAAAAATTTGCATTTTTTTTTCCTTCTGGTAGGTGACCTACCCAATATGAATTATTAAAGCGTCACTTTAATCATCCAAGTGTACACTATGCTCAGATAAAGCAAATTAGTAACAGCAAGTGCAACTGTAGGTGTTCTGTCCAATTGAAGTGAAGCAGGCTTGTTGGTTAAAACAAGGACAAGAAAAAAAGCAAATCCATGTTTGTTTTCTCAGACACCTCCTGACGTATGAAACTGCTATTTTTGCAGTCAGTAAATGTTGTCAAATAACATGGGTCATTAAGATAGCATGGAGAATACTTTATTTTCTTCCAACAAATATTTCAGAAATAATTATTTTCTACATGCAGGTAAAAGAGACAAAATGACATGAGCCTGACCACACCCATGTGTCAGAAATATTTTACATCTACTTGACTTTTTAGATATAATTTCTTATGGTCAGTAATAAGGTACAAAACAAACTGATGCCTATTCAAGAAAATGAAGGGCACATGGTCCCATAACTAGACAAAACAGAGAGAAAACCTCTCAGATAACATGAAATAAACAAGTATGCAGTTCATTTTGAAGAAACTACTACATCTACTACTCAGTAGTTTTGTGTGATCCAGACTAAGAAATATTATCTTAAAAAAACCCTCTGGGCTGAGGTCATGAAAACTTTATGCTACAAAATACTACAAGATCCTTTTAAAACCCTAAAGATCTGGTTTGTCTTCATTTTTTGTCCTTTCTTGGGAAGAAAAAAAGATATAATCATGTCCTGCTATGGAGGTCATGGTCATCTGTGAGGGAGTGTCTGATCTTTTTTAATGTTCCTAAGGGCTGAATACCATGAACCTTGTGCTAGTGCCCACCATGTTCTACAGAAAGCTGTCTGTCTACAGTCAGGTTGGCTGGAAACAGAGATCTAAAAGCAAAAGAAAAATGCAAAGTTCCACCTAAAATTTTAGACAAAAAATTCTGATTGGTAAAGTTTCCTAAGTGCTAGGGAGCTCTTTTTCGCTGTGCCTCCATCCTGTCAGGACTGGGTGCCTAGAAACATTCCCTAAGAGGGAAATGGTGGTATTCCCTAGTTCATCTTCCCTAAGACCACTTGATAGCTATGCCTGGAGCACGCTGATGGGAATGAATCAACATGACACACAGCAGCCTCGGGTGCTTCAATTTAAAAACATAGCTAGCGAGGGAGGCAGTAATGTTTGTCCTTATTTAATGTCCTTGTGTTTAGAGTACTCTTCCAGGAGAGGAAAGATTTGGGTGCCAGGTCCTCCTACACCATCAGAGGGCTGGTGTCCACATTCCCATCATTCCAGAGGAGCAGACAGACAACAAGGCGGCTCTGATAAGGAAGTGGCATAGTTGGATGTGAGCAAGAATCATTACACTTCAGTTGTGAAACATGAATCCTTACCTACAGCAATTTCCTACCTGTTCAAGAGTAGCTTCCCAGTCCATAGTACAGGTAGGACATTGGGCATATGTCTCTTTCAGCAATTTAGCAAGTCATAGGTTGCTGGGTGTTGTAGAACACAGCTTGCAGCATCCAAGTCCTATGCCATCCAATGCCCATACCTAGGGCACAGAGCTTACATAACTAGGTGAGGTATTTTTCTATTACTCTAAGAAATGAATATCTGAAGCCTATGTGAAATAATGCACTTCAGTGGTTTCATTCCTCTGTCTTTGAGTAGCAGATTATGGGTGACTAGACAGGCATAAAAAAATGATGGGAGCAAAAAATGGGAATTTTGTCCTAGTCCCCATTTGCCTTCTTGTTTTATCCATGGATTACAATATCCTGATGGAGAGTGACCTTGTTTATCCATATGGACATTCAGATCCAAGGTCATTAGCTAACAAAGAAACTGTCTGTCATTATTATATACATGACTGTGTGTATGGTAAATTGTCCAGGAGATATAATAGGCTGTCATCATGGTAAATTATCATTTGCTTTATCTGAAAGCAAGAAATAAATGAGAAGATGAATGGAAGACAAGAACATGACTTTTTACTTTGCAAGAAGTACTACCATTTGAAAAAATATATATTCAAAGGAAAAATTAACAAAAAAAGAGATTTTTCTGCAGAACTGACTTAATTACTTTATAAATAAAAGCAAGTTTTTAGACTTTGAATATGTGACTGTTGCACAGAATCAGCACCTCTAAATCTCAGGAAGGTCAAGGACCTCTGGAAATCAACTAGCCCAACCCTCTGCTAAAGCAGGTTCACCTACAGTAGGTTGTACAGGAACATGTTTAGGCAGGTTTTTAATATCTCCAGAGAAGGACACTCCACAGCCTCCCTAGGCAGCCTGTTGCAGTGCTCTGTTATTCTCCCAGTATGGAAGATTTTCCTCATTTCAGGTGGAAATTCCTGTCCAGTTTGTGCCCATTCCCCCATGTCTTTTGCTGGGCACCACTGAAAAAGAGTTTCACCCCATCCTCTTGACACCTACTCTTTAGATATTTATAAGCATCAATAAAGTCTCCTCTTAGTCTTCTCCAGGCTAAACAGACCCGGGTCTCTTGTGATATGCACTTCTGATCAAAAAAATTATAAATGTTTGAGCTGAAACAGTTTCAGAATAAACATTGAGAATAATAATTAGGTGAAGTCTAAAACAGGGGGACTGTTGATTATTGTTTTTCCTGAAAGGAAATTCAGTGAAGATAATGTTTGGTTGTGAAACATCCTCCTTTAAATGAGTTACCTTTCCAGTGAAAGAAAGAAGTATTTTGGGTAAAAGTTCTGAAACTTCTACTGCTTGATAAATAGTGGGTAATTCCTATTGGAAGGACTAGTGTTCATTGCTGAGCTCTAAATTATCTTTAGCTACATAGGAAAAAAACTTACGGCCTCTCAGGAAAACTGCGTGAAATATATGATCAATACGCAGGTGTGGTCAAGAAAGTAAATAAAATGTGAAGATGGCTAATATTAAATGTTAGGCACTTAAACCAGGTTTTTGGAGAGCCTGTAATTTCTGTGGGATCCAGCTGCAGTTGTATGGACTTGGTACTCTAAATCTCAGAACTTTCATTTTGACTGTAGCATCTAACTTTCAGAAGGTCTATGAATAGGCCTCTACTGTCAGGACGCAACTAGAAGATGAGGGATCTTTAGTGGAATTTGTAGCTGTACTTTGTGCAGTAAAAAAACCCACATTCACACCATTTTAGTTTTATTTTTTAGATTTTCAAAGGGCTTTCAAATAATGAGTGCCCTCTTTGCTAATTTGCATCTTTGGTTAGTTTTTGCTTTGGTTCCCATGAGGAATAAACAATGTAAGATTTTGCAAGCAGTGAAGCAATGTTTGAATGATTACCAGTGACACAGAGAGTGTCTAATTATGAATTAAAAGGTGCATTGCTTAAGAAGCTTTTTGACTGGGGGTGGTTTTGTTTCAGGTGGTTGAACTATTTTCTACAAAGCAAAAAGGCCTGAGTGAATGTGGTCCAAAATGGCTTGTATAAATATGAATCCAGAAAAACTGTTCTGTTGGGTTAATTACAGAAGCTCTGCCTTTGTAGCTTTTACAGCACTTTTTAAAGCAGTAGTTTCTTATGGCCAATAGAGCAAGTTACACGTTTGGGGGAAAAAAAACCCTCAAGAAGTCCTGACTTGTACTTCCTCAGCTGTTACTAGTACAGCCACAGTATAATTAAAGCCCTAAATAAATCATACACTTAATTAAAGACAAAACCGAGCCTATTGAAAATAGAGGGAAATAATGAGCTATTCCTTGTTGTACATGATGTTTGTATACAATAAAACATGTGCTGAAGTGTTTTGTGGTTGGCTGGTGTTTTGTTTGCCTTTTACAAAAATAGGAAGACATGGAGGCTGGTGAGCAGGAATAGAGTTTGCACCCAGCAGGCGGTCTGCCGATCAGCAAGATGCAACTGCTTACTGATTTTAGAAATTGGTGAACTGAAGCTCAACGGGTATCATTGCTGAGCCTCTGTCACCCTCTCTTTTGGGCTGCCACAGCTGTTCAAACAGCCCGTCAGTGAACCGTTTTGGGGAACTGACCTAGCAGAAGAAAACAACTGGTTTAGGGGGGAGGGGAGGCTGTAGTTGTATTTCAGGTGGATCTCTTCTCCAGCACTGCTGGTGAGGAGGACATGCGAAGAGGGGTAACCCTTGCTGACCAGACCAAGCAGCTGGAGACAGAGGTTATGCACTACTTTGCCAAATATTTAAAAACTAAACCCTGTAATATTGTTAAAAGGTGAAGAGGAACTAAGAGGAAACATTACAATCTTCTGTGAAAATATGTATATATAGCTATGCATGATACTATTTAAGAAACTAAACATACATGGGTACATTGCCCAACTTGTAACCAACAATATAAGTAACAGAAAGGCATTAAAAAAAAAGAAGAAATAAATTTCAACTTTTGAGACTCATAAACAAATCTCATCATGCAGCCTTTGATCCTTTCTCTTTCCGTGCACTAGTATCATCATTAAGACCACCAAGAAAATGGTTGTAGCTCTGGAAGTGTGACAGCTAAACGACCACTGCAGGCTAGCAATAGGAGCTCAGAAATTTAAGATCGTGGCTTCTTTGTTAAGGTAGCAGGTCTCAGAAACAATACTTTACAGGTACTACTCTGGGAGATCAGACAACATTACATGAGAGAAAAAACACATCTCCTATATGGTTGTTTTCGTGCTTGTACCACTGCAGGTGTGCCAGGTTTTGGACCTTGAGCTAGCATGCCAAATTCTCTGCTAGGTTTGCACAAAATTCATCTGGGCTCCAGTCAACAGAATTTGGAGGCAGGAAAGGAAGGAAGGGTGAAACCAAGCAGTCTGCTTTTTAAATTTCTTCTGAAAAAGTAGTTCCTTAACGTACTATAGACAGTAAGGAATACTAGTCAAAAGCTCTTTCTAAGCTGTAGCCCTGACAAAATTGTTAATGTTTTCTGATGAGCTAAGAATTCCAGTCTTATGCGCAATGTACTTCATACAGAGCTTGTGCTGAAAGCGGAACATGAAACTCCATCCTGTCTGGTTTCCAGCAACACCATATGTGTGGCAGAATCCTAATTTTCATGGCTATGGCTCAGAGTATGTCAATATTACAATGATGAATCCCTGTCTCAGGAATGGATTGCTCATCCTTTCTTTAAAAAAATAAATGTGAAGAAGGGGAAGAACCCTTAAAGGTGATAACTTTGTTGGGGGTGGGAGGAGAAGGAAAGAATTTAATGGAAGATGATACTTTGTCATCCTGTCCTGATTTTAGACAGATTGGACAAAAAGTAACCTGTTTTTCCAAGGCCTTCTTTTTGGACACATTCTATCCATCAGAGAAGCTATTGCATGAGTTAAATGAGATGGAGAAAAGACTTGAAAAAATATTATAAGATAAATGTATTTTAAAAAAATGCTGCAATCAAAGCAAATATTTTCAAATAATATAAACAATGACAAGCTTTGATGAAAATTATCTTAACCAAACAGTACAGCATATGTCAAAAACACAGTGTAGAAGCTGTAAAATTGTATGAGAAAAAGCATGACTTTATATCGGAAGAGAATAATGGAGGAATTAGTCCAGCACTCTAACACAGCAGTGCGATAGAAAACTTTTCTTAACACCCTCTGCCCCCCCCCACTTCCCCCCACCCCCAAACTACTACTGTTATCTTGCTTACATGTAGCCATCAGTCTGAGCAGAGATAATTTCTGCCGTTATCCCCAGAAAAATTATTTGCAAGGCCTTTCTCATCTCATTATATTATCTGCATAGTTTCTTGTCTTCCGTACAACAAATTCTTTGGGAACATTAATTAAAAAAAAATCACCTTACCTACTGCAGCATAAAAGGCAAAAAACATTAGAATCGATACAATCTACAAGCAATAAACCTTAGAAGAGCAAATATTGATCAAATTGCAACATCTCCTGCACAGAAGCTACAATGAAATTAAGCTGCATTTGCAGGTTGTCATGAACTGTGCAAAAATTGGTGCTTTACTTAAAAGTCCAAAATCCTGCAGCGATGTCATTACCTGATAGCAGCTTCAAAAAGATTCATATTCTGCTGAGGCGAGAGGGGGGAATTGAATCACAGAGTCATAAATGCTAAGGTCCTGTGTGACAGATGCGCCATAGTCACAATTCATTTTCTGCATTAGGCTCCCAGCTTTTTATTTTTACATACTTGGGGCTATCAGAACCGTTCTGGTCTCCTCAGCTTTTCCTACAGGTTAAACTTCACCAGCTGGAGAAACCTAACCAGGACGCAGCTACCATTCATTGTGCAGGGTTGGGTGTGCTCCTCTGCTGCCCTTCAGATACTTCTGTTCAAATCCATTTTGGCCGGCCAGGTACCCCTGGGGCTTTCCAAGGCTGCTTCTCCCTCCACGTGCTGGTGCCCAACGCCAAGTCTTTTCCCTTCCTTTCCTTTACTCGACAGAGCAAAGTTACAGAGAGACAGCCTCTTTCCCAATACTGTTTATCTGTGGGGCCAAAATTCACTGAGGGTCACCAAGACCTGAAACTCTCCCCATACTTTAATCACTAGTGAAATAATAGAATCCTAGAATGGTTTGGGTTGGAAGGGACCTTAAAGATCACCCAGCCCCAAGCCCACTGTCACAGGCAAGGACACCTCCCACTGGATCAGGCTGCTAGAGACCTCATCCAACCTGTCCTTGAACACCTCCAGGGACATTAATAGTTAAGGACATTCCTATTTAATTGTAATGCTGAACATCATCATCCCACAGCTTACCCAGCTAAACCTAAAAGAAGGGATGGAAAGGCTCTGCAACTTTAAGAGCTCTTTGGTGCTAAGGTTTGGTGTCCATAGGAGAGGCCGATGCTGGAACTGGTTAGACATTTACTGGAAAAAAAAAAAATTAGAAAGTGCCCAACTCAAAATATGCTGATGACTGTTGGGCAGGGCTGGCTGCAGGATAGGCTCCCACTCCTGAGGGGGAAGCCCTTCTGTTGCTTATATTGTGGGCTACAAGCTGGGCAATGCACCTTCATGTACATTTAATATCTTAAATAGCACAAAGCGTAGTTATGCATTCATATTCTCCCAGAAAGTTTTTGGGAAGCTTTAGTATCCCTGGGGATGTGGCATGGTGCCCATGCTGGTACTGAAAATGCTGGCAAGTCAACTCTCTAAGACTCATTTTGGAGTTTTGGAAAGCCCTTTATCCACCCTGGGTAACACGAGGGAGCGATCTCCATCAATGGTGTGCAGAGACACGAGCTGGGACAGGACGTATTTCCCACTTAGATACATATGGATAAATTCTCCCAAAAATCTTTCACATATTCTGCTACTTTCCAAGGTCTCATCTTAATGTTTTTTTTGAACTTCACAACAGTAGAAACCCTTGCTAATCTGGAGCTTTGGGGCCAACTCTCTGCTTGACCTTGGGTTTGAAGGGGGAAAGGCTGCAAAGAGAGGTCGTTGCAGAAGACGACACATCTGTTCAGCACAGATCAGACAGAACACAAGGTGTTATCCTCTCCAAAGAATGAACAGTGCCTGTGAAAACCACTGATTGGAAAAAAACACTCTATCAGAGAGGGAAAACCTGCTGTCAGAGACGGAAAACGAGCTGTGAGGAGGACATTTTGCATAGCTTTCAAAAAAATGACGACTGCTTAGATGAAATAAGCCCTGCTTTAGCTTAAATTAAAAAAAATATTCCACTTTGCGTAACAGTATCTACTTCTCGTATCACCGCGAGGGGCCCGGAGCAGCCTCACCCCCCGGGCTCTCCCGCTGGGAGCGGCAGCTGCCGCCAAGATGGAGGCGGCCGGGGCGAACGGGGCGGGGCGGCGGAGCTCCGCGTGAGGCGGCGGGGGGTGGTGGGGGTGCGCGAGGCGGCGGCGGCGTGGAGCTCCGCGCCACCGCCGGCTGGNAGCCGGGAGCCGCGCGGGGGCCATGACGGTGGAGCAGAACGTGCTGCAGCCCGGCGGCGCCGCCAAGGTGAGGAGAACGCGGCGGCCCTGCCCGCAGCGCGGGGAAGCGGGACGGAGCGGAGGGGCCCTGCCCGCCGGCCCCGAGGCCGCCCCGCTCCCCGCCCGGCGGCAGCCTCCCCGCGCTGCCGGTTCCCCCCGGCCTGCTGGGACCTCGCGGGGCGCTTCCCTGCCCCCCATCTATCCCCGGGGCTGGGAGAGGGCGCCGCCCCATGGATCCCCGCACGCGGCGAGCGGAGGGCGGGGGGTGGGTGAGGGGAGCGGGTCCTGTCTCTCTCTCTCTGTGTGTCCATGTCCGTCCAAGGCCGGGGGGGCCGCGAAAGGCGAGTGCTATTTCCAGCGTGTGACACACGCCCGACCGTCACGCTGCCCCGCAGGCGCGGAGGAGGGCAGGGCCGGGGCCGGTGTCCCCCAATCTTTCCCCCCCCCGGGGGGGTTGTGGGGGGTGAGGCGAGTGGCACCCGCTGCGGGTCTTTCCTACTGCGCGCGGGGAGGTGCCGGGAAATTCGTCAACAACAAAAAAAACATGATGGAAAGTTAAGAGCTGGAGGTGTTGGAGGCCAGGTTGGATGGGGCCTTGGGCAGCCTGGAGTGGTAGGAGGTGCCCCTGCCCCTGGCAGGAGAGTTAGAACTAGGTGATCTTTAAAGTCCCTTCCGACACAGACTATTCTATGATTTTGTGATGCTTTCATTAGAAGGATAAAGATATGTTTGCTTTGGTATTGTTAGTGTACTAGTTTAGTGCTCCCAGTCGCTAGAGAGGACAGTGGGAATGAGGTGCTTAAGGTATAATTGGTTAAAATGGTACAACTTGCGTTCAAGAAGCTTATTTGGAGGGAGAGGCATGTCTCGCCAAAGCCAGCTGTCATAGTTGGAAGTAGTTAGTACTGATTTTGGCCTCTTCAGCAAGAAGGTGAGGGCTGTCCAGACCTAACTTGGTCTCTCCACTGGAACCGGCTGCCCAGGGAGGTGGTTGATTCACCTTCCCTGAAGGTGTTTAAAGGATGGGCGGACAACAAGGTGCTGAGGGGCATGGATTAGTGATTGATAGGAATTGTTGGACTCGATGATCTGGTGGGTCTTTTCCAACCTGGTGATTCTGTGATTCTTCTTCCCTCAGTCAGTAGAGTTTTAAATTGAGGTATGCTAGCAGGCTAACGTAGCAGGGTTTTACTGCCAGGTCCCGTGCTATGTGTGCATCCTCTTTGCTGAGCAACTTAATTTGGCGCTTCCTGCTGTGCACCTGGCAACTTCTGTGAGCAAGGTTATCTTTAACCAAACCTGTTGTTGATGGTTTACTTAAACATTCCGTAGTTATTGTATGCAATACTCTGTTACCTAATGCCTGGTAGACACTGGTCGGAGCTGCATATTTGCACTTTCTGTCAATAATACCCAAGGAGAAATGTTAAAGTTTTCAGCTAAACTACTGCTTGCAGGTCAGTAGTTCGGGATTACTTTAGTTGCAAATCAAGAATAAGCTTAAAGAGTCACTTGAGATTGGTTGTGATAGACCACTTGGTAATCCATGCTGCAGTAAAAAATGAAATTAGCAATAGTTTTAAAGTTTTAATTAACATCTGTGGATTATGATTACTTGTTTAAGTAGCTAGAGAAGTGTGTAAAGCAACAAGCTTTTTTTTTCATGGCAGGGATTTTCTTTTTTTTTGTTTCTGTTGAATCATCCTATTATTGTATTGTCTGAAATTCCTTGTTACCTACTTGATCCCTAACTGCATTCTGGGTGGATGGAGGACAATCCTGAGAATATTTAGGGGGAAAAAATAAATACTATTTGACTCCAAAGTGAATATCTAAGTGAATATCTATTTGCTTAGTGAGGCTAATCAGTAGCCAATTGGATGACAAACATTAATATCATTCAGCTTATTTGTGAATAAGAAGAAAAATTGTGAAGGTCCTGTGGGCTGATGCATGGTTGGAAGGTGGAGAGGTGGAAGGAAATCTCATGCTCCACAAATAAAGAGAGTTTATTTTGGAGACCTCAAAGTTTGTCTTGATTGTTTGCTGTTAGCATGAAGAAACCACATACAAGCAGAAATATATTGGCTTTCCAAGAGAGATGCTTGAGTCATCAGCATACCGTATTCAAAACTGTGGTTCCCAACATTGTTCATCAGATGTTCTCTTACTGTTAAACAGGAAGCACGTGTCAAACTTCAGCAGTACTTTGAGGTGTAGGTTTGTATTAATAAATGCTGTTGCTACAAACAGCCCGTTTCCCATTGAAGCTGTCTTACGTTTATTGTGTAACTGAAGCATCTGGATTGGGTCAAAAGAAATTTTTTTCTTTTGTGTTTACTGGTCATCTTGACTTCTAGTTAAAACTTGTAATGTATCTCCTGAAGCAAATAATTAATAACATTGCA
>WAAB01005095.1:27931-51359 GCA_013389865.1 Piaya cayana
TGTGGATTATGATTACTTGTTTAAGTAGCTAGAGAAGTGTGTAAAGCAACAGGCTTTTTTTTTCATGGCAGGGATTTTCTTTTTTTTGTTTCTGTTGAATCATCCTATTATTGTATTGTCTGAAATTCCTTGTTACCTACTTGATCCCTAACTGCATTCTGGGTGGATGGAGGACAATCCTGAGAATATTTAGGGGGAAAAAATAAATACTATTTGACTCCAAAGTGAATATCTAAGTGAATATCTATTTGCTTAGTGAGGCTAATCAGTAGCCAATTGGATGACAAACATTAATATCATTCAGCTTATTTGTGAATAAGAAGAAAAATTGTGAAGGTCCTGTGGGCTGATGCATGGTTGGAAGGTGGAGAGGTGGAAGGAAATCTCATGCTCCACAAATAAAGAGAGTTTATTTTGGAGACCTCAAAGTTTGTCTTGATTGTTTGCTGTTAGCATGAAGAAACCACATACAAGCAGAAATATATTGGCTTTCCAAGAGAGATGCTTGAGTCATCAGCATACCGTATTCAAAACTGTGGTTCCCAACATTGTTCATCAGATGTTCTCTTACTGTTAAACAGGAAGCACGTGTCAAACTTCAGCAGTACTTTGAGGTGTAGGTTTGTATTAATAAATGCTGTTGCTACAAACAGCCCGTTTCCCATTGAAGCTGTCTTACGTTTATTGTGTAACTGAAGCATCTGGATTGGGTCAAAAGAAATTTTTTTCTTTTGTGTTTACTGGTCATCTTGACTTCTAGTTAAAACTTGTAATGTATCTCCTGAAGCAAATAATTAATAACATTGCACTTGTTGCTTGCAGTTCTTGTATACTTCTCTAATGTTGTTAGGTGTCTGTAGGTTATCTATAATGTTCATATTAAGACTAAAGTATGAGAATAAGGTAAATGGCCTGGGAAGTCAAAAAAAGTGGCTTCTCATTTTGTTCTGTCTGTATTTTCTGTCCAGTAAAACTCTTCTTGTCTTGTATTTTGCTGCTGAAGAGCTAAAGCATGTGTGTTGTGGGATTTCCTTGCTCCAGGCAGTTCTTCACCCCTACCATGGGACAGCTTGTGTTGGTACATGTGTATGTTGGCTTTCCTCCTGGAGAAAGACCATCCTAGGCTTCCCCTTGTGCTGTGCAGACCCTTGTCTTTGCCAGCGTCTCTTGCACAGCAGGTACAGCAGTGGGGGTGTGTGAACGATGATTTTTCTCATGATTGGAAGAAGTGATGTGGAGAGGTCATACATGTTTCAGCAGTGCGTCAGCTTTAACTAATAATTATTGTTGTGGTCATCAGTAGATGGAAGAAGCTGGCCTTTCAGCAGCGTGTGTTATCAAATTCTTCTGCTTCTAGGGGAAGACCAAGTGTTGGTTGATACATGGATTTAAAGTCTGTTTTAGCTGTCCTTTGGTTTCTCACACCTATTGTTATTTCAGGCCTGTGATTCAGCAGCATGTTGGCAGTCTAATCACAGGAATAGTAGAATAAAGTTAGGTGTGTCAGCTCAGCTTGTGTTTCTTCTTTTTTTTGTTTTGTTGTTATTCCTTTGTTTTATTTTAAGAAGCATGAACCTTTATGGGTATTTACTGCTGTGGCATTAAGTGCAGTCTAATACTACTTACTTCCTCTCCCATGCTCTTTTCTGGGGTACTAAGGAGAGAATTGTACTAGCTCATATGTGTGCTTCTGCTCTGCACATCCTATTTGATGTACTTATTTGAAGATTTTGCTAATAATATGTCCTGACTGCTTTTCTTTCCTGAAGGCAATAGCCACTGACTTCTTAATTCTGCAGTAGTTGTTGATATGGAAGAATATGCAGTAATACATTTTCAACAGTTGAAGTAGGGATGTTGATGCAGTCCTGAATGGCAGAAGGTGTGGTTCCAAAGAATATCCATTGAGGACATAATACCTAAGGAAGGTATCTGTGAAGTAGTGCTTTTTTTTTTTTTTTTTTTAAATCTTGATAAGTGACAACTTTCCAGGGATACAACCTTTAAAATCTTTGTTTTAATCAGCTGAGTTCTGGCTTTCCTGACTGACCATTTGCCTAGTGGATCTGAGAGGCTTTCAGGATCCTACTGTTGTCATGTGGCCCAAGCTGCTCTTGCCCATTACCACGATGCAGGTGTCCTCCTTTGTCTCAGCTTGGATCATGTAATGAAGTTGGGCTACATATCTTTCCATGAACTATCTTCCTGTGCTTGGACTGTGTGCCTGGTGGGCTTCTTGTACGGTGGGCTTGAATGTGTATTTGGGGGGGAGGGTTGTACCAGCTACCACTAGTATTGAGAGCTCTGTGCAAAATAACCAGGTTCAAAGTGTTTGTATCAATTGAGCAGTTTGCAAGAATTACTTGAAGTGCTATGGAGTCACCCTCTTAGGTATATCTATTTTGTTATGTATTTAAAAAAGGCCATTGTGCACAGTTAGACCTTCTACGTATGCCCCTGTTTCTGTTTTCTGAAAGCTAAAGCAAGGTGCAAAGGTTAGTGATTCAAAGTGGTTTTGAAAGCCTTTGTCAAACTGGTATGCTGATTGTCTTTTGGTTTCATGAATGTTCTGATGGATTTTGATGGGAGGGGTGCCCATGTCTATGGCTGGATGTATGTAGTCTATGTAGTCTTGCATTCCGTGGTACATGCTATGAATCTGCACCTTTCTGAAATCTTCAATAGAAGTTCCAAACCTGTTGCATCCTAGAAAAAAATTTCATAGAAGTTATGATTTTGATTGTGGTAGCATGAGTTTACAACGCTAGTACTATCACTAGCATCTGAAATACTACCTTTATGTATCTTTTGATCCACACCTTGGAAATCAATCCTGCTTCAGAATATTAAAACATGAGATTCATACATTTTTCTGTTAGCCTTTTGTAATATTATTTAAAAATAACTGTAGTACTTCCTAAAATTATTTTTATAATCACCCTGTATCTACAACTACAATGAACAGCAAGTACAAAAGGTGACAGAACCCATCAACCTCTATGAAAAGGTCAAAAAGTGAATTGTCCATGTCTCAAAATAGAAAAATATTTCACATTTTTAGAAGTGCTTTGTAAATGTAAGTTGGAGGATAATTGAACAGTTGCTTTTCTTGCACTTATGCCTGAAAAGATCTGTTAAGGCAGGAAATAGCATCCATTTAACCATGTGAATTCAGTTGGTGTTCGTGAACATCTTTAATTGAAGATGAATGAAAGATAGAATGAAGGGTATAATTTCTGTTCTGGTTTTGGCTAAATCTCTTCCTGACTGAAGAACGCACCCAAGTGTCAAACAGTCGGACTGCTCAGTCCATGAGAAGCTCACTGCATAACTTCAGTGATGTGAATGGTTGGGTTGAGGAACATCTGGATGCTGGGGACTGGTGCAGTGGCCGAGTGTTAAATAGACCTGATGCCCCAGCTGACCTGGATGCTGCCTTTTCAGCCGGGGCTGAAATCTTTGCAGAACTAGCTGGGAGTTGTCTAACCCTCACATATGACCTGTGCTAGGAATTGTTTGGGGTAGTTTATCAGTCATCCCCTTCCAACCATCGGTGGCAATGCCAGTAATTATGGATTATTGAGTCACTCAGTGGTGCTTGTGCTAATTTGCAATCCCCGGTTGCTACTCTGGCAAAAGCTAAGAGCCAAATGTGATATTCCTGGTAGCCCTTAACATAAGAAGTAAACAAAAAGTTAAAAAGCAGTGTATTCAGTTACATGTTTTCATGTAGGAATAAATTCCTTTAAAAGCGTGACTGTTTGGGGTTTTTTTGAGGGGCTTTTAAAAAATAATTGTTATTGACCTCTTGTACTTATTATGGAACAGAGCCCTCAAAAATCTGAGCAGGGGGCAGGTGTGTTGCTAGGATCTGAACTGAGACAGGAAAGTTTTTCTGCCTTCATTGAGCAGGAAAACCACATGTGGGACCTTTTCTGGGAAATGAAAGTATCCCGAGCACTTTCACTTTCTAGTTCTCTTGTGATAACCAGTGATTATTTAAGGATGGAGAATGTTGCTTTGAGTCATAATGAAGGTTTGTATGTGTGTTGGGTTTTTTTGTGTGTATTTTGGGTTTTTTGTTGCTGTTTTTTTTGGTTTTTTTTTTGTTTGGTTTGTTTTAGATGGGTGGATTGGACTTCCCTGTCAAAACCCAGTGACTGAGTTACAGATGAGATGGTCTTAGATACACCTGTAATTTAAGAGAATTCAGCTTCTCATGAGGGAGCTGTTGACTCATGCTTGGGTTAGCAGTATAGCATCACAATGCAGATAGCAAGCCAGGGTATTGGGTGAGTAATGTAAGAAAGACTGTTTTGACAATGTACTTCAACATTATTTTATGAATTCAGGGTAGACTTCAGTCTTTTTACCCCTGTTAGGAAATAAAGGCCACTTCTGTTAGCTGATTATAATACTTTAGCAGTTGGGGTGTTGTTAAAGAAGTCAGTATCTACCAAGAGTAGAAAATACTCAGCTGGAAGGAGACTAATATAACTTTCATGTGACTTAACGCCAGAGACTTCATTGTGCAGTAGGTGGAGTAGGTAGAGCTGTGCTATGTGCAAGGTTCTGTTTAATGGGTGGTCAAGTACAATTAATAGAGAAAAGCTGGTACAGTGAATCACAATGGTTAGTTGCATGTAAAGCTAAGTGAAGTAGAAACTTTTCTGATAAATTCTTCATCTTTTTAATTAATTTTTTTAAAAGAGAGAAAATACGGTGACAAAGTATTCTAAAGCTGTGAGGCTGAAGTGATGTTGAGGCGGTGAGGTGCTTTACTGCTGAACAGGATGGCGAGGGCATGCCTTGTGTGATGGTACAAACTCAGGCTTTATGCTAAGTAAAAGGAATACTTTTTCCTGTTTCCTTCATCAGGTTGGCAAATGGCATCTCGTGTTATTTTTTTGTCAACGCTTATAACTTTTAATCTGGCAACAATATGTTCTGAGAAACGAATGTCAGTTTGTTTTAATGCCACCTTAAGTGAATGCTGTACTGAATATAAATGTTGTTATAAGCTCTATTGTGCCAACACACCTCAGCCAAGCGAGAGCAGCTGTAGCGTGTTCTACAGTTGAGTATAATCACTGTCTAAAATGTTGCTTTCTAACAGCATTAAAATTTGTGTGCTATCATTGTATTGCTAGCTTTCCATCTCTTTATCACTTGATTTCTTTAACACTTCAAAACCTGCAATGCACCCATTAAAGGCTCTACCAGGGGAAGGTTTTCCTGTAACTTTTTAGAGTAATGCTGTCTGTACTACCTTTCTGCTCTGTGTTACCATCCCAGCTTTCAGAAGTGAATGAAGGGAGTGTGCGCCTGTCCCTTTGCTGCAGTAGGTTGCACTGGATAATTTGGGATGAATACACTGGTCTGTGATCTGCAGTGGCAGAGGTGTTATGGTGCCTTCTTCCAATAGCTGCAGAACTATATCTTCTGGTAGATGGAAAGTTTTAATACACTGAGCTACTCAGTAGTTTTCCTGGGGAATGTGGTGAAGAATCTGTGGTTTTAGGCTTTGTTGGGAACAAAACATTAAGTGACAATTTGAATAAATATTGAGATTCCTGTGAAGTGCTATGAAGGAAGAATTGGGTCCTAAGATGATGTAAATGACAGAGTGATGCAAAATGACTTTAACTTTGGTCGTTTCCAGCAGGCTTTGCAAGTTCTTGTCTGTTTAATTATGGGCTGGTTTTGCATGGATTTAGTAACATGATTAATTCCAAGCATTTGAAAATGACAATGAAAACATTTAATCTATTTAGATGTAGGCTTTTGCAGTTTAAGAAGGCACTGATGATTTTTTCAGTTAGGTTTCATAGCTGTCATTCCTTTCAAAATGTCATTAGCTACATACTTCTGCTTTTCTTTGCCATAATGGGTGAAATTCAGGACCGTGTTGAGAACCATCAGCATCGAAGTTTTCCTGAAACCTAGTGTTACCTGATGATGGGACTGTAACAGAAACAGCATTGTAATGAGAGGTGCTAACACTGAGAGTCCACGGCTTTAATGCAGTAAGGATGTTAGAGAAATTGAAATGTTGGAGAGCTTGAAGACTGAAGCATCTAGTTTAACTTTGAAAACATCACATGACACAGATTTGTGTATGTAAAGCACTTTTTTTAAGGCAGCAGAAATATCAGTATGCAAATTTTGATTTTTTTAAATTCTGAAATGCAAAGCTTTGACTTGATGCTTTTGTTTATAGCAGGTTTCTGAATTATTTTAACCAGTGGGTTCTTGCTGAAAAAACTATACCCTGCACAATATGCCTTTTAAAATGTTTATTATCAACTAATTAGCAACAGGTCAGTTTATCAAAGTTTAGATGTCAATCAAATGTAGTTTGTGCTTATATTATACTTGACTGAAGCTTTTATTTAGCTATCAGGTGAAAGCATATGTTTAAGCTTTATAGTAAACATAGGCAGAATAACGTATTTACTGAAAGCTTTTTCAGACAGACATTAGTGTTTTCAAGGCATGATCTATACCTATTTGAATTTAATTGACCCTTTTATATTACCTTGTTCTAGGCAGAATTCATGGAAATTAATGCATAGGATAAAATGACCTTATATGCCTCTGTTGCTCATTACTACCAACTGATGTGTGATCCTTTCACTTGTGTTGTATGTCATAATGCAGGGGGCTCCTTTTAATTAAAACAGGATATTCACTTCAGATAAGGGTCTGAGTCTGAGATGTAAAAGTTTCAGATTATGAAGCATATATCCAAATTTAATGCCATCCATTACTTTTAGTGAATAGTAAATACTGGGTTCAAGTTTGCACATTATTTCTGTGACAGCTGTTCTCCCAGCTGTATGACTTCAGTGAAAGTTAGGCATCTGTGCTGAAAATTTCTATTCTTACCCTCAGCCCAAAAATTACTCTTTCTGAATTGCAATAAAATTTCTATTAAAACAAAACAAAACCTCTTCAAGAACTTGAATTTAGCTGTGTTTTTACTGGGGTTAAGCCAGAAAAAAAATTGTGCTACACAGAAGTTGAAAATAGTATTCACTTACATTTGGGTATTTGCAGCTGGAAAAGATTGGATGTGCACAGGCCCTTGATGTTCTTCATTCTGCTCAGAGGAGGAGGAGCTAGCAAGAACAGGCTCCTACTCGACTTTCGTTTTGTGTTCAGTTTCCTTTTATTCCTCTGAAAGTTGACTGCTTTGAAAAAGTAATTTCTTCTGGGACCACAGGTGTTGGAAATGTACTTTTTTTAACACTTCCCAAAGTGCATAGGTAGACATGGTCTGGTTAGGAGGCAATACTGTGTATTTCTTTGTATCCTAGAAATCTTAATGACTGAGGAAGTGTTTCTGTATTTTGCAGTTTTTAACTTTTGCTTTGTTTTGGTGCAGAATCATGGGAAAATACAGAAGAGGAAGTTTTTAAGCTTGTAAATATCTGTGTATATGTTATTTATTTTTAAAACAAAAAGGCTAAGTAGCTTCTGGACAACTTGCAAAGCTAGCATTTCCCTTCTTGGTGTTACCTACTTTATGGTTTGTTGGCTGTTCTTCATATTCTGCTCATGTCTCCTATGTAATTTCTCACGTTTGAAGACTGTGCTTTTTTTCATTTAGAGACTTTCCCACTACCACTTTCTTTTCATATGTTACAACTGCTTAATTATTTGGTAATGTTAGGCAGCAAACATTTTTTATTCAGACACCTAAGTTTATAGCTTTTTTTTTTTTGCTTTTTTTTTTTAATGGGATACTAGAATTAAGTCTTCTCTTTTCCTCAGTATTCCTTTGCTTTTTTGGAAATAATAAAAACAAACCAAAAACAAACCAAAAACAAACCCTCAACTTACCAGTAAATTTTACAAGTTGATTCTAGTCTTGTGTGACATCTCTTGTGACGACCTTGACAGGATAGTAATTGTCCCCTTACCTAAAGCTGACTGGGCTGCTTTTCCGGGTGCAGTTTGCTGGTCTACTGAGTAACCTCTGGATTTATTGATGGTATAGACAGACGTATCCCAGTTATCACCAGGTCCAGGTCTTGCAAACTTGGCATGTTGCCTTGAAGCTTTTTCTGGAGCTAATTTAAAGATGACTGCTGAACGTGCCATCTACCCCGTAGTGCTGACTGGGACTGTGTATGCAATTTGCAGACTGTGCGGTGGTGGTATACACCAGGAAAGGAGTTTGTAGCTGCCCACTATCCCCAGCAGAGATACTGAGGACTCTATTGCTTTGTGACTTTACTAAGTGGAAAAGGATTGAAAATTTGCTGTTAAGAGTTTGTTAGTTCTGTCTTTTGATGGGCAGTGTGTTGGCATAATGTTACTGCTGGAAAGAATTGTAAATTTTGTGTTTCACATTATTCTTCAAAGATGTAAACTCTCTAGAGGATTATTTCAAACCCTTTTGACTCAAGTAAGCCTATGAAGTTTCAGCTAGATGTGTAGTGAAGAAAGGTGGAGAAAGTCACCGTTAGTGATAATGCCAAAGCACCACCACAATGAGGAAGAGTGACAGGGTTAAATTGTAACAAATAGCAGTTATAAACTGAAGTTCTTGTAAGTTTCTAGAGAGGATCTTGTAACACATTCAGCTCTCTGTGGGACCTGTAGCAAATGGGAACTTCAATATAAGGTAGTTCAAAGTCCATTAAAAAAAGATTGTCGAGGTTCCTTTTTTTCTTCCTGAAAGAAAGCAGCCTGGAAAACTGCCTTCTGTGGAGTACATTGCTGAACTTACTATTGCTTTAATTGTGAGGTAATAAAATTATATGCTAATCTTCCATACAAATCTCAATATATCTTTAAATACTTTAGCGTCTCTGTTGTGTTTGAGGTTCATTTTAATTCTAATGTCATCTGCATCCACTGAGGTTATTACCTAATGAAAATAAAAGCTGCTTACTGACCTTCACAAGCTGACAGTCCTTGGTGTTGCAGGGGCCTTTCTGCAGGGGTGTGGCACGTGCCTGCAGCTTCCTGGCACTCGACCTAGGGAAGGCTGTCTCACTGGAGAAAATGGAACGGCTGTCGGAAACCTGTCACATTGCAGGCAACTTATTAAATACTGTGACAGATTTTAGGTGACTTAATGTTTTTTGTAGTCTTGTTCTTCTGAGGAGTTCATTTATCCCAGCGCTCCACTGTTCCCCCTTCCCCAGCCAATAGTGTGTCTCTCTTCACATGATTTCTTTTTAATTTATTAGTAGAGGGCAGAATAAGCTATTATTTTACTGAATACTGCAAATAATGGTGCATGAGTTTCCTGATAGAATTGTCTTGTAATGCACCTTGGATTAAATGTTGGAGTGGGGTGTTTGGTTGAGGCTGCAGGTTGAGTTCATCTCTGGAAGACCTCACTTCAGTGGGGTGGAAGTTTTCCCCTCTGCTCTTCTTCACCAATCCCCTGTGTCATCTCACCTAATTTCTTACAACCCAGGAAGTGGGCAGCAGAAGATCAGGAGCTGCACACAGTCTGGCTGAGCTGCTAGGGAGCCCATGGGTCCTGCTGAGGGTGCTGGGGAGCCCCGGGCTTGTGATATGGTGCTGGAGAGTGCCCTCAGGCTGCTGGGGCTATTGCTCTTGGGAGACAAGAGGCCAGACATGGTTGGTTATGTGCATACTCTATGGTCACAAGGTTCATTTCTTTAGGAAATTAGGTTAGTGATTTTTTTTAAAGTCTCTGTTAATTTTTTTCATTTCTGTTCAAAACAGGCAGCTGATCTCTTTGCCAAATATCTCTGCTGCTGAATACTGTAGACTCTTTGTAATACAGACCTGTCCTAAAAAAATTCAGTGTGACTTTTATTTAGGATTTCTGTGCTGTACTATTCTGAATTTAGTGTGCAAAAATTGTTTGTGATATCTTCCCTGCTATCATAGAACCATAGAATAGTTAGGATTGAAAGGGACCCTAAAGATCATCCAGCTCCAACCCCCCCTGCCATGGGCAACGATATCCCACTAGATGAGGCTGCCCGAGGCCTCATCCAGCCTGGCCTTAAAAACCTCCAGGGATGAGGCATCCACAACCTCCCTTGGTAGCCTGTTGCAGTGTCTCACTATTCTCATGGTGAAGTTCTTCCTAATGTCTAGTCTAAATCTGCCCCTCTCCAGTTTATACCCATTCCCCCTTGTCCCATCACTACAAGCCTTAATGAATAGTCCCTCTCCAGCTTTCTTGTAGGCCCCTTTCAGGTACTGGAGGGTTGCTGTAAGATCTCCTCGGAACCTTCTCTTCCCCAGGCTGAACAAACCCAATTTTCTCAGCCTATCCTTGTATGGAAGGTGCTTGAACCCTCTGATCATCCTTGCAGCCCTCCTCTGGACCCATTCCAACAGCTCCATATTCTTCTTCTGTTGAGGATTCCAGAACTAGACACAATGCTTCACATGAGGTCTCGCAAGAGAGTAATATAGAGACAGTCACCTCCCTCAACCTGTTGGACACGGCTCTTTTGATGCAGCCCAGGATATGGTGGGCTTTCTGGACTGCAAGTGCACATTGCTGGCTCATGTTGAGCTTCTCATTGGTCAGCACCTCCAGGTCCTTCTCTGCAGAGCAACTCTCAATCACATCATCCCCCACCGTGTACTGAAAACAGGGATTGCCCCGACCTAGGTGCAGAACCCTGCACTTGGCCTTGTTGAACCTCATGAGGTTCTCACAGTCCGACTTCTCCAGCCTGTCCAGATCCCTCTGGATGACATCCCATCCTTCTGGTGTGGAAACTGCACTGCTCAGCTTGATGTCATCTGCAGACTTGCTGAAGGTGCTCTCAATCTTGCTGTCTGTATAATTGATGAATATATTAAACAGCCCTGGTCCCCGTACGGACCCCTGAGGGGCACCACTTGTCATGGATCTGCATCTAGACTTTGAGCCATTGACCACTACCCTCTGAATATGACCCTCCAACCAGTTTCTTATCCACCATGCCATTCACTCATCAAATCCTTATTTCTCCAGTTTAGAGAGAAGGATGTTGTGGGGGACCATGCCAAAGGCTTTACGGAAGTCAAGCAATTCCCTGTTGCTTAGTTAGGGAATGTAGTGGAGTTGTATGAGGTGAGGTGGGATTTTTGATACTCATGCCATTAACAGTTGCATAAATTAAATCTTTCTGGATGTGAACACCTAAACCAAGAAGTGGAGAACAGCGTACACGGTTTCAGCTCAGGTAGGAGTGGACTTGAGTGTATGCATTCATTTACATGGTATGCAGCTTTGACCACTGAGGCATGACAGGAGCATCAGATCCCTGTTGCTGTGTAAATTTTATATTCATCTCTTGTTGGAGTAAGTTTTCTGCAATAATGCCTAAGTAGGACTTGTCTCTGACTGGATAAAATCAGGATTAAAATAAAGGCAGAAACCCAATATATTTTCATAAGGCTGCTGCTCCACAACAGTTTAGCCCAATGGAAATAGGCACAGCCTTAGTTCCATCCCTCTCCCTTGTCCCATCCCTGCATCTCACTAAGTCAGCAAGAAATTAATTTCAGGCGAAGTGGCTTTCTGATGGTTTATTGAGAGCTGGGGCTGGCTTGCTGGAGGTTCTGGCAAGTGCCAGTGCTGGCTTCAAGGGAAGAGTGGCTCATGACCAGAGACCATCTGGCAACACCAGTTTAGGCTGGCCAGCACTGGCAGGAGCTACAGCCTGCAAAGGACAAGCTGCTCATCAGAAGCAGCCTGTGATCTGATGGCACCTTTAAACTTTATTTTGTGCAAGTGTTGCAGTGAGTGGGATTCTGCCCAGCTGAGGATGTTTGCAGCTTACAGATTTGGTTGGTTTGTTCCTAGTGGAGTTGTCCTTGTTATCAGCAGAGCAAGAATGAAGTGGCTAGCTTGACATTGTTTTCTTGAGAGCCCTTCCGTTTTGTGCAGAACAGGGTGAGATTATCACAATGGTTGTTTGGAAAAAAACCAAAATCAAACCCATAAAAAAAGATAAACACTTGAAGGGAGTTGAGAGGTAAATCTTAGTCTGTCAGTAACAGATAATAAATAGGTGATGAAAGGACTCTGGAGAGCCTCAAAGATGAGCATATATTTGGAGTGATGAGTTAGGCTGTGATTGGGATGCAAAGGAAAATATCTCAAGGCAGGAAGTTAAAATGTGGGGCTTTGCAGCATCCTTTTAGACCTCAGAAAAACAAGATTTCATTAATTGTTTAAAAGGCATGCAAAATAACATTTTTAATAGCTGCTACAGTAAAATGGTGGTGCCCTGCACATTAGTCTTTTCTGTGAGAAGTGTGTACTTTTGCTTCCTTGAAGTAAGTTTGCTTGCAGTGCAGTTGCAGGTGGGCAAGTGTCTGCTTTGCACAAGCTGCTGCTGTAATTGGCAGGTTTTGGCAGTCTGCATGGAACGGTCCTGGACTCAAAATCTGCAGTCTCTGTGTATGTGCTTTGCTCTCCACAGGTGGTTTTGTCCAAGCCGAAACTGAGATGCATTTTGCATTTGTTTGTGAATAAAAAATATACCTTTACCCACTTTCTTATTGGATACAGTGTCATGCAAGAGGTTTCACTTTTCAGGACTGAACAAAAGGAAATCCAGTTAGCAGATACCAGGCAAGGGAACATAATTCTGTGTTTTAGGAAGGTACTGTAAGAATGAATGCTTTAAAGCCAGTGCAGAGATGTAACTTGGTCTTTGCACTAGGAAAATACTGCTTTTAAAAATATGCGTGTACATATATCAGCTTCTTAATTTACCTGTTCATTTATGTATGCTTATTCTGTACACAAACACAGAAATCTTGAGGAAAGAGATGGTTAAGAGCAAAGCCATACATCAAAACCTTCTGGAGTTGACTCTGTTTTCCCTGTATTTCAACCTAATATCTTAATGGAAGGTGTTAGGTTTTACTAGGCTGTTGACCAACAGCATATTTAGTCAATGGTTAATGTATCTGTGTTGCTGGAAGCCATAATGCTCAGAAGTGTATGGGTGCCTTTTAAGTGTTCCTGGGAGATATGATTAATGTGGCATAAAATGACTTTCACAGTAGTAATTGAGGGTCTTTAGTGTATTCTTCCTTTGTACATTTCCTATTTTGTGTTTGTTGCAGAAACTGAAAGCCTTTTTTTACAGAGGATTACATTCCTATAATCTCTCAGTATTCTCAATACAGCAATATCATTTGAGGAAACTAGCTTATTAGCTTCTTGTCTGCAAACAGTACCATTAGTAGGTCCTCAACATCTTGGGTTGTGTTAGAATTGTCCTGAATAGGCTGCAGAAAATATTTAATATTAGAGTTTTCTTCTAACAAATAGCTCTTATAAATTGATGTTACGCTAAAAAGTAAAGTAAGTGAGTTCTGTGTGGAGAAACTGGGGGAAGATGCTTTGTCTTCCCCCATTTCATTTTTGTCTAGTACAAGTATTCATCCCTTGAAGGAAGAGATTCCCATAGTTCATTTTCACTATGTACTGTTTAAATGAACTGTGTAGTGAGGCAGTAGGCTTTGTGTTCTCCTAGTAATGGTTGGACCATCTCATTGATTGCTAAACATACAGCTTTTTCAGTGCTTGGAAACTGAAGAGGTTTGTTTTGTCTTGTAAGTTTGAAAGTGCTTGTGTTGCAAATACAGATATTTGGATGCTGCCATCGATAAAGCTAAAGCTTACACATGTGCTTCTTCAGAAGCTACAGAGATGAGAAAATAAACAGACTATTTTTTCCCCCCAGAATTTATCTGCAGTAGAATCCAGAATTAGCCAGTTTATAAGATTTACCTTATCCAAGAAAATACTTGTGTAATTGAGATTTTTGGTCTGATTTTGATAACTTATCAGACTTTACAGTGCTGTCATGAAACTATTTGGGCACAACATCTCCCTAAGCAGATAATAGTGTAAATCTTCATTGGTGCTGGCACAGCTACTGAATATGCTATTGTGTGAGCTTACAGACCAGATAATCTTAATTGGGCATTTCCTGAGAGGGAGGGATGGCTGTAAAAGGAAAAAAAAAATGAAATAAGGGCCCACATTCCTAATATACAAATTTGGCTTCCATCCAGGAAAATGGGAGCGCTTCCTGTTAGTTAAAATCTTCCAAGAGTTGAAAGCCTGGAGATACATACCACATACCTCTGGGAGTCAGAGGAAGGGGGAAGCCTGGGAATAGCTTGTGAATGAAATCTCTGGGGAACAAATTTGTGTGTGATGTGGTGGGACTGAAGGGTGTGAGCAGCTGGATCTCAGGGCAGCTTGTAGCATCAGCGGACCATCGCCTTTGCCTGACAAGGGATTTGGGTTGCTCTGCAGTACTTGCATCTGCAGAGTCTGGTGTGACAAGCTAGAACCTTTGTATTGTTGGGTCAAATGCAATTCAAGCTGTATGGATTATGTTTATGTATGTGTTATATATTTGTGTGCATGTATAATGTAACACATTTGATGGTGTATTCTGCAGATGCATGTGCAGCATTAGCTCACTAAATTGGAGAATCTGTGTTATACATAAACAATAGAATATGTCATGTAAGTTGGAGGAAAGGATGGCAAATGGAAGTAGGAACAGGCAAAAAAGCTCTGATGGAACTGAAGTGGGTTTCTTTGCACCAGTAGTTGCACCGGATTCTGTTGGAATAATCTCTCTGGATCTGATCTGCATTTTTAAGAGAGAGGTTGCTTATTAAGCTGAACTAAAGTGCAGTGAGTCAGAATTTGAACCTCTACTAATGGGAGCTTGGAAAAAATAGGGAAGTGGGGAAGAGCTGTGTTGAAAAAAGGAAGCGGCTTGTTTATGCTAGGGGTGCAAGTTGTGTTCTAGATCTTCCTTGCTGATCTGGTTTAATTAACATATATTAGTGTATTATTGTAGATGCTTCCGACGTTTGTAAGTACTTGTAGGCCACTTTCTTAATTTTTTAGGTTGCTTTAGTGTGGTGTGAGGGGTCTTTTTTGTGGTGTTTCTTGGCAAGCCTTTGAATGAATTATGATCGTAACTGTTTAGAATATCTGTATTAGTGTTCGTGGATGGTTGAGGGTCTACATGCTGCAGTCACTTCTACTCAAGTTAGCCCAAGCTCCCAGAAGATTAAAGCTTCTAGGGTAGATATAATCAGATGTAGCATTAGTAGCAGTAAGGGAGGGTGGCTCCCTTTTTTTGTGGAAGTCCATCATAAGTATTCTATTAAATATGAGTTATAATACAGTAGAGATTTAATTGTTCAACTGGTACATTAGAAACTGATCTCCAAACTTAAGTCAGGGGTAGTAATACAAAAAAAAAATCTGGTTTTTTAGTCATCTTATATACCACAGTAGCATATGCTAAAGGAATATGCATATAATTCAAAACAAATAAGCTTTGCCCATTTTGACTTTAGCAGTCTAGTGCAGATGTACTAAATTACTTCATTCTTGATGTAACTTTAATCTCATCTCCCTGAATATGAGTATGATTGTATTCCTTAAACTTCTTATGTGAAAAGAGAAGCAAAAAGAAATCTGGTCGTCTTCTCTGATTAATGAATGAGGAAAGGTTTTGGTGTCATTTGTCATGAAAACAAATATAATTACCTGTATTAATAGTTTCATGTGTGATGACATATTGTCAATATAATAGTAAAGGAGAATAATGGCAGAGTTAAAAATGCAGTTGTAATAAAGGTCTACACACAGTACAGATGATGCAGATATGTCAAATTTGAGAGGAGAGAGCAGTGAATGTGTGGAAGAGAAGGCCTCAGTCTAATACTGCATTAAGGAGTTTTAAGCTACCCTACACACTTTCAGAATTGTTTCTGAAGACTTGGTAGTCTATTAGCTAGCAAGTTTTAGGAGAATGCATTGATCGGGTGGAAACCACTTAAATTACCCTTTTTTTGTGTTGCTTACTTTTCTTTTTCCTCCTCCATCTAAGGAGGGAAGTGTGTAGTCATTCTTTGACTTCTGTGTGATTTGAAATAACTCAATTAAATGTGGACAAGTGTCTACGTGAAATTACAGTAGTGTCTAAATCAGGTGTTCATGTCACCAAAGCAATTTACTCCGTTTGAAGTATTCAGGATAATGGTTAATTTTGTGCTTAATTTGTAACTGTGATGTTTATGTATTTTCTGTGTTGTTCGCTCAGTACCAAAATTTATAAATGGTAATTGAGTGCCCTGAAGAGTCTTTAGGTACTTAAACGATCTCTTGATGAGAAAGAGACATATCTGTGTCTTACTCTGAGCTGTTAAATATATATATGTCCTCAGGAAGAGGGCCTCAAACCACATCTTTACTCCAGCGTACTGAAATGTGGGTATAAACTACAGATACCTAGGTTTATAAGTTGCAGCTGTGCTCATAAATTAACAGCCAATATTTTGAACTGCTAAGAGGTTGTTTGTTGGTAAACTATCTCTTCTGTTTTTTTCTGAATCTGTGTGAGCAATGAATGTCCTTCAGTCCACTTTTCCAAGTGTTGTACAAACTGGAAAATACAGAAATCTGTTATAACTTGTTATTATAATTTATAGTGAAACTGTTTTCCATTTTATTAACCATCATATTGTAGCAGGTACAATAAAAAAAATCTATATTTCTGCTGTGCACTGCACTCGAATTACTCCTGCTTCTTTTGTAATTACTTTTCCCAAATACTCAGACTTAGGGGCAGGAAACCAACTTTGTAGGGGAAACAAGTTCTGCCTTTGTACAGTACTATGAAATGCACAAAGTAAACAAATGAGAGGTGAGAGATGAGGGTAGAGGAAGAGTTTGTTTTCCTGCATCACTTTTCTTGTGCCGATATTTAAGTTGGTTTTTTTTTTTAAAGGGGGGGGGGGAGGAGGAGGAGGGCAAGATGGATTGTTAGCAATGTCCCTTAGGATCATAAATGAAGGGAAGATTGTGTATGTAATTCATAAACATCCTGAACTATGTGCCTTCTATTTTAACTTATTAGGGCATGAAGCAGTGCCTGCCAGGTTAATTTCACACTGCTGAATTCATCATTCATGCAGTTTTTAATTTCCTCTTCTATGCAAAGCTGTGATAAGGAGAGAAGCAGTGTATTTGAATTTTTGATTCCAAATAATTAATTCTAAAGAAAAGCATTTTAGAAGTAGCTGCAAGACAATTATAGTTGTTTTTTTCAATTGAATTTGGAGAATAACATGAGAAAGTTTATTTGTCGCTGACAGGAATTATTCTTTTTGTCTAACAAACCCTTGTACTTTAACAATTTTTTCTCTTTTATAGATAAAACTATTGTTTTGAGTTCAGGATGTAGTGGGCAAACAATAAAATAGAAAAGCCACTTGCAAATACCGCCAAGCTTTTCTCCTTTTCCCATCTACCAAAGGGAAGAATGTTAGCGTGGAACAGTGGTCAGTCCTCTGGTTCTTCATGGTTTTAATGTTGAAAATGGTTTTAATGGTTAGCTGGAGTTCAAGAATTTTTCCAGGCTACTGCCTGCTTTTTGTGTCTGTGATGTGATATCTACAGAATTTTTTTGAGGTGGAGGGAAGCCTCAAAATTCATATTTATTGAATATTTTATAGACTAATACCCTCTTTCTCTTTTCTAACTCCCAAGCATTACTTGAAATTCAGTCACAGACGGTGTCTTATGTTGTGATTTGAGAGAGTTGGATTCAGCTAGTCTAGGAAGGTTATTAAGATGGGTTCTTTAAGTTTTGCTTTAGTCTTGAGAAACTCTTGTTTTATGTGGATATTTTTATAGCCTTTCTATTAAAACATCTAAATAATCAGTAAAGATAAATTTCTTGGCTTTGATGTCAGAATTGCTGGGAATTGTGTATGTTAAGGAAATAGTAGGATTGAGAGTAATTGGGAGTCGAAGGAATTCGGTCAGCTATTTCTCGTCCTGCTTTTGAGGACTGACGCTATGAAGTTTTATTTAAGAGGGCCAGTCGTGGCTTTATATAGGTGCCATAAGCCCATGTTGCATAACCTCCCATATAATCAATTTTTGGGGGTTATTGTTTTTGGTTTTTGTGGGTGTTTTTTTTGTTTATTTGTTTTAAAACCAAACTGCACCAAAATGCACCATAGAAAACCATTACATTTGGGAATTAAAAGTGCCCAAGTTGCAGGATCCAAGACAAACTTGAATAACAAATGTTAGTCCTCTTTGTAGTACATAATGCTTATATGGTGATACTTTAAAATATTTATAATAGAGAAGCATTCTCTTGTAAGTATATTGACTTTGTTGTTATTTGGCTCTTATTGTGATGATCTGTTTTTGTTTTTAGCACCAGCAAACATTTTTAAATCAGCTGAGGGAGATCACTGGTATCAATGACATCCAGGTACTACAACAGGCACTGAAGGTAAGATGAGTATATCTTACTTGTAGCTGCATGTGTACATCTTCTAACTGCCCGTGAAAGTTGTGAAGCTCACCCTTTCTTATGTATCTTCCTTCCTTTCCATTCACAGTTTGAACACGTTTTAGATGTATTTTGGGAGGGAAAAACCAAATAATGATGGCTTGTTCATTTTAGAAGGACTCTTGATTTCTTTTGGTACTGACATAAAAATTAATCTGCTGTTCAAAAATGGTAATGCAGGAATGATATGACTTGCCTTTACCTTCTGCCTCAAGTGTTTTGTGACGCTGTGGTGCTACTGCAGCTGCTCAACTCCTGATGAGTTAAATCTTGTTTTCTTGTCAAGGTGGATTTAAGTTTTCTGTCATGGCAGGAGGTCCTGCTCAGTATGTAGAATCAAGAACTCTTCTTGAACTTGCCACCCTTTGGTAATTTGCCATAGTTTCACTAGTGTTTTTTTTTAAACAGTTATGAATTCTTTCACAGCACAGAATAGTTCTTTGATGCAAGTAGAGAATGTCAGGTCTTTTTGCATTCTGTTTCCCCAAATATATGTATAAATCAAATCAAATTTAAAAAAAAGTCTTGTGTCTCTCAAGCAGATCGTTTTAGCTTTTTATAGATGATTAAAAAAATCAGTGAATTTAAATGAGATATATGTATATAGTTGTTGTGTCAGATTCAGCATAAGTCACGTACGCAATTACACCTCAAAAACCTGTTACTTCTGGCTTTAAAAATGAAGTGGTAGATTTTTCAGAGGAATTCAGAAGAATTCACAGAATGCTGTTGAAAACAGAGTATGCTGATTGTGCTTGTTGAGTTGTTGACTAAAACTAGAAGAGGTTTAGTTTTTTTCTGAAATAAGAGGAATTTTACCTAAGAAAATTTTTATAAGATATTTTGTGTTTATTTTAGTTAAAAATAGTGAATTATGCAGAACATGTCAGGTTTGTAAACTTTTTAATATTTCACCTGAAAATATGTTGTTGATCTTTTAAGTTGCTTGTTATGTTGTCCTTCACTGTTAATAAAGATTTAAAAAGGCTGAGGGGACTCCAATTTCCTGTTCTATTGATGTTTAAAGGACAGCAATGGTAATCTGGAGTTGGCTGTGGCTTTCCTCACCGCAAAGAATGCCAAAGTTCCCCAGCTAGAGGAGGCAACTTACTATCAAACAGCCCTTCCTGGAAATGACAGATACATCAGCGTGGGAAGCCAGGCAGACACTAGTAGGTATTTTTTCTTTTCATAAACTTAAAGACAAGGAACTAAAAGCTTGCCTGTGACTATGAGATGGCTGTTAATCTGCTGATAATTCTTACATAACAATTTTTGGATTGTTACATGTTCTTCCTTTCATTATTTCATTATACTTTTTAAATTTTAGATATACTTAAGCATTACCTTTACATGTACATATGGTAGTGATCAGAGAGTAAATCAGAGATCAGAGAGGGTTTTCATTCTTGTTTTCCTTTTTATTTCCTCCTATTACAGCATTGAGGTCATGTAGCAAATAATTTAAGGCAAACCTGGATGCTCTTGTCAAAACAGAATAAAATCTGAGTAGGGCCTCTAACTGCCTGTCTTAGGAATATTAAGCTTTAGCATATTAAGCATAATTTCTCCCTGATAGGGATGACTTTCACAAAGAGAGAGGCGAGAAGATAGGGTTGCATTTTGTAGTAAGAAAGCAGTTATTTTAAATATTAAATATACTTAATTTTAAGCAGTTTTATGTAGGTGATGCAGGAGATCCCACAGCTTGTATTTCTCTGAGCCTTGTTGGTTCTATTCCTTTGCTTAAGTGTGTAGTCATTTTTATGGGAGGAAAAGATGTTAAATGTGTTCCACAAATGTGGGAAATAACAGAAGAAGTAGTCAAAGGAAATTTTGTAGTCAGATTTCTGTAAAATCTTAGTTTCTTGATACTGTATTTACATTCCAACATTCTAAACGTGGACGTAGACTATTTTAATTATATATTGATCCTTTGACCATATATGCAGTACATCTATGTAGCTTTTATTAGAGGAGTAAAAATATGTAGGTTTGCCTATAGGAGGATTTTCCCACTCTTCATTTCACTTATGTTGGAGTGGTGCCATTGTAAAGTTTAGTTGGATCTCCTTATTGTGTGTACAGTTGTCTTTTTGTCTCTGATGCCTTGACGTAAACATTTTTTAACTTTTCTATTTTTTAATTTTCTTTTAATTGGAAATGAGTTTATGCTCAGCATAAGCATAAACTCTCAAAGCATAAGCATAAGATCTCAAAACAGCATTTTAATCCTTGGTGTTACTAACAACCCCATATAAAATGCACTGAGTGCATTATAGGTAGTTGGATTATCCCCCACTAAGCTTTGGGGGGAGGGGGTTATTTTTGGGTTTTTTTGTTTCTCTTTCTTCTTCCCTTCAGAAAGAAAATACACACAAAATCCCACATGTAGTTAATTTGCAATGTCAGAAAGTTGACATTGAGGAGATGGAGACTGTTTGCAAGACTTTGCAATTGTCATAGTCTCCAGTACTGAAGAGCCACTATAGCGGTGGAATAGTAAGCTGGATTCTCTTGCAGTCTGTGTTTAATTAGATTTGTTAGCAATCGCATTAATTGAAGTGTTTAGTTTTGCTGCCACTTACTGTGCTATACAACCTTATTGAAGATATGAGGTGACCAGTGATATGAGAGGGGAGAGTGAAGCCTGTGGAGTCTACATTACCTGTGACTGATGGTCAAACTGAAAAAAGTAAGTCTTGAGTTTCACATTCCAAGTTGAATTTTAGGATTCTTTTCTGGAGGGCTGAAGGCAGATCAGGATTTCTTACAGCTGTATAGCAGTACAAGTCAGTAATCAAGAAGTAACAACTGCTGTGAAAAAAACAGACAGGTTTGGGTTTTTTTAAATTTACTTTTTACATCTTTAGTGTCTGGTCACATCCTCACTGGCAACAAAGATGAGTTGAGCGAGTCTTTGCTGTCTTAGTTAGACTGAAAACATGTTATGAGATAAAGGTGTCTTGTCTAGCTTTTCCTCGCAGTGGAGGACTCGTGGGGCAAGAACTAAACACCTACAGTGGAACAAAAGTCTCGACCAGTCTGATCGTAGAGCCACATACCTCCCCCTCTGCCCCTCTCTTGGAGATCTAGTGGAAGCTTCTTGCAGAAACCTACACCACTTCTGTTGTGATCTGCTTGCCTGTAACTATTTTGATTATGAATTTAAAAAAATGAAGTACTCTTAAAATGGATGAATTTCAAGGCCCAGCATTGTTATGTAATGCTGTTATGTAAGAGAGTAAAGTGAAAGACAACAGATGTCTTGGGAGAAGGGAATGGAAGGGTGGACATAGATGGAAAACACATTCAGCAATGATAGCTCCAACCATCAGCACACCTTTCTGCAAAGAACACTATTAGCACTTCTCAGTAATGATGCTGAGTTGCTTACGGTATCCTGCCTTTCAAATTTGATTCCCTTTTACTGTCCCACGTAGGTGTAATTACATGATGATAAATATAGCTCACCATTACTGTTCCTTACTGCATAACTAGCTTTGTGCATTTGGAACTTACAATGTTATGAGTCACCAAGCTTCATGGTCCTGCCTAGTTAAGTCATCCAAACTAGGGATAAGAGGAAGTTACAGATAAATATCAGAACTGTCTTTTATGCCACAGAAACCCTCCAGCCACTTACAAAGGCTTTCACATGTATACCTTGCATAAAGGTATATCTTATGTGTTCTGTGGGCTTGACTGACTACATTTATTTGAAACGGTTACTTAGTCAAAGGGTAAAATAAAAAAAAGTGTATGCCTTAACGATCAACGCTTAGCCTGGATTGTGCACGGGGCTTTCCGATAATGATAGCTGTCACTCAGCTGTTTGAGAGTTGTATTTTGGAAGGTGTAAGGAAACTGGTTTTTTCTTATTAGCAGATGCAACAGTTCAGCAGCTGTATAAGGAGTTTGCATAAACACAAAATTTACTCTTCTTTAAAAGCAAAGGCTGACTTGAACAATCAGTGTTATTCATGATGCTTGCCTGTTCAAAATGGCATATGCAAAAGCACCTGCAAGTGTAGCTTTTTTATGTCGAGTGATGCATACTTTATGTATCTGATACCTTTGCATAGTTAGTGCTACTCTTTTGGATTTTTTTTCCCCCTTTCTGCAGTCTGTTAGTGAGCAGAACGTACTTAAGCATTAGATTTGCAATGTACAAATGAACACCTTTAATCTAAGATTGCTTAAGCGTTCTGCTTAGTAGCATAAGTCCTAGGCACTGCACTTAAAGCAAAACAAAAGAAGCTTGGTTGTGCTTTCCAGTAATTTTACTTCATTGATTTCTCTAGAAACCTTTTTTCTTATTTGAAGTAATTCAGTGTTTTTTCATCTGTGGCTACACTACAGAACTGTTGTATTGATAAGTATATATCAGTTTCCTTCTTATTTGAGAAACTAGCAGAATCCAGGGTTAAAGGAAGCAGCAGAATGAAGAGAGGACATTTATTTTAGAAGTTTTATTGTCTTCCAATCAAATAGCTATCAAGACAAATACTCTCTATCTCTTCTTTTGAAAACTAAAAATTCTTTTTCAAAAAAAAAAAATTATTAGTCTTTTACAATTGTGCATTCCACAATCGAAACAAAAGATTTCAAGCCTTTTTATAAGGACACAATACAGTGTAACTATAACATGACACACACTCACCAACTTGAGGGTTGAAGTCTTCATTGCTTCTAGGGACCTGGCTTTTTGTATTTTCATGATCCTAGAGATTGAGCTTTTGTGTAGGTTTCATAGAATCATAGAGTCATAGAATCACCAGGCTGGAAGAAACCCACCAGATCATCGAGTCCAATCATTCCTATCAAACACTAAACCATGTCCCTCAGCACCTCGTCTACCCATGCCTTAAACACCTCCAGGGAAGGTGAATCAACCACCTTCCCGGGCAGCCTGTTCCAATGCACAATGACCCTTTCTGTGAAAAACTTCCTCCTGATGTCTAGCCTAAATCTCCCCTGGTGGAGCTTGAGGCCATTCCCTCTTGTCCTGTCTCGTGTCACTTGGGAGAAGAGGCCAGATCCCTCCCCTCTACAACCTCCTTTCA
>WAAB01005095.1:51701-69838 GCA_013389865.1 Piaya cayana
TGGGGAACTCCACTTGTGACTGGCCTCCAGCTGGATTTAACTCCATTTACCACCTTTCTCTGGACCTGGCCATCCAACCAGTTTTCCACCCAGGAGAGTGTGTGCCTGTCCAGGCCAGAGGCTGACAGTTTCTGTAGCAGACTGCTGTGAGAAACTGTGTCAAAGGCTTTGCTGAAGTCCAAAAAGTTCAAAAGTAATTTGGTCAGCTCTTTCTAATGAGGTAGATTTAACTGCACCTAGACCCTCCTGAATGATCTTTATATAACATTTCTTAAAAAAACTTCTGTTGTAGAGACCTGCAAATTTTATACAGTAATTGGTTTTGATTATTCACTGTCCTTACTTTTAGACTCCTAATATCTTGCCTAAATCCCACTTTCTTCAGGTCAAGTCCTTTATTCTTCGTGCTATCCTCTGTGGAGGTTATAGTATACTTTATTCCTTTTGTCTCTGAAGTGTTGCATGCTGGTGTTTCATAATGTCTGCTCAGACTTTGAGATCTAAACTAAGCAGCCCAAATTTTTTCCAAGTCTGTGGATGCATTTTCGATGCCTATTATCAATTTTTCTTCTTCTCTTCTAGACTTTCTCTAGCAGGTTCTCCCTTTTGGGGAACTGTGGCAGTCAGAACAATAACCAAGACTTCCACTGAGCTATTAAGAGAAATATGTGAATGTCTGTGAATGTCCATGTAGTACTTTGACAGTACGCCTCAGTGGACTGCTTCATATTTTCTTTAACATTGTCATGTGAATTGCAGGTGGAACATGAATCACCTGCAAGTTCTAGATCCTTCTTGGCACAAGCCCTAGTCAGTCCTTGTTGTATAGCTGTGCATTTTCTTGTGTGTCTTATTGTTTCTGTGAGTAGAATTTGACACTAGTTTCTTCTCTCTACTTATGTAACTTGGATATCACTCTGTTTTCATGATGTTTCCTTCTATTTCAGGGATTATTTGTGTCATTTCCACACAGATTCCTGAGACTGTCTCCAACTTCATGTAGCAGAATCCCTGCTTCAAAATGTCAGGAGTCTTGTATCTTGAGATATCTGAATCTTAAAGATTCAGTTGATCCTCTGTTCCATTACTATGTCTCTCCTTCCCTCCACTATCAGCGTGAGAATTATCAGTTTAAGGTGTTAGCATCCTAGCACAGTGTAAATGCAGCCAAGGTGATGAAGGTTCTGTATGACACTGGTAGCTAACATTTGCTGGCTCTTTCATCAGTAGAGTTGTTTGGGTTGGCGAAGCGGCTGTTGGGATGCTCTGTGTTCTTTCCACAGCTAGTTTTAAGCAAAACATATATACAGCCAATTAAATTATTTTTTCAAGTAGGCTTTCAAAACATGATGTTTAACGTTGCAAAATAGACAGTAAAATATAGGATCTTGCTTAGCTCTGCTTGTAGTAAACAAGACTGATGTAGTCTCAACTTCTTTCCCCCCCCCTTTTTTTATATTGTTATGTTGAAATTGGAGTCTTGCTGAATTTCCATACTTGGCACCTGTTTACTGAATGCATCGGGCCTGCCCCTTAATTTTCCTCTCCTTGTGCCAGAGGGCGTGTCACTGGTTGTTTATTGCCTGTTGCTGGGTTCAACAACTTCTTCAGATCTGTCTCTCATGCCAAGTTTCCCAGCCTGATTAACTTTGAAACTCCTACTCTCTGCCTCTTTCTGGTAAAAGTAACAAATGAATAACGCAGTAATTATTTTAATGACCTAGGCAATTTCCAAGTTATAACCATTTATTTAAATTATGATGGAAACTTCCTAAGTAAACAGATTGATAAGAAGTTGTTTTAGAAAAGAAAGAAGGTAGATATCTATCCATCTATCTACCCATCTATCTATTGCTATATATAGTATGTGCATTTACAGTATATACATTAACACATTTGTCACTAATTTCAATGTATGACTTAAAATTTCTTTGTAGAATTACAGAATACGTCAGACTCTTTGGATCTTAAATACCAGAAGCATGTAGTATTATATTATAGTATTTTAATCAAATATATATATCTGTCTTAGTAAAACACTTGATTAATTCTGCATATTAATTTCAGTTTAATAAATATTATGAAGGAGCTAAGCCAGCCTCTTTTGATGAGCAGCTTCATTGCTCATTAAGAATCTTTTTAGAAGCAAATTTTTTTGTTTCTTTAGTATTTTGTGGCTTAGTTAATAATGTTTGCATTTCCTAAGGCCATGAGGCATAAAATAAAAAGTACCTCTATGAAGGTGAACCACTGAGAACTAAAGTTTTACAAAAGGTTTGAAAAATCAGCATAGGTAAATTGAAGTCTGGTACTATGAAATTGGATAAGTGGCATTGTTTTTAATGCCTTTTATGAAATGCATCCTTCAACCTGTCACAGGAAACTCGTGTGTCTGATGAGTACTTTGCGTAAAAGTTGACTGCTTTTCTTTTTGTCTTCAGACTCGGGTCTTGAACACAGAAATCAGTTGGTCACATGGAAAACTTGAGTAGATCAGTTTTGTGGATGAATTCCACTAATAATTACTGTAAAATGAACAGTTGTAAGTTTGAATTAACACCATAAAATTGAAGTGAACTAAACATTTCAAAACTAGGTTAATGCTGTATTTGTTTATGATTAAGAGAGAAGGCAAAGTAGTCATAGTTGTAGAAAAACTACTTGAAATTTTGATATCCTTTCACTAAAAAAAAAGGGAAATCCCCATGTTGACAAAAATGAAGGTACTTTAAAACACACCTTCCCACTCCACCAAACCTGCATAAATTTCATATACTATATGTACGTGTATAATCGGTAACAAACTGATAGGATTGCAAAATGTACAGTCAAGCTGATAAATATATTTTTTAAAAAAAGCAAAGTTTAGTCTCCGGTTGTACCCTTCTTGTTATGACTTCTATTGAGTTTTCTTCTTTATAATCCTGTGATTTAAAGTTCAAGTCTTGGGTGAATTGCTGCAGCTTAATGAGTTACTGGGTTAGCTGAGATGCTGAAAAAGACCTTGGGCCTGCTCCAATTACTGCAAATGAGCTAAAATACAATAGCTTAAATCTCAAAAACATTTTGATTTTACATTTGCTACAAACAAATCCTTACATAGAGTTATTTAACCATGGATTAGCTTATATTTAGAAGTGTATTTTTCTAACATAAGATTTGCTAGGTAAACATTCTGTGACATGAATTAATGATACCACTTGTGTATGGTGATAGCATCTGGCGGAGAGTGTTCACTCTGTTGTCTTTTCTTATGCAGATCAGGAACAGTATATATGTGAAAACAACATTTTGATTGTCTGGTCCAAAACCTTTGTATGCAAAAGGAAACTGTTTCTTGAAAGCAAGTGGAAGTCAAGTATTTGAGGTTTTAATATTAAAGTGATGGAATCACTGATAGTATGAATGGTAATAAACTTGTGAATGCATAGAGTGGTGATATATATTAATAAAGATTAAGGAGCTAGGGAGGTGCAAAGCAGCTGAATAATTTAATGAAAGTGTGAGTTGGAGTTGACAATGATAGCGTGTTTTTTGTGTGATGGGGTTTGTTTTTTCCTTTTTTTTTGTGTAACAATGGGAGCTTTTGTTAAACTCATAACTGCACTTATGTGGTCTTTTCTGAAAAATACTCCCCATATAAAAGAGCTTACTCTCTTCTCTGTTGTTGTCTAGTCTTACCTGACTAGAGACTAGCAAAAGGAATATTTCCCTCTGTAAGCAGGTGATAGGAGTAATTCCATCTTTCTCCATCAGTATGTGTGTCTGCTGGATTGAGGTTTAATCCATTTTTAGTTCTGACCACTATTACTACTTGCAGAAAAACCTCTTGTCTCCAGTGGAGATGAGGTGCTTGTGTGTGACTACCTGCAAATAAGTAGAAAATGAAGCACCACATTTTAGAGCATAATAGGTACGGTGGGTACTCACGGGATCCTCTCATTGCTGCTGACCTTCATTCTGCTCTCAAGCTGTAGAACAGAGCCATGCTTGCACGTAACCCAGGTTCTGGTATTATTTTAGTTTGAAATACATTTTTTGCAGTATAGCTGCTCATACATCAAAACTCCTTTGGGTGAGACTCCTAGACTTCTGCTGGTGGTTCTTGTAATTGGGTTAATACTTCTGAAGGAGAATTTAAGGCATCTGAGTTGAAATATCCTAATATGCTGCAAGATCTGAGCTGACTATAGAAGACACAAGAATAAAATTGTGGGGTTTGTGAGGTGCTGGTTTTGTGGTCATATTTTTTTTTTCCATTATTCCAGATCATGACAGGTTGTCCAGTTTACTTTCTAGTCAAGAGTGATTCCTTTAAAAACTTACTAAATAAAATAGAAATTCAACCATCTTTGTTTGGGGTCAGAAAGGGCTAAGTTGAAAGCTAATTTTTGAAGACACTGGTGTTAAGAGAAACTCTTCTTTTACAACTTCTTTTAAGTTTCACCTTTCTGTGAGGACAAGTCATCTAATTTTCTGTTCATACGCAGCTATGGCAATGATTTTCTGTATCATTAGTACAGTGTTTTACTTTGATCCAATTAGAAATGTCACCGACAAGTAAGCTTTGGGAAATACGGAAAGCTATCTCTATGGTGAGTCAGCCCATCCAGGAAAAAATTCAGAGGCTAGGTGGAGAAGCTATTTGGGTGTGAGCGACTGAGTGACCTTTGGAAGGAGAGATGCAGGCAAGCTGCTCATCTCTGTGAGCAATCACCAGTTTTGAACCTGTACTGTCTCTAGGAGAGTCTTTTATTTTCTGCTGTCCAAACACCAGACTAGAGTCCCTTTCCTAGCTCTTTGGGTAAACTTTGGCCTTTGGGGAAGGAGACTGAAGCCAGCCAATGCTCCACGTGCATGTCTAATATAGCATGTAAAAATCTCCTTTTCTACTTTCTCCACTTTTTCTGTCTGGATGACTTGTTAAAAAAAAAAGAGGCTTTTGACCCCCAAAATTGTGATAACCAATGACCTTGGCTTTCCTGAAGGTCTCGTGCAGTTGATAGACATTATTGTTTGACCTGGCTGCTCTGAAAGTGTGTCTGTGACAAATGTGGGGATGATTGGTGTCATGGTGTGATGTGGGTAGTGAAATTTTTTCTTGTTTAGGAAGGGAAGTGCTGTTACTACCCTCAGGAAGTGGGGAGGGGGTTACGGACGAGGGTAGTATTTGATTCTTTAGATAATGGAAGCTGGAGAGGAAAGCAAAAGTAGAGTTGTTTTCATCTTCATTATTCAGTCAGTAGGTCATCCAGCATTCCCCGTATGTCCAAGTATGGATCCTCATTTTGACTTCAGTATTTTTCTTAATTATCCTGTTGAGATGGGATACTTCTAATAGACAGAAATTGCACTTAAATCTATTAAGAAAAGGAATGCACGGACAGGATAGAAAAGAGTTACATAAGGAACTTCACGTGTTATGAAACCTTATGAAAATATTTGGCTCACTAGTGCACAGAAACAGAGTTTGGGGTTGTATTGGGAAAACTCTGCATGTATTCCTCCATGAGGAGGGAAGAAAACCTATGCTCGGATAAGGTATCCTTTTGAAGAGAAGGTTGTCTTCGTATGTTCATATGCAATTGATTATGGTAGCTGAAGTAATGCATTTAAGTATATTGCTTTAAGTGGTTATTTTAGAAACTATGGATTCCTGAATTTGTCCCATAGCTTTGTGAAGCTTTAAGATCGTTAGGAAGAAGGAAGACTATTGCCCATCATATCTTGGGAAGAGCAAGCTGCTGAAGGTTTTTATTTGGCTTGGAGGTGAAAGGGAGTCATTAGCAGGATTAGTGGTTGGAAGGGTGCAGGAGGGATGGACTGGAATGGCACTCAGCAATCTACATGGGCTCTCTCTCCTCTACAGTAAAACTTGCCTTTCATTCTGTTTCACTTTTAATTTTGAGAAAGATAGTTTTGCTTTTCAGATGTGATTGATCTCACTGGAGATGATAAAGATGATCTTCAGAGGGCAATTGCCTTGAGTTTGGAGGAATCAAACAGGGCATTCAGGGAGACTGGAATAACAGATGAGGAACAAGCCATTAGCAGGTAAACGAACAACTTATATAAAGCAGAAATTAAATTAAAGAGTTGGAGATTGGCCTGTATTGTTTTTTTAACTTTTAATTTAACAAAGAATAACTTGTTTACTTTCACTTGTGCGCTACTGATATGCCTGGCTTCAGGATGTTGCTTTAATGTATCGTATGTTCTACACTGGAAAACAGTCTGTTACGTGTGGGCTAGGGTTTAATAGTATGTTTTATGTTGATGTGTTTGTTAAAATATTGAGGAAGTGAATGGAGATAGAGGGTTACAGTCATATTTAAGTAGGATCTAAAACTAAATGTTTCTCCTGTGTATCAGATAAACAGCAATGAAAAATATAATTAAGCTAATACATTCTTTGTCCTGTTTCTTGCAGTGTTTGCTTTACAGTAACATTTGCTTACCTCTGTGCTAAGGCTGAGATTGAGGAAGGGGATAGTAATGCTATGACTTGAGTATACTAAGAGGAGCTGCTGTATTTTAGCTGAACTATGTTATTAACCTGTTTAACAAATAGGACTTAAAGGCTTTGTGTGAAGGTAACTTAGTTTAAAGTTTTATGAGCCTAACTTTCTCAAGCTGGATGTAATAAAAGTTTAAGTTAACTTTTGATCAGATTTTACAGTGACTTTTTGTACAGTGTGTATGTTTATATGAAAATATAAATATAATTCTGAAATATTTGGGACTTGAACTAAGCCTGAGTGTAGGGTTATATGGGAAGAATGTTGTTTTCTTTTCATCCATGTCTGGCCTTGGGAGGGATGTTTGGGTCCTTTCATCTGTTGCTGGTCTTGTTCTAGGGGAAGGGGCAGTGATTTGATCCTTGTGTTACAAGGCTAAGTACTGCCTCCTTGTGAAAGACTCATTTTATAAAAATAAATTAATTAGATGGGGAGATCCACCACAATAATTCTTTTCCTCAGTTCACTGTATTTAGCAGTTAAATGGTTTTTCAGAAGAGTCCAACTATGAGCATGTGGAGAATGTTACCTTATCTACACTAATTTTCTTTTGAAGAATAAACATGCTAGTTGTGAGAATAAACATACCCTTCCTTTCCTCATTTGTGATAAAAGCCATCTTATGAGAGTTTAAGACAACATGTTTTAGGAGAGTAAGATGGGATGAGAGGAGTTTATATTGTCAATAATTTGAAGATTTTAAGGGGTACTTTTTTCCGAAGGCCTTAGTATATGCATGTATACATGCTTAGAATGGAAGTTATGTCCATTTTTGATTAAGAAATTCAACTCTTGCATGTTCCTTTTTGAAGGACAAAATTGTCATAATTGGAGCTGTAATTCTGGCAGACACTCAGAAAGATGGACATATTTCTGGGAGTAGAAATCTTTTTCCCTTTTTTTTTTTTCTTTTATTTTCACTTGGATTCTTTTGCTGTGCTCACTTGTTGGGAGCCTTGAAGCCTTGTTTTTTTCCTGTAGAATTTGTTTTCCGCTTCTTGGACTAAAAAGTCCTTTGTGTCTTATTTGCTTAGCCCACCACTAACTACTGTAAATACATTCTACTGAAATTATGATGGGTTTTTTTTTCTGGTTGCAGAAGTTAACAAAATATGCATTCTTCCTTCCCCCCCCCCCAAATGTACAAGGGCATGTAGACAATCTGTTCAGTTACATATAGAGAAATGTATTGGTGTTCTGGTGAGATGTGTATTTGATGGCATAATTGCACACAATAGCATCTACCAAATTAAGATCCTGTTGCTACCAAGAGGGATATGGCCTGCACACTGTACCACATCTTCAGTACTTTCTGTAGTAGCCTTTGGAACATTTGTTGCATGAATTTATTTCCCAAAGGCATGAAAAAGATACTCAGTAAAAGATTCAGTGTGTCATGGCACAAGGAATAGAAATGGGACTCATCTTGTGAATGCAGTCAGGGAAGAGTGAGGATCTAGAGGGTTTTGTCAGCATTGGGGTGTTGGATTAAATCAGTGACCTACTAAAATACACTCTGAGTTGTACAAATACAGGAAGTTCAGAATTCTTGATTGGAATTTCTCAATCAGTTTCCCTAAGCATAGGACTTCAGAGGTTTTTTTTAAATGAAAAAATCACTTTCTAGTTAACACCCTACAGAAGAATGTTGGCGTTCCAAAAGAAAGCACAATGTCTGTCAGGACTTCTCAAAAAAAAGGGCAACACAGGTTGTAAACAAGTCAAGCTGCAGCATTTTACTTTTGGTTTTTATAAGTTAAATAAGAAGCAGAAACAAAGTTCATGAAAAGTGAATTAAACTATGGAAATCTTTTATTTTTAATAATGTAGGATGTGTGCTTGTTTAAATAGTCTTTGGTGTGAAGATGTCTTTTTCAAAGGTATTCATAGTAGCTTGGACCCTAATTTGCAATGATTTTGTTAGATTTTCCAAGGGAGCATTTGTGGAATTTCTTGATTTCTGTAATTATGTGATGCACATAGGATTTGTCTTCCTTGATGTAATTGCATTTTGCTACTTAATGAGGGCAGATACGATTGTTGAGAAGAGTGCAGCTGAAATGTCCAAGTGTCCAAGCTGAACATTTTGTATGTGGCATGTTTGAAGTTTTTTGGTTTCTTTTTTTTTTTTCACTCTTCTCTATTTAAATCTCCCAGGGAAATATGCATGATCAGTGTATTTCCTGATACAAAAAAGTTTCTCCTGATTATATTACTTTTCGTGAATTGAAGGAGGATGATACTGGCCAGATAGGGCTTCACTGGGGAAACTAGTAAGATGATAACTGAAAGGAAAAATTAACTGGCCTGTGTTGTGGCTAGGATAGTAGCCATATTGAGATGAGAGCCCATACTGTAAGTGCATAAGGATGTCCAAAACCCCTGGACTTTTTTTTTCTTTACTTTTTTTTTTTTTTTTAATGTGGTCATTGAAACTGCTAGGGACTGTGGCAAAGCATTGTGTATTTAGATCAGTGGTGAAACTGGGTAGGATGTGGGATTAGGGATGTTCGTTAATGTTTAGCTAGAAGACAGTTCTAAACTGAAGACCTTTCCTTGTTCTTTTTGCTGAGTAGTCTGCCAGAGTGGGCTTTTTTGCAGCATGTTTAGTGGGCTTCCTCAAAATGTTGTGGCTGAACTTTTATGCTGTAGGCTCACATTGCCTGAGGCTTATTGCGTTGTCTGGCATTATTTGGTCTCATGCAAGCAAGTCTGGAAAGCTGTTCTGCAGTTCTCAGCATGTTATGGAGAGAAACACTGTTTTTAAGTCCCGTGCCAAAGCTGGTATTTACTAACTCTGACTTGAGAGTTTTCCTACAAACAAGATTCCAACACTTGGAGGGGGTGAAGCCTTTGATCTCATGGGGCTAGATACATCCTATACCCTGCGTGTAGCTTATGGCTTTGTTGCTAGTGACTACTGCTGTGCTCTCTGAGGGTCACAAAGAGGGTGTTTGGGTGGTGTAATCAAAATTGCTAAATTCTTGAGCATCCTTTCAAAAATTTAGTACACTTTATTGAAAGCAGTCTATGAGTAAGGTTCTTTGTCATAGTTTTCCAAGTCAGGGCTGTATGAATATAATGTAGTGAACATTATAGCATTAGAGTTATACTTGCTATGCTGGTAAACACAGTTATTTTTGTAGCTTTTGAGCTGGTTATTAGATTCCTGTTTACTGTGCTCACTTTAGTTTTGTTTCACATCACAGCTATTATTGTGACTGAAAATGAATTTGGCACATAGACTGTACAGCTATTGTACATGCTTTCTGAGGACAGATAATGCTATGACTGAAAATAAGGAAAAATATGAATCTTTGAGAATTGTGTACTTTATTAAGACATGGAAACAGATTTGAGGTGGAGCTAGCAAGTGGGAAATCCCTCACCTGCTAAAGAAATACAAATAAATACAGGAAGAAAATTTAGGAGGTAATTAAATTGATAAATGATAATACTTTGGAGTCAGGAAACTGTTTCACTTCGGGAATATATGTTTTTCTGCACTTGAATCTTAAAATATCTTGAAATCTTCTTGAACAGGGGGAGGAGGGGATGTTTGTGTATTTCCCTGAAACAAAAGTGGTATGGAGTAGGTACTGTAGTGTTGTTATAACATCATTCTAATTTTTTCCAGTCTGTTAGAATCTTACCATCAGTTTTAAAGGTTCCTTGAATTTAGTTTAAACAAGAATTTAGGCGATTCTACCTGAATGAGAAGTCATTTAAAATAGCTATGAAGTTTCTTTGGAATTAATTCATAATTTCCCCAGCAACTAACTTTTACTCTATGGAGAAGTGCACTGCTCCTCTAACACTTTTGAGGAATTGTATCAGTGAGAAGGGAAATGAATTTGACTGTGTCTTTACGTTTTGAGGTTTCCTTGCAATATAACGTTATCATATCTAGTGTAAGAGGCTTTTACCACTGAAGAATCAGGTTCCATCTCCATGCATTAAGAGATGTTAGAGCAGAAAGCCTTACAGGATTATAAACCTGTCCTTTCAGTGTCTTTTGAAAAGATATGCTGTTTATGAGTTTATATGTCAAAATCTAAATATCAGAAATTTAGGTTCTTCCACAATATATTGATACAAAAGTTGTATTTAAACCATATGGACTCTCAACTTCTGAACACTTATATTTTTTTTCTAAAATAAGTTGCAATAGCAAATTAGTGTGTCTCCCAAAACAGTTATCTGCTGTAATTCAGATAATACTTCATAGTTATTTTCTATCTTGCAAGATACCTTTTCTTATTTGACAGGAGTAGAGCTTTAAACAAAAGTTTACAGTTGGGGAACAAGGGGTTATATCCTGTGGTTTGGTCCCCTGTTTCTTTGTTTTTTTTAAGATGTTGAAACTTTGTCTAGTAACTTCATTTGCAGACCAACCTGTCTTTGGTTAGTGAGTCCAGTGAATGGGGAACCCCTAAGGCTGCACAGACTGCTTTGAAGTTTGTTATTCAGCTCCTGAAATCCTGTGATTGGCAAACAGTCATTCAGTAGCAGCTCAACTTTTTGTATGGTACTTGGATGAGATACTTGGGGATAGTAAGTGGTGCACGCTCTGGGCAGCTTTATTAGTTAGAGACATTGTTATATGACCTGGATGTATCCATATCTATTTTTCTATTTAGACTATTTGGCTGCCACAAATTACCTTTAAGGTAATTTGTTTTATCACCAGGCTAAGGATATGTGCTGATACAGAAATACTGTGTTGAGTGAAGCTTGACTTTGGGTGCATTACACAGATAAGCTCTTAGGAAATATGGACATTCAGTGTATATAACATAGGAACAGTTTCCTGTGACGAGTGTGGTCCTTGAAGTGTACAGTTAACTTGTGGGCTGGGATTTAAAAAAATGTGGAGAGATGTCTTCTCATGGCTCATAAAGTAATTACTATGTAAACTGGTAAATACAGTTGCGTAAGTTGCAAAAACGGAAACTAAAATTCATCTTCCATTTTTGGAAGCTTCCTAGCTAGCTTTGGTTTCCTTGTCAGTAGAGTAAGTGTTGGTGACTTTGTGCTTTACATAACAATAAAAACATTTGTAGATTAAAATACTACACTAATAGTACTGCCTAAAATTTCTTATTGTCCATCCTACTTGAATCTCGTTCTTAACTAATTGATGACTTGCAGACTTAGCTTTTATACCTAGAGCTCTCACAGAATACACACTCGCTTGCTGATCCCATTCTCCAAAAGCTAATGGAATTGCTTTAAGATAACTTAAAGTAAATTAACATCTTACTTCCAAAGACATACTATTGCATATAAATTTAAAACCAAGTTCAGCCAACAGTAAGTTAAGGAATGATGTAATTAGGAAGTTCTGTTAGTAACTGAAGATGTTTTACTATGCCTTTCTTTGGTTTTGCTTTTTCTCACATCTTTCCCTCCCTTCTGTTCCCAAAGAGTTCTAGAAGCAAGTATTGCAGAAAATAAAGCAAGTTTAAAGAGGACACATCCAGAGGTATGGAGTGACTCTCCAAACCCTTATGATCGAAAACGGCAAGACAACTGTCCAGTAGGATTAAAGAATGTTGGCAACACATGTTGGTTTAGTGCTGTCATTCAGGTATGTCACCCTCTTTGATTAGCTGTGTATGCTCTTCATTGTATTTAATGTGAGGTGAGTTATCTTGTTTTAAGAGGATAACTTAAGATATCTGTTCTTCTGGGAAGTTTAGGCCACTGCATGATGTGTTTTTCAGCATTACTTATTTGTTGAATCTCTTAACATGCTAATCTGTAACTCTGAAGTGTAGAAAGTACTGTAGCATAACTAAGTGAAGCTTCAATATGTTTCTGATTAAAAAAGTTCTTGAAGACAAGTAGTCAAGCTTGTGAGGATCCTGGGTGTTTGCAGCTCATGCTGATACCAGTGACAGTTATGGATGCCTGAAAATGTGAAAGTTGAATTACAGATCCAGAACAGACTTTTAATATGAGAAGGTATGCACACAAAAGAGTGAAAGGAGGTGGCTGACAATGGAGGTAGGTGGAAGAAGTAACAGAAACACAATCTGAATAACAGGTTGAGGGAGATGATTCTGCCCCTCTACTCTACTCTTGTGAGACCTCACCTGGAGTACTATGTTCAGTTCTGGAGCCCTCAGGACAGAAAGGACATAGATCAGAATGAGCCCAAAGGAGGACCATGATGGAGCAGGCTGAAGCAGTGCCCCTGTGGGGACAGCCCGAAAGACCTGGTATTTTTCAGCCTAGAGAAGAGAAGGCTCTGGAAAGACCTCATAGCAACTTCCAGTACTTAAAGGGGACCTACAGTAAAGCTGGGGAGGGTTGGTTTGTCAGAGAGTATAGTGATAGGATGAGGGGTAAGGTTTTAAGCTGAAAGTAGACTTAGATTAGGTATTAAGAAGGAATTTTACTGTGATATTGTTGAGGCACTGGAATAGGTTGTCCAGTGAAGCTGTGTAAGCCCCATCCCTGAAGGTGTTCAAGGCCAGGTTGGATGAGGCTATGAGCAACCTGATCTTGTGGAAGGTGTCCCTACTTATGGCAGGGGTTTGGAGCTGGATGATCTTTAAGGCTTTTTACAACCAAAACCTTTTTATGATTTTATTGTAGAGTTCAGTTGTAACCCCAACGCTGGCACTAACCCATGTCCTTAAGTGCCTCCATCTGCGTGTCTTTTCAATACCTCAAAAGTAGTGACTTAATCGCTTCCCTGGGCAGTGTGTTTCAGTGCTAGACAACCCTTGAGACATTGTCAGTCATAGAGTGCTTACTAGGATAGCTACAAGGAAGTAGATAACTGAGTAGTGTTCAAGAAGGAATAACTGATAAGGAAATCAACTGGAGAATGAGGAAAATGAAGGTCTGATATGGATGCAGTTGTGTCTGCTTTGGTTTTTTTACCTAATACAGCCAATATATCTGCTTTTAGTCTGATTTTGTGTATGAATAGCTGCATTAAAAGCAACCTTTTTGTTTTTAAAGATAGGATTACTAGGGAAATTAGTACAGATACAGCAACTTGTCCAGTGAAATCTAATGTTCTAATATCAATAATTCATTGTACATAAACTTTATGAATCCGTCTTTTAATTTTTTTTTATAAGTGGTTGCTGAATCTGTGTTTTTGTAAATCTGTAGATATATAGATATAACCCACAGAGAACTGTGGTGGACCTGGAATACAATAGAGGGAAACATATTTTTAGTCCACAAGAGGCAAATTCAGCATATTGTAACTTTTTGTAGCTTGAGATTTTGAGAGGAAGCAAATAAAATATTTAATAGCTGTTTAAAAGAAAATTACTTTCAGGCTGAAGCACTTCAGATAAACTAATATACTTATTTTCATAGTGACAGCTGTTGTATTTCGGGCTGAGTCCATTTAGGTCAATGTTTTGCCTAGTGAGTTCTGCAAATGAATGCTTACAGGGATATAAACAGTATACATAATACTGCTCTGTTAAAACACTCCCAAGCCTTCAGCTGCTTTAATCTTGGAATTTTCTTGATCATTTCTGGTTTGTTTAGTTTGTAATCCCCACTGGACTTATCTTTTATATACTTATCTCCCTTCAACCTTGCAAACTTGTTATATGTTGGGTTCTTTGAGTACAAATTCCATAGTTGTGCTCCCTGTTGCATAAAGAACCACCTAATTTTTGGTTTTTTAATCTGGTTCCCACTAGCTTTGTCTGAAGGTGGCCTCTGTGTCTCTTGGTGGACAAGACAGTTTAAGGTTGATTGTCATTACAGTTCTATGGACTGCTGTCTTTCAACAGATCAGCAGTCTCTTTTTTTCCAAGCTGACTGCTGAGTTGTTGCAAATATAGAATCTGTTGTAACCTCTGATCTGTGTTGTTGCTGTTCTCCAGATGTTTCCTAGCTCTAGTAGTGTTTTAGTTGTGGGACCGGGAGAGTTCTGAAGGTGTGGGTGGGCTGTGAATTTATGAAGTGGTATGATGGACAGATACAGGCTCTTCAGGAAAGACAGGTAGGGATGACAAGGAAGGGTGTTGGCTTTGTTGTGAAGGAGCAGCTCAAATGTATGTGATGCTTGTGTGGGGCAAGATGACAGTTCAGGGTGAGACTTTGTGGGTCAGGATAAGTGGAGAGGCTGGTAAAGGTCCCATCCTGGTTAGTCTCCTCAGAATGAGGTTGTGGAGAAACTTTCTATAAAGGCAATGAAGTCTCTGGATAACAGTCTGTGATTCCTATGGGGAACTTCAATAAGCGTTCTGACACATGCTGGAAGTCCAATACAGCAGGACATAAACTAGATATCTGGAGAGTATCAGGCACAACTTACTGATGAAAGTACTGATGGGACAACTGGCGGTTATGTACAACTGGATCTACAATTCCCTAAAATGGGAGAATGGGTTGGATATATAATGATGTGGGTACTCTTAACTGCAGTGACCATGAAATAGTGTGGTTCAAGATCCTGATGGGAGGAGTAAGAGGTTACAGACCCTAGAGTTCTAGAGAGCAGATGCTGACTTCTTCAGAAGTTGATATCTGGGATCCTAGAGAAGGCAGCTCTGAAGGGCAGAGGATCTTGGGAAAGCTGGCAGCATCCTCTGTACAAGAAGGGCTAGATTCTGCTGCTCACAGAGCTCATGGACAGGCTCCAATGCAAGCAGACAGTGTGCAGGATCTGGAAACAGAGGTGGAGTTTGGAAATGGTGCCCAGGCATGTAGTGATGGTATTAGGAAAAGGAAAGCTAACCTAGAGTTGATGCTTCAAGGGATGTCTAGGGTAACAAGAGGTTTTGAAAGGCTGAGCAAGGAGAATGTGTTATTGTTGCTGAGGAGAGCAGATGACTTAGTTACAGCAGGCTCAGTCCCGTGCTTTTCGTCATTCTTAGCTGATGAGATCTCCCAGACCACTGTTCTCAATTAAGGGAGAGGAACACTGAACAGTGGTTGAGGATTGAGTCACAGGTTACTTGAGAGAGTTTACCCACCAGTGTCTGCAGGACCCACCGAGCTTTGAAAGATTATGAGAAATCAGAGATTTCTGATTAACTGCAGACATGCCCAAAAGTCGACCTGGGAAACTATGGCATGGTCTGCATTAGCTGACCATTGAGAAGATGGAGCCAGGCTTTTTACAGTAGTGTATGTTGGGAGGATGAGAGGCGGTGGGGATAAGTTGACATATGGGATTCATCCTGTATAAAAGAAACATTTTTCTCCCCATGAGGACTGGCAGGTAGTGTAGGTTGCCCAGAGTAATTCCAGATCTCAAGATAACTGATATTATGTGTATGTGCATTTTTGTAAAAGAAATATTTATATATAGGGGACTGCAAATATTTAAATAAATGTTTTTAAGGAAACCTGAATTTTAATTAATTTACCACAGAAATAGGAACAGAGTCTAGGGAATGTAAAAAACTATGCTACAACTATGATCTCATGTTATTTATACCCAATGTGCACTTGTATACCTTGAAAATGGATTTTAAAGAGGGCTAGCTAGTTCTTGCAGTCACCACTCATATTAGGTGAAAATCCGGCACATTTGGAATTTTGGTTTTGTTTGATTCTAAAAGAGAGTTGAACTTCTGTATGTAGGTCTAAAGAAAGTAATTCAAGCAAACTATTGAAAGATTTATAACTTAAGTTGATTGAAAATGTAAGTTGTTAATAATGTCTGCCAGCCAGGAAGGCTTACGTTTCAAACATCCATCCCAGGAAATTTAATGCATGTTAATTTAGAGCATTAGCTAATACCATATTTATTTGTGCAAAGGGCAGATTGACTTGGGTAGTATTTGACTGTGCAGGAGTATTTTCAAGCTCGATCTTTCTTTAGGAGTCTTTTGAAACATGACACATCACTTAGGTCAACAATATCTAAATGTTAACTACTGTCAGTCACAATGATACATTGTGTACTATAATCTAAAACTAAATGGCAAAGAAAAAATATTTTTCCTTCTGTTTAGGGGGTGATTGTTAAGGGAAAAATTGGTTTTTGACATTTTGTCAGTTTCCTTATGCAATGTATTTTGGTTTTTTTATAGCTACTAATTAGCTGATTCAGTCATATGCAGTCATCAGTGATTTATTTGTTTTAAGAGCATGAAATTCCTGAAGTCTGCAGTGAAAGATAGCAAATACTAACAACTCAAACATTGCTAGAAATACTGCATTATTAGTTTGTATTTATTTGCATGTTAGAGAAATATGCACATGTGGAAGTCGTCATCTTCTGTAGGAAAAGAAGGGAAATGTCTCTTTTCAGACAGTTTTGCTTTCGATAGTTGCATTCAGCATCATTAGAATGAACAGTAATCTTTTTCCACAGTAACTTCTAAAAATCTGTCCTGTTGTTGAAGACTTTTGACTGATAGTATCTTGAATTTAAAACAAGAGACACCCAAGAAAACAGGACAAAGTAAAACTGTATGAAAACATGCTTACTTCTTCCTTGCCTGCTGAGAAATGAATCAAAGTTCTTCAATGATTTTTCCCGCCTCTTCTTGAACCTATAATAAACCTACATTTTTGACATGAGTTCACTCATACATGCTTTTGATATTTCTTAGTCAGATTAGCTTTTATAAAAGGATCAATCACTAAATCAAAACGTCAAGGATATTTCTGGAAGGTTGGTTGTGTGGAGTTTTTTTGTGTTGTTTGGTTTTTTTAATTTATTGTAACTGCATATGTCTACTCTTGAAATAGAATTCAAGAGATACGTTCTTTAAAGAAACAAAATTATGTGGTTTTACTTGCTTGTGTGCAGCAGATTTCAGTGGCTCCCTTGTAAAAAGGTAACTTCACAATTTTCCTTGGTTTTAAGAGTTTATAGTCTAGGAAAACAAAAAACCTTATAAATAATACATTTATTGAGCCTGTGAAGCAGCTCTTTTTTTGTCATGTTGGGCATGAGTTAAGTGTTTGCAGGATGTGAGATGTAGAAGACAGGTAATTCAAAGGACACTGATGCACTATGGGTATCATATCTGTAGGCTTGCTGCCCATGCAAGTTGTCTCCCAGATGTTTTGCTTTAAGATGTTACTTAAGAGCAACTATCTTTTGGAGTTCCAAGTAGGGCTTTAGTCATGTGTGAGAAGTAATTCTCTGGCAGTACTTGCCCCTTAAAAAAGGTCTTGCTGGTGATATCTGTGGTTGGTCGTTTAGTGAATATTATTTACTCTGCACACTAAGAGAAATTTCTGGTGAAAATCGTGTTGTGAATGCTGCTCTGCTTCCCCTCCCCTACAGTCCTAAAGTACTACATGCAGTGTTTTCCTTGGACTCGTGGGTTCCTGAGGGTCTGTCCACATTGTAGCTCTTCCATTTACGAAAGGAGTTATCCAGAAGGACAGCTAGTGTTTGGCTTCTCCACTCTTATTTCCCCAAAAGTCTGTCAGAATCTGATATGTCATTTAAAAATGAGACAATTAGTTTTTTTCCTTCCCCAAAAGGGTTGCAGAACAAAGAATTAACAAGCTACTGTCTTACAAGCATAAATCTCAAATTTCTGTGGCTGCTCTTTAACTTTTGTTTTCAGGGTTCCTAACATCACTTCTGGTATTTTACTCTGTTGTATTGTGTTTAGGAGCAGCCTTCATGCTTTCCTTGTGCCTAGTTATGAAATCCTCAACCTA